>MU226629.1:1118096-1129431 GCA_018584345.1 Thuja plicata
GGGTGCATACATTTGCCCCTCTTTGACAAATGTGTGGTCGACTCGGGAACACATGTAGTCAAAGAATGCAGTTGAAGTGTGAGGTCAACTTGGGATCACAAAACAACCCAGACGTGTGGTCGATTCGAAAACACATCAGGACAAAAAAAAGCACAATTAAAAAAGACAAATTCAACACCGAAATAAGTTATTGACATGTCAGAGATAAGAATCTCAAGAAATACTGATATAGTTTGATAGGTACTGTCCCCTCATGATCGAAATCGAAATGAGATAGAGGAGAAACAACAAATTGATAAATTTGATCAAATCAAACTAAAGATAAGGTTCTTGATGTAAGATGAAAGATATAAAGATCACAGAACCAAGGTAGATCAAGCATGAAAGATTATGCCCTAAGGTTGAATTAGAAGAAGAAGAAGAAGAAGAAGAAGAAGAAGAAGAAGAAGAAGAAGTGGGGTGAAAGCGAATGGAAGATAGAAGTTTGGAAGAGGTGGAAATAAATGGAGAGAAGGAAAATAATTTTCCTTAAGAAAGAGAATGCCCTAAAATCAACTGTTTAAGATATAAAATTTTGATTGAGATCACGAAAGAAGATAAGGAAATGAAGATCAGAATGTGATCGCATTTGATAAAAAGTCCACAACAAAGATGAAGGAAAACCCTCTCAAACTCATAATGCAGCCTAAAATTCAAACTAACCTGAGGTCTAACAATGCAAGCTACATGAAAATGCAAAGGTGTACTTGCAATAGAGAAACAAACATAGGATCTTGTGTTTGTCATTCATAAAAGAATGTTAAGGAACTTATTTTCATCATTGGGCCATTATTAACGGACATCGGAAAATCACACAATCATCACTAGTCACAAGGGAAACTATGAAGATATGAATGCGATTTATATCGGAAACATCACACAATGATCACTAGTCACGAGTGCAACTATGAAGATATGAATGTGATGTATATCGGATTTGAAATATGGAAAGATTCTAACATAAGCATCAAAGACACAAAGGTCAAGATGACTATAATGTTAGCTTACCCAATTTAATATAGAAAAACCATGCTCGCATCTAGGCATAGAAGCCAGGATGACCAGAAGAACAGTTGTGCAAAAATAGTGAAGCATAAAGTAGGAAGCAAATAAAAACATGCCCCATGTCCCAAGTCCTCTAGCTATGCATCACAGAGAGACTTATTAGACAAGGAAACTCAACGAAAATCAATAACAGTCAGTACACAAAGAAAAGATCATGACATAGCTCAAGCATTAAGTGTTGTGTTTAAAAATTTAAGTGTGTTAACTGATACTGAGTTTTGAGGATAAGGATCAAATGCTCACAAGCAGGCAAGACCACATGACAAAACTAGGTAAGACCAAACTGATAAGTGTTGAAAAAAACTCGATGCCAGGGGTTGTATTGAAAAATAAATTTGGGGTGGTGTTGAAAAATACCGTTTGTGAGGCGTCCTAAAGACAAACGCATCCAAGAGTTCGAAGCTAATATATTTATGCCCCCTAGACAAAGACAAAGACCAATTCTAGACCAAGGCAACAAGGACAAGGCATGGAGAAAAGCTAAGTGTCGAGGACACGCGCTAAAAAATAGGGGTGCAAAGGCCTTAATAGCACCCGTTTCCAGGTTTTCACCACTTGGATTTTATTACAATTTTTTTTTTCTTTTTTCTTTTTTTCATTTTTTCCATTCATTTTTCATTTTTTTTTTCAGGACTTTTTTATAATTTTTTTTTGAATTTTTGCTACCAAGGCGCTTATTTCGAGGTTTTCACCAAGGCACTTTTTCCATTTTTTTGAATTTTTTGAATTTTTTTTTTTAATATCTTTGGAATATATAATTTTTTTGAAATACATCAAAGCGCCTATTGCTAGGTTTTCACTAAGATCATTTTTTCAGGACATTTTCTAATTTTTAGCATTTTTGACAATATATCATTTTTTAAAATTTTTTTAGGATCAATAAATATGTACAAAGGATGCCCCCAGACAAAATGGGCATCAAACTCCCAAGCAAGATCACATCATGCAGTCCCAATATTTAGCAAGGTGGAGGATAGGAGGGATTAGCAAGCTGGTGGAAGAGATGGAAGACAAGGAAAATAAAAGAAAATGAAGGGAAAAAGTCCTCAAAGGAAAACTCCTCAAGAGTACCCAAACTAGGGAAAAAGAAACATCATGTAAAGCACATTTGGACAAGCAATGAAAGGCCAACATGGGATAAGTCACAAAATTATAATGCAAGAGCAAGAAAGGATGCAGTCCAAAGGAGTAGACATGTCAAGAGGCTTCATAGCACTGTATTTTACTCTTTCTTTTTTTTTAGATAAAGACCAAGGGGAAAAGGATAGCGATAGGTGAAAATGAATGGAGGAAGATAGATATGAAGGCTAAAGATTAAAGGAATAAAAGCAAGATCATTGTAAGATAGATCACAAGATAGCCCAAATGTTCGTGTATAGATCAACATTGTCAAGATCAAAAAGAGAATACAGAATGGATGAAAGATGTAGAAGAACTATGCATGATGCCTGATTGCCAGGTTTTCATCACGGTACTTATCCAAGGTGCCACAAGGGAGTGCTTTTCACCATAGGACGAATTTATTTCTCTTTAGTTTTTTATTTCTTTTATTTTTATTTTTATTTTTTTGAATTTTTGAATTTTTTAAATTTTTTGGAAGAAGGCAAGATTTTTAGATAATGCTCCTTGAAAGGATAAACTATGATATGTCGAGGATAAAAAATGATATGCTCAAAGATGCCGATAGGGAAAGGAAGATGAAAGAGGAAAATGGAGGATAAGATTTTATACAAAATGAGTGAGATTGGAAGATAGGAGGAATAGGAAAATGAGGAAAAAGAGTAGAAGGTAGAGGGATAGTGAATGGAAGGATTGTGAAAGGGTAGACGGAAAGGAAGGCAAGATCAATGTCAATACACACCTTGAAGGGTGGCAAGAGGATGGAGGAAATGTGAATGAAGGAATACGTGAAGGAATATGGTGAATGGATAACAAAGGTTGCGGTTTAGGCACATGGAATGAAAGAATATTTTTAGAAGAAGATGAAGTGGAAGCCTTTGGAAGCTTGAATGTCAAATTCACTTGTTGTTCAACATGAGACTCTTTCAAGAGAGACTTTGGAAACCATATAGCCGTAGGCTTTTCATTTCTTTTTTATGATTTAGAGAGAATATCTTTAATGATGGATTTTGGAACCCATACTTGTCTTGTAGTTTTCTTCTTAGATATCTCTTTTGACTTTATGCCCCCATGTTAATTAGATGAGACATGGTGATCTTCTTTTTTAGATGGATTCTTGTATTGATTATTTTTCTTGTATTGAACATTCAAGTTTCTTCCAAAAGACTTGGGACTTGTGGAGGAAGAAGAAGAATATGACTGGTGTATATGGGTGGATGGATGAAAAGGATTCAAGAGTATGCATCTATGTTTATCTTGAGGAAAGATAGGAGATGGAGGGATGTAAGGACCCAAGATGGATGAAAAATTAGGAGAGTTAGGAGGGGAAAGTGAAGGGACATAAGGACCCAAGATGGATGATGAATTAGGAGGGTTAGGAGGGGAAAGTGAAGGGACATAAGGACCCAAGATGGAAGAAAAATGTGAATCCCTTAGTATTTGTGGAGGAGGTCCAAGGATGGATGTGGAAGATGCAAAAGGATAATCAATAAGTTCATCGGCATGTATATGACAACCAAGGGCATCAACATCTTTAGAGTGAGCATTACGATTTTCAATAGGATCCTGAACATCTTGAATAGGAGCACCTTCTTTGATAGGATTGTTCGAAGCTTGAAAAGACTTAGGAAGAGTAGAAAGTGGAAGGAAACATGGAGCAGTAGAACAAGAAGATGGAAGACTTTGATCTTGACAAGGATTTTTGGATAGCATAAGCGCATAATTTTTCTCTTGATTTTCAATAGGCTCAACATTGGAAGTAACAACACCATTTTTAATAACCTTAATGGAAGTATCATCTTTGGAAAGCACAAGTGTAGTAAAGGTATTTTCATTGTCAATAAGCTCAACGGTGTAAGCAGTAACTTGATCTTTCTTAGGCAAAGACTTAAGACATGGTGGAATGAATGAGAAAGGGCATAAGGGATCAAAAGAACCATGAGATAAATAATATCCATCATGAAAAGGATTGGATGACATGGAGGTTTATTGATCTTGATCTTTCTTTATGTTATTTTCTTTATCATTTTTAGAGTCCTCTTGACATGGAGCCACTTCTAAGGACAAGGAAGTATGTTGGAATTATATGGGAGACTTGGGAAGAGATGGAGAAGGATTAGCTGAAGTAGGCATTATAGCATGTAAAGGCTTAGGCTCTTTAGATTTAGCATTATTGAAAGTATTTGCAGCCAAGTGAAGGTTAGCTTGAGTTTCTTTAAGAAGTAGCCCTTGAGGATAACTATAGGGAACTGCATGAAAAGCATTAGGAATTTTGTCGGATGAAGGATTTGTGGAAGGTTTGGTAACTTTAGGAGATGTATGAGTATTGGAAGAAGTAGAGGATGGAAGGGAATCATCACAAAATGACGGTTCATCATTAACATGATCTTTCTTGAGAGTGTAATCTTTATTTTCAGCATGAGAACTCTTAGAGGAGGAATTATTATAGTATTAACATTTATAATTAGCGCAGTAAAATTTCTCTTCCTCAATAGAAGCATCAAAGAGGTACTATTCATGAAACTCATCAAAGTCTCTTTCAAAATCAGAATCATAGGGATCACCATCATGATCTATCCAATAGGACGGCCCTTTAGTAAGAAAAAGCACACGACAAGGAGGACTCTTAGGAATAGAGGCGTCATAAGTATGACTGTATTTAATCATAATAGCCATCATCAAAATAGGCAACAAAGTCATCAGAGTCACAATAGGCGGGATCATCAAAGTCATAGTCATCATAAACAGGCATGTCTTTCTTCACGAAAGAGGTATCACAAGGATTATCATGTTGCTCATTATGGTATGCATTTTGAAGAGAATCATGACTCTTGGGAGAAGTAGAAGAAGAACAAGATCGTGAAGAAGAGGAAAGTGAAGACCTAGTGGAAGGAGAAGATTTGGATGATGAAGAATGATGAGAAGACTTAGAAGATGAAATATGTTTGGAAGAAATATGTTTCGAAGTGGAAGAAGAATATTTGGATGATGAAGAATGATGAGAAGACTTAGAAGATGAATGATGTTTGGAAGAAAGTTGTGACAAGATCATGCTTATGATTCTAGCAAAGGCGTATAATTCACTTGCTCGTTTATATATCATTTTTTCCAATTTATCATCCAGGAATTTGTTGGAAAAACAACACTCTTCGAGTTGAGCAATGAGTTTGAGATCATCTATCCTTAAAAGAGGTTCCATAATAAGATATTTGAAATTCATGGTTCTAGAAGAAGAGGAATCGAGAATGGAAGTGATAGAATAGATGAAAATAGAAGAAGATAGAATAGATAATAAGAGGAAAAGAATCAAGAAGATGTGAAGATCTTAGGAAGAAGAGGAAGAAGCATGAAAGAAGAAGAGAAAGAATGGAAATGGAAGACTAAGAAGACATGGGAGATGTGGAATAAAGAAGACCAAGAGTCATTTTGTGCAAATTGATACCATTTAAGTTCATTTGGATGTTGAGAAACATGTCATAGCACTCTTTGGGGAGATACATTGAAGTTTTTATTACTCGGGAACTCAGATTTGTTCATTTTAATTGACCAACTAGATGCATTAACAAATTTTATCATGAATCAAACACATAAGACAACAATCAGGGAGTTCAAGAAATCAATGTCTTCAAAAAATGAGCAAGGGACAAAGCAACCTTGCACATGAACATAGATAGTGTCATAGTATTTCTACTCCATAAGAATGCTACTTGTGTATGTTCTCAAAATATTTTTCGATCACGCACATAGTCCTATGAAAGAAAAAATTGGTTGCACTATGGTTCTTAGTAATGGCTTGACTCTGTAACTTTTGCAATTTCAAGTGGGTGAAATCCAATCCTGGCGCACTGAGGTTTTGACATAGTCCGAGAATTTAATCAATTAGGAGTTGCTGAGGAGATCTGACAACCCACAAGAAACTACACCCGTGGAGATTTCTTTCACAAGGACATTTATATAGTGGTTGTCACTACCATGGAGAAAATGGCTATTACCACTTGAGGTTCTGTCTACGTGGTTGACCCAATAAAGGGAATTTCCACTATGGTTAACCCTCTCTAACAAGGAAGACTCACAATATAAACCACATAGGGACTTAGTTCAGATTCAAGGGTTCCGAGTTTCTGATTCTCCCAAAAGGGAAAATAGCATAATACTCTAGCCTCTTCACCTCACCAAAACATAGCAAACATGATTCATTGACCCACTAATTTGAAATCACCTCATTCAAGGCTCACACAACAACAAATGACACCAATCTCCCAAAGAGAGAAAGTATTGTCAAAATTTGAAGCCCAAACCAAGTTGACCAATGAGGTAAAAACAAAATCCTTCCCTACCTACAAGGGGATCTATCGTTAAGAAGAGCTTCACATGTAAAACAAGTGAATGAAGCCCACTCTCTTAAGATCACCACAAATAGTGTTCATAGGGCCTAATTAATATGTGAAACATTTATGCAAGAAAGCAAATCTAGGTCCATTTTTAGAGCACCAATTGAAAATATGATCTATGAAAGTAAGAAACAATCAAGCTAGACACATGAGATGTTCATTTTATTTCCAAAATCCAAATTTTATAGAGATACAAAAAAATACCTCAAATCCAATGCAACATGAATTGTTTTGTTGTTTATCCAAGCAAGTCCAAGCAATCCTCACGAACTCTCCAACAAGCAAGACAAGCAAACAAGCAAACAAGATATGCAATGTATATTCAACTTATATCAAACCCTAGGGTTAGATTTGAAAATAAATTGTTAGGAGAAATAATAACTAGAAAATAATCCAAATG
The DNA here is from genome assembly GCA_018584345.1 of Thuja plicata. Classification (NCBI taxonomy): domain Eukaryota; kingdom Viridiplantae; phylum Streptophyta; class Pinopsida; order Cupressales; family Cupressaceae; genus Thuja; species Thuja plicata. The sequence goes on from MU226629.1 coordinate 1,125,111, forward strand.
ACAACTCACATCATGCATTGAACCATGTGAAAAATAAGTGCAAGCTAATCATTAAATTTAAATGCCCTTTTTTAAATTTTGATTTTTGACCTAGTCAACAAGATTTGATTTGTTTGCTATGAATTTGGATCCCAAACCCTAAATATAGAAAAGAGACCATTGTTAAAAAATAGAGAGATTTCCAAAAATTTTATAATTTTAAAAAGATCTTTTCATTTGTGCCCTAGGGAGCCATTTTCCCAAAATAGACCAGTTTTCATAAATTGACCAAATGAGCTATGATATTGCATTTAAATTTAAAACTCAAAGAATGGAACCCCTGTAGAATTTAAATAAATTTCCAAAAATGTAAACATTTCAGAAAAATTTTCTGATTTGCACCGAAAATTAATTTTTTATGAAAAATAAAGAAACAATTATAAAAAATTCAAAATACCTTGGAAAATTCTAAATTTTTTACTGGAGCTTCTTTGATATGTCACAAACTTGAAAAAAAAATTTAGACTGAAATTCCAAGCTGTTTGGGATATATGATCAAATCTTTGAAAATCTAGGGTTTTCATCTCCAAGCAAATCTGCACAAGGGTTAGGCTTGAAAAACTTCAATAAAATAACTATGTAAAGATTAGAAAATCTGAGATCTGAATAAAATGAAGGAAAATCAAGAGAATCATGCCCCACGGTGGGCACCAAAAATGTGTGCTAAAATGTTGACACACTTCTATGAATTATTCCATCCAAGGTTGCTATTTTCTCAGAACCACATGAATATTAAAAGCATGAACACTTTCAATCAGATCCTATACCCTGTGATGGTAGGATCTCATATGGGGATTCTTGGATATAGAGGTATTATGGAGTTGTCTTACCACCAACTTGGAATCACCAAACACTCTTATTTGTTTGATTCCCATCCTTTTAGCTATATCTAGTCCCCTAACTAGTCCATACTCTGCCTCATTATTTGTAGAACTAAATTGAAAGCGGAAAGCTCTTTTTACTTCTTCTTCCAAAGGAGAAATTAGATGGATACGAATCTCTAAACCAATCTGACATCTTTCTCCATCAAAATACATTGTTTATATTTATGATGCTCTATGATTGATGTCTCTCACTGTATTTTTGTTCTCATCAATGACCCTAGGGATAGGGTGATCCTCATAAAAAATCATATAAATACCTAGGCCAGTGGCATGATAGTTCCCAAAGGGTTCATTCTCAATGCAATGACCGAGTAGGAACTCTTCTTCTTTGTTCCTTTCTCTTGTCACGTATTCATCTTATAACATCTCAATACAATACATCTCATATTTGGAAATAGAGGTATGAGTGGGTTCAAACTTGAGCACAAGTTCATCGACCACATGGGTGCTATGCATTGGTTATGAAAACACTTTGCACCTAGCTCCATGTTTGGTTCTTAGGATAAGATGAGACTAGTCAAGGGACATGTAACCTCCTATTTTATCAGTGAAATATCATGACAAACAAATGCCAAAAATATGGGGAATATCAATGACTATAATCTCTTGCGAGACTGATATTCGGGCATAAAAACATAGCTAAGGGGAGATCCTTTATTATTCCTATGGAATGGACCCTTTTTCCATCGAATTGCATGATTCTTTTGCTAGAAGGATCATATTCTATATGGAGAGCTTATTCTATTTTCTTAGGCATAACAGTACTATTGGCTCGAGAATCAATCATTGAATTATGCAGAAATTTATCCCCTATTATCAGGGTCAGAAAGAATGGAATGGGTTTGGGTTTACCTACCTCTTCTTTTACACCATCACCTAAATTAACCAACATTGTAGGTTATTTTTTTTGAGCAATTTCATGCCCCACAACATGCACTTTCCCCTTGAGTTGCACTTGTTCAACCACAACCTAGGCTCTAGCTTGTTTATCCTAGTTCTCGAGAGCTTCCTTTGGTAGTTGATTTTGTTCACAAATTGCAAGTATATCCCAAATGTATATTTTTTCTGAAGTTTTCTTTAATTTTTCCACCATGGTCACAGTCAACTCCAAGGGAACCTTTGCATATTTTGGTTTGTATGGTATGAACTCCCTCAGTTTCTAAGATGGTTTTACAAGGGGTTTTGAAGCAACAAAATTATTGGATTCAAACCTCATTCGTGTCATTTTAACTACATTGTTTGGTTGTAATGGGGGAATTAATTCGCCAGTGAATATCCTCTTTGACTAAGTGTTATAATTTGATTGTACCTGAGGAATCTTGGAGGTTGATGCTTGATGAATGAAAATAACATCATCGTCATCCAACATCCAAGAGAATAGAGCATGATTAGGACCAATCTTTGACTCTTTCTCAAGAAACATCCCTTGCATCTTAGCGGTTAGCATGGAACTTTTAACCCCAGGGGAAGAATAGTTATAGACTCCATCATCAGGGATCATCCCCTGACTTGTTTGTTATACTTTTTTTGTTGCAAATTTCCCCTAAGAAAATTTTTAGGCATATGGGCGTATTCCACATAAAACACCATGCATTCAAGTCCTTTGCAAAAATTATTCTGGGTATCCACCAACTCTTGGTTAGGATTGTGAGGAAATTGTTGTAGTGGGGAGGTAACCGAGAGTAGTTTCTTGGAAGATTGTCCTTGACCATTATTACCCTGATTTTTATTTCCTTTATTATTCCTATTCCAACTCTGATACTGGTTGGGCTGATAAGGAGGCCTTCCATTTTGGCAGTTCTTCAATAATTTTGATAATGTGGCTATTGAGGTGTGAATTGATACCTCTTAAGGTTCTTCAACTCATTTGAGACTGTTCTTAAGAGTTTTTTTTCATATCATTCATCTTTTCTAGTAGGGAAGGGGTAGCTACCTAGTGTGCCTACACATTTGGATAAATATACATGGATTCTAGAGGAGCAATGGAACTTGTGGAAATCACTTTGGATTTTCTTTGGGGATTGCAGGGAGACATCTAGAAACAATGGCAATGGTGGTTTAGAAGTTAGTTTTCCTGCATCTATCAAGTTATTTTATGCTCTTATGTCTATTTCATAGGCAGCTGGTAAATCATTCCCTCCTAAGATTTTGATAGTATAGGCTATACTAGAATTAAATGCTTTTAAGTAGAATACAAAGGCCTTGGGGGCTAGAGGACGAGCATATGTGGAGATTCTATTCCATGTTTTTTGAAACCTGCTATTAAAATTGGCTATAGCCACTCGTAGATCTCTTTTAATATTGATTTATTTCTGGAGCAGAGATGAGAAGTCTCCCTTTTCATAGAAATGACAGTAAAAGAAATTACCTGAATCATCCTAGATTCCTATGCTATTTAGCAAAAAATATCTATACCATTGTAATACTTTAACCCTAAAAGATGCAATGAGGATTCTCAAGGCTACATTTTTCTATGTAATATGATGCACTGTACAAGTATTTTCTACATCTATCATATGATTAACAGGGATCTTCTCATCCTCTCCAATAAATTTAGGCAAGGATTTGAGAGCACTAATAGGAATTGTATCCCAATTTATGCCAATAACTAGTGGAATAATGGGACTTCCACTATCCTAGGTAACAAAGTTGTGGGCTACCATTGGCGTTATGGGGGGGATGCGTTGTTGATGCAATTGATGAGGAAAATCCATTTATGGACTTAGTTACAATGATTGGGGGGGGTAATAATCCCAGATAGTTATCAGATTGTGATCTTGTGACAGGGCTATGGCACATACACATATTTATATCAGGATCAAGGATGCGTTAGTCCCATTGGATGTGCCAGAAAAAGGAACTGTTGAACCTAAATTTTGCAATTCAGATAGGCAACAAAACTAATAGGAAGTTCAAATGGTGTAGCACTGAAATGATACCATTTAAAATGACCTATTGGATAGAGAAGTCAACTCTTCATGAGTAGGGGTTGAAATGAGAGAACGTTGAATTAAATCTTAAATTGAGGTGATGCGCCAAGATTTTCCATAGATAATCTCAAAACAACTAACAATAAACAACGTTTGACTACACATACCAGAAAGTAAATATCATCTCAATATTTTTGCATAGTATGCTAGAATCCCTTCATTGTTGGAGTGAGAATGAAACAACCAGATTTGAGACACACTGTTGGTTGTATTTAGTGTTTTTGTTGTTTTGCCCTGTTCCTTGCCCTCCCCTCTGAAAATTTTCAAGTTCTCCTGCTTACTCCTTGTCAAAATCCTGATAAACCCTGATAAACCCTAGCAACCAAGTGTTAAACGATGCATTTTAAACCCTTAGCCATGTCTTTCTATTTCCTCGTTACCTTTTTCAGTCACTAAAGGCATGTGCTA
>MU226629.1:1131461-1168611 GCA_018584345.1 Thuja plicata
ATTATGCTTGGTCATTTACAAGGTATTTTATAAGCTTGTTCAATAGAGATACATGACAAATCAGTGTCCACATCAACAAATACTGTGTTAACAGCCATCATTAAAGGTAAAACCTGCCTGAGTAGTTTTGGAACTCAAAAACGAGGAAGGACCTTATCTAGTCCTTAGCAATTAGGCTTTTCTTGTCTCTGAATCAAGAGTAAAAGGTACAGGATTCAAATAGACATTTCAAGCATTGAGATTCATACAAGAAAAATCCCTAACACACATGTTATTACTTTCATATCACTTTGTGGGTGCATCCATAAAATCTATAGAGACAATATACACTTCCAGTAGTATTCCTATTCATCCATTCATTTTCAATACCTTCATATACATGGAACAACCTTATATGTTTGACTATCTCTAATTGGAAGAGTTCAAAACATGATCTGTGATTAAAGATAATCTCATAAACAAAGATGCAAGAGTTAGATAATATATCTATTCAAATGACATAACTTCCACTATATTCAATATCAAATTGAAACCCAAAAGGCTTTGTGTAGCATAGTTGATCCTTAAAATTAACATAGATCTTATAGAAATGAAGTTTGAAACATATATCTAAAACAACATATGAAAGAAAATAGTATTTTCTGTAGCAAAACAGAGTATTATTTTTTGCATAATCCAACCCTTTAAAACTAAGCCAACTACCCCCCTTTAAACAAAAAGCCTTAATAGTAAAATATTATGAAAATCATTGTGCATGCTTCAAAAGGTTCCCTCAGAGAATCATCATGCTAACAATCATAGGAAGAAACCACCATCAGATGTGCTGGAGAAAGTGGAAACATGTCCATCAAACACATATCCAATAATCAACTGCAAACCTTTTTCCATCACTTTTGTTGGAAGGACTAAAATTACCCTTGCCTCAAACGCCACAGGAGACACGTGTCACAATGATGGACCTTCTGGCAAGAGTTTTCCTTCCTTTTGCCTCAAAAATTGTGCAGACACGACACCTGTATTGTGCAAGGAAATCCCACATACGAAGTGCGAAAACACCAACATGACAAAAGATATTTCCTACCCGAACTTGAAAATAGAATCTTGTATAACTTGCAATAAGGAAAGGAAAGGACCATTTATAGTCCATTATACCAGCCATATGTTTTTGGGTCTACATATGGTGACAGTAATGTGGGACTACCCCGTACTCCTTGCAGGAGGCATCCATTATGCTACGAATGAGGCGTATATACCCTACCCCCAGTGGGATTTGAACTTGTGACTTGCTTTTCAAAGTTAGGGTTATCTGTATAACAATATACAAGATGCATTGTGATGCATCACACTTACATGTCATATGTTGGTCACCTAATCAAGAATAGTATGTATCACCCCTCTTCATGTTCCTATGGATCATAAAATTAACATAAGATATCCTACACATATTATAATGTGATAAGATGATCTTTCACGTCTTTATTCCATTATATTCTCTTATGTCTTCTTACACGTGTCATAAGAGAAAATATAAATGACACATGACAAAACAAGGTGGGATGCCCTTTTATATGGGGGATTACAAATAGTCAATAAATTCATTATTATGATTTTATGGTGTATGTCATACCTACACCAACATTCATAAGGTCTTTAATATTATTAAGGTAAATGTGCTTAGTTTATACTTAACATGAGTAATTTGGGATTGTGGATAATCAAGATGGTTTCTTTCTAGCCACCCTTAATTATTATGTCAACTAATAATAATTATTGATCTTAAGGTCAAAGTTCAAATATTTTAACTAATTAAAAGTTCTTGTGATGTTTCTAAATGGGAAGTGATAGTCATAATCCATTTTCAAAGGGGCAGATTTTATTGTAGCTATCTTTGGAAGGTAAGGTAAATGATTTTCCTGCTAAAAATGTTCTTCTATAAGGTTTTATTGACGTACTAATGACATGAAATATATTTGTAGAGACTTATATAATCTTAGCACTATTTTCACATGATTAAAAGATGTATCTAGGAAATTTCTCATTGCTAGACAAGGTCCTACCATTTGAATAAATAAATATAGAGGTATAATCCTTAAGACAAGGGCTATATTATAACATTTATGTAACACCATGCATATAGGTTTTGATTGCAATAGATGGTAGAAGTGCATATATGAAGAAGAATTTATGAAGAATAATTGCTCAAAAATTAAGAGGATAATTTGGAAAGTTCAAATATTTTAACTAATTAATTTTTTTCTTCTGAAGTTTCTAAATGGGAAGTGATAGTTATAATCTATTTCCAAAAGGGAAATTTTTATTGTAGCCATCTTTGAAAGGTAAGGTCATTGATTTCCATGATAAAAATGTGCTTCTATAAGGTTTTATTGCCCTACTAATGACATATAAAATATTTGTAGAGGCTTGTATAATTTTAGCATTATTTTCACATGATTAAAAGATGTATCTAGGAAATTTCTCAACACTAGACAAGGCCCTACCATTTGAAGAATAAATATAGAGGTATAATCCTTAAGGAAAGGGCTATATTGTAATCATAGTGTCCTAAATTGTAATCACCTTGATAAGGTGTACAATTTATGCTTAGTTAGCACCCATTTTAGTGTGTTCTCATTCTTCTATGCATCATTCAACTTTATTATGAATTTAATTTTAATAAATATTTAAAAACCCCTTTATTAATTCAATATCATCAATCTCTATAAGGGCCCCTTAATTATAGGTGTGCCCCTTTAATTATTTCATCCATTCAATTATCATTTGCATATATAGGTCCTATTACCATATGTGACCTATTTTACATGTTTGTAGGTTTGTTTTTGGAGCCTCATATTTCAATCTTGGGAGACAGTATTCATGACATTCATCTTCTCTTTAATGAAGTTGATTCTTCTTTAGTTATTGTAGAGGAACCTTTGGATCCTCTTGTTCATTCTCCACATGATCAATCATCACAGTGACATGAGTGTGGATACTCTTGACCAACACTTGGAGGAGGTGCCTTTGTCTTTATCTAGGAGATACATGAGTCTTTTGACCTTGTTTTACATACATCTCTACTAGGTTATGAATTGTCATCTTCATTAGTGTGGTCGAGAATGCCTGATTTGATTATGAAAACTTTCAACATCGACATGGAGACACATGAGAAACATTACAAGACTTCATTCATTTTTCACTTTCTTCATTCCTTTCAAGAATGTGAAGATAGTCTACATATGTACCTTTTCTTTTGTTTCTTCCTGAGTGGATGGATGTTCTTCGACAATTGTGGTACATCTTCTAGGTCATGTTTCGAGCATCAACCAAGTCACAATTGACTACATGCGGGACAACTTCATATTCTTTCTTATCCTTTCTATTTTGGAGGGGATTTCTTCCTTGCATGGGATTCTTTCTTGTGTCGGGAAACTTGTTTTTCTTTTTTTCTCTTTTCGGGAGGAGTTTTGTCCGACTGGGTTTTCTCCTTTTCTCTATTTGTGAGAGACTGTTTTGTACATCGGTGCCTAACATGGCCTTGTAGCCAGGACCCATATGTGTGTTTTTCACCTACCTAAGATATGCTTAAGAGGGGGGGGGTTGTTAGTGTATGATTTTATTTTCCTTATGTTAGTAGGGAGTATTTATTTTCCTACTTATATTATTGATCTTGCTTAGGTTATATTAGACTAGTTAGGAGGAGAACACATGACATAATCCTATAATTACACGTGTCATTCACACCCATCTTTGGGTGGTTTAATGTCTCACCCTCTATTTTCTAACTCCCATAATTTTTTCTTTGTCTTTACTTGAGTTGGCATAACCATGTATTTGGCATTTAAAAAGTAAGTAAAACTTCCCCCTATTTTGGGTTGTTGTGAGTTATTATTCCTCTTGGATTCACTTGCCTCTTTTTTGCTATATAAATAACCCTCACCTCTCCCTATGCTAAGTTCACTAGCTCATCTATATATTCACATGAGTACTAGTTCAATGCTAAGGGAGTGTTGAGTTTTGTTCATCTCTAGATTCTTGTTTTTATTTCCTTCAGTCATATTGATCTTGGGTGAATTCACAGCTAAATCTAACATTCAAGAGGTGGTCAATCTTCCTGATTGATCGATTTAAAAGATATTGAACCTGCTCATATATTCAAGGAATTACAATATTTTTTTTTATGTTTCCTTGACTCTGTTTTGTTTCTTTTTGTTTTGGCGATGGTTGGATGTTGGTGTTTTCCTTTAGGCAACTTTTTGATGTAAAGGGTTTCAAGGTTCTCTTCAAAACCCATTTTGCCTTTAATCAAAAACTAGATTTTGGTGATAAACAAGTTTGAGGCGTTTGTTGGCAAAGGTTTGAAATTTTTGAAAGGAAAAATATATACATTTGTATGGAATCTGCACATCCACATGGATCCATAACCTATCATATGATTGGTGATCTGAAAACTATAATTGCAGTCAATAGAAAAACATATTTTAGGAATATTAATTGATATTTTTCTAAGGAATTCTCGCAAGTAAATACAAATTATTGATATAATTGGCAATACAAATCAAAATAACTGTCACAACAATATTAGGTTTGAAATTTATTTTAAAAAAAATATATTTGCCACCAATCTAAGCCAAACCCATAGGTAATACGATCATCACCACTAGCCCCAACACTGCTTAGCCAAGAACCTCCATCATTGCTTCTGTCAAAGATGATAAGATTATTATTATTTTTTATAAATATGTAGCATATTGGTCATTCACACTGGTGACTTGCAACTAGGTCCAAGGGGCTAGACCTTTCCCATACATGCTCTTATAGAACATTTATTTAATTTAAATGCCACAACTTTTGATCTAGTAGCTCATTTTTTCAAAAAAATAGATACCATCAAAGAGTTGGTTTCAAGTACTTTACAATGGTGGTAGTCATTTTATTATAGTTTGTTATTGGTCTTGTAATTTTTTTAAAGAGAGGTAAACATTCTTGGTCCTATAATTTGGTAGTGATTTTATTATATTTAGTTCATTATGAATTTGACTCAAGTTGTTCCTCTTACTCCATATAACTATCGTGAATGGAAGTCATAAATGGAGTTGTTATTATTCGAATTGTAAATACAAAAGATTACATTAGAGACGAATACAAAATCAATAGTTGTGGTAGAAAGGAGAAAATGACTTGATAGGAGAGAGGAAGCCAATGATACTCTATGTTCATTAGTTTGTCTATATCTTTAACTTCATGTTGAATCTTGCAAAACACCAAATGTGATTTGGACTACATTCAAGAGTACCTTTGGAAAGTAAGAGAAGATGAGGGGTTTTAAGTTAGCAAATTAACTCATTGATCTAAATCCATCAAATTTTGACAATATTCAAGACTTCTTCACCAAGATTAATAATCTTATATTGCAATTGAAATAATGTGGAGTTGAGAAAGAGAATTACCAATTGATTCTTTCTATCTTCACTAAATTTGATCATGATTATTCATTTTTTGTTTTTACATTCTAGGCTACTATGGATGCTCTTGGTACTGCATAGAAAATGCCTACTCTTAATGCATTTTTTAGGTTCATTCACTAGGGAGAAAATAAAATTGGTAGTAGTGGCACATTGAAGTCTTCCAAAAAACCAAGCTATTATCACAATTCAAAGAACCAAGCATAATTGATTTTATTGTAATAGATGGTGAAAGTTCATACATGAAGAAGATTTTCTAAAAAATTAAGAAGATAATTTGGCTTCAATGAATGATTTGTGGTATTAATGAGTATTTGAGTATAATGATATATATTTTTGTACATGATTTGATTGTGTATTCTATTTTATCTATAGAAGAATTGAATGCTTCAATACAAAGTTTTTTATAATAAATTTATGTAATACATAGTTTAAGCTAGATATACGATGACTGCAAATAGATGATTGAAATAGGTATCAAGTGCATATGGGTTTTAAAGTGGAACCAATAGGTTATAAATAAAGTAATCAAGGATGATTTTTTTTTTATTGATAAAATAATTGTATCCTATATTTTTGGGTGTTAATCTTTATGTTTAAATATATGTTCTTGTATCATCTATGCTTGTAAAAGGTTGAGAAATCTAGAAAAGGTAATTTAATGCAAATAAATCCTCCTAGTGATATAAATATCCACATAGTTGGCTAAGAAACTTAGAGAATAGAGAAACATTTGAGCCCATATTTTCTATTTTATTGGTTTGTTTGACAAATAAAAATTGTAGCAATTGTGAAATTACTCAAAGCCTTTGGGGACTTTTCGCAATAACATACGAGTTGTCTTTCACCAATATTAGTCTATATTTATTCATGTACGTATTTCAATGGTGAAATGCATCTAAATTAAAATATAAGTAGATTGATGGGCCTGTAAAATATATGTATATATTTTTGTTTTATTTTAATTTTTGTCTATTCACATATTTTATGAGCTCTTGACTACATCACTGATTAACTAAGGAACGAACTTCTTAGAAATTAAACCTTCTATATTTAAAATATATTATCTATCATTTATCCTTTAGTTTTAATTAGTGATCTAAAAGTCTGGACAACTTAATGTTACCCATGTTGCCATATATCTTGGTAACATGAACTTGTTTTTTCCATATTCTTTTAGAGTAAAAAGTAATTACCTCATTAAATAATTAATTTTTAGGTCCATTTTTACACTAGCATACTCAAGTTGTGTTTTTCTTTTTTCAAGAAATAGGAAAAAGAAACATAGTGGGATCTAATTTAATCATCAGTTGGGGTTTTTATCCATGGTTTTTAATCATTATTATAAAGTTTTATTAATGTATATTGTAATCATTTATATTTTTTCAATCAATAAAATTATCAAGTTTGTATGGAAAATTGACTTTTTCCCAATATAGTTTCCCCCTATGTAGTGTGAAAATGAATAATATCTAACTAGATATTAGTCAAGTCATTTTCACACATGTTCACATGTGAAGTTTATTTAAGTAGCTAGGAATCACTCAAGAAGTCTCTATTTGTTGTGTGATCATATCTTATTGTATTAGTATTGCCTCATTGCATATGATTAAGACACTTTTCATAATGTCGTCTTTTCCAATCTTTCAACCTTACAAGTTATATATAAGAAAAGCATCATATGTACATTTTCATATCTTTGATCAATATATCTAATGCATTGAGCCCACAATCAAGGAATATTATTCTCTTGATGCTCTCTTGTGCAAGACACCTTTTAGTTTTACAAAAGATCATGGGAGCTTGAGTCCATTGGTAACTAATGATTTTGCAGTAATTGTTTTGATTGCAAGTGGTTCCTAGGAGTTGAGTTCAATCATAAGTTCAAGAATTTTATTAGAACACCAAATCTATGATCTTACATATCCTTTTTTAGAGAATTAGCTTTGAACATTTAGACAATATATCCTCGTGCAACATGAACCTCATTAATGTTCTTAGAATTCCCAAAACTGTAAGATTTATTATCAAAATATCAAAACATAAATTAAAAAGTTGAAACATATTTTTGGATATTAGATCCTTAACTTTGAATTTCTACATAGTTGTATGGAATCTGTTTGGGTGACATATATTTGTCTTGGTTGTACAAAAATGTATAGGCTACACAAGAGAGATTCAACGGTGAGCAAAAAATGTGATTTTTTCCTAGTTTTATTGTGAAAAATTAAATCTTCAAGTGAGTTTTGCACCAATTTAAGTAGTTTTCTACTTATTGCGTAGTTTTATTGGCTTTACTAGAAATTTCCATTATTGATGATTCTCTAATAGTCTGTAGTAGCATTCACTATCTATAGTGGTGAGATCCACTACCCTAAGTGACTCTTCCAACACTCTACATAGCTCCACTACTCATCATAGCCCTTTACCACCTCAATTACCCATATTTTCTAGTGAATGGTCATATTAGCAACCACAAGCTAGAACCTATGCCTAGCCACTAGTGTCGAGTAGTTGATCACCCAAGTGACTAGGGGTTAACCCCTTTTAGCTTATAAACCTACACATTGAAGCCAAAATAAAGTAGTGTTCATTAATCCATTATGACTTGGTTATACATTGTGAAATTTTCACAAATGATATATCATTAGAAAGCTAATTCCACAAAATTCTTATCATGCTAGTAAATATTTTAATAGTTTTCTATTGGTGATACTTATTTCCAATTGAAATTGGGTCTTTTTATTTTCATTTCCAAGCTTACAAATTGTCTTGATTATTTATTTTTGATGATTCTTGCCATGTTAGAAATATATTTGAATACCCTTCATAATCCAAATATTCATATATTTTTAAAAATTGCCAACACCTATTATTTTGATCAAAATTTGATTTTTTCCTTTGAGAATATTTTTTTAGGAAAATTGGAAAACAAATTATAATGAGTAGGTAATTTTCTTGTATTTTGAGGCGTATATTATATTTTAGGGGTATATTGTTGTTTCTCCTTCCAATTTATATATTTATTAAATAACAATCATAGATCCAATCTATATTATTCCTCTCTCGCCATACAATTATTATGGGTGGAAAAAAAAGAAGATCAATCTAATGAAATAAGACTAGTATCAAGTCACCAAGGATACAAAACTTCAACCAATGGTAGCTAAAGAAAGGAAAAAATTGTATGATTTATTATTGCACCATTATGTTTGAAGGAATATATTCACATTCTTTTTAGATCTCCAAATATCCTATATCTCATTTGATCATTTACATAATATTCACATTGAGGGACCATATCTAGAAACACTTCCATTAGTGAACTAAAATGAATCTAAAGCATTTTGGTAATTGAAACTTGTTATCTACTATCTTTTACTTATATTTTTATATTTTTAGTTGTTGGTATAGTAAAATATGTCTCCTAGCAATTTATTGGAGGTCTTTAAAAGATAGTTTTGAATACTGCCAAAGAAGACTAAGGTGAAACTAGAGAAGACTAAGGTGAAACTAGAAAATCAAGTAGGTTGATTGGATTATATTATATTTAACTTATGTAAAGTATTTTTCTTTATAGTTATATGAATTACATAAGCACTTGTGTATAAAAGATTCATAATATATAGTGTCTTAGTGTAAATAATTTATTAATAACTTATCTACTTGACATAAAATATTATCATAATTACTTTATGTTTTGACATTAAATATTATCATAATTACTTTATGTTCAGAGGTCTCAGTTATCCACTAACACTAGTACAATCTCCTCTTACTCTATTGTAGTTAAGTTTTCGATTATAACAATTTTTTCAATGAAGCAAGATTTTAGAGAGACTAGAAACCTTCATATTTCAAAGAGACATCAAATGAATGATAGGTATTTTTTTAACTTGTCACAATTTTTTATATATTTTTTCTCTTATGATTCCGTGTTAAATTTTTTAATTAGAACCATAGAAATTACCGTTAAATTAACAGTGCACCAAGAATATTTTATTGAAATGGGTTTTAGTTGAAATACATGATCATTTAAAATCAAACTTAGACATTTTTTTTGTTTTATTAAAGTTATTTAACATGCATGTTTGTGAATTCTTGAATACTTTGAGATGCATGATCATTCTTGAATTCACATCCCCCTCGAAGTGATGCAAGTTATAATGGTGAAACTTGTATACTAAATCTAAAATGACATATTTGTTTTTGGATTTTTGGGCCATTTTGAGAGAATATTTTGAAATATAATTTCTTAATGAAAAATGTCACATTCATGTGCAACGTTGAGCTCATTCTTCTATGTTACCAACCACTAACCCATTCTTCCACACTTAGCTCTATCTTATCTATATCCATACATATTTTTACTTCTTCAATATTTAATATGCCTATTATTATCTACCACATATTGACATCTATTCTCTACCTAGATATTAATATTTATTTACCTATGATGATTCCCCTTATACCCATATAATCATATTTTGGTGTATGACTTTACTCTATTGATGCGTATGTCAATTATAGAATCATCTTTCTATTAAAAACCATTCATAATTATTAGTGAAGTACAAAGGGTTGGTGCAAATAAAGAATTGTCTATTTAGCTAGATTTTAGCCTACCTAGAGTCTTATTAACACATAAGTGTCCACTTAGGGACTTTCCTTTTTTTTTTTCACTTCATGTGAGTGAGATACATGTAGTCACCTCTTGAGACACCTATTACATGCACACTTTACACATACTCACTTGTCATTTGAGCATACAAGTGTTCTTTGAGGTTGTAGCCAAAGTTTCACTCCTAACTTCTCACCTCATCATCCTTTCCTATATATGCAAGACTCTCATTGTATATTCTTACACACATTTATTATAGATTATTTTGGAGACTCTTAATGCAATTATATCATCTTGACATTTGCATTTTTCAAAATTATTGATTTGTTCTTATTTTGCATTTACAACTTTTGTAGCTTAAAATCTCTTTTAGATTTCTAAGTAGTAAGTTTGTGCAATAATTCACCTTTTACATTTGAGATGTCAATTTGATGAGGAATAGTTGTATTATATGTCTAAAATTTTTAGACAAATCTTATAACTTGAGCACATGTGGGCCTTTTGTGTTTTCCATATATTAAATTTTATATTATAAATTGACCATAGGTGACTATATACCGTTGAAGTATATGGAGACTTTTAATATATGCCTTAAATTTCACCCCTGCTTGAATTATATTATATACTATTTGATATTAAACTACAATGAAATTATATCAACCATACAGAAAAATTGTAAAACTAATTAGATTAATCATATGAACGAAAATAGTTATTTTAAATTTAAAATACAAGGCCTACACACATTGAACTCTAGATTCTAACCTTAGTATTAAGACTTTTGCTACGTGATTTGAAACACTAATAATCATCCCACAAGAGTTGAAGTGTAAGAAAATAGAAATAACCTACTTGTATAATATGTATCATATTATTTTGATTATATCTAATATTGTAGAATGATTAAAATGAAGCCCCTATAGATGAGGATTATCAATTAAGGCGATGTACAACCATCTTTGACATATATTTAAAAATCAAAAGGCTAAGGGTTAATAATTGAGGAAAGTATATATATATATATATATATATATATATATATATATNAAAATATATATATATATATATATATATATATATATATATATATATATATATATATATAGATTTTGTGTAAATTTTGAAACAATGTTTTAATACAATTGCATATCAATAAATGAGACAAACTAGTGTAAAGTTAAGTTCATTAAGAATTCACTTTATCCATATGTACTTGCATTTCAATATTTTTAATTGTATTGCACATTATTATACCTTCTATTACATTCGTGCCATACATTATCTTATCCATGATA
The DNA here is from genome assembly GCA_018584345.1 of Thuja plicata. Taxonomy (NCBI): domain Eukaryota; kingdom Viridiplantae; phylum Streptophyta; class Pinopsida; order Cupressales; family Cupressaceae; genus Thuja; species Thuja plicata. Next base: position 1,142,840 of record MU226629.1, read on the forward strand.
ATCTCAAAATATCCATGTCTTGATTCATTCATACAAGCATGGGTAACCCTTGTAAACATGAGCATGACCCCTAATATTTAAAAATTGAAATCTAGACTTTGCTTTCCTCTACCTATTATTTCTTGACCTACAATTGAATTAAATCATCTTTGCATTATTTGTTGTCATGCCCTTATATTTAAAGTTACACTAACATTTTACATATTCAATCTCATTTGATCATCCACGTACCATTTGCATAAAAGGTGCATATGAGAATACTTTATCTATTCATAAAACTAATGTAGAGCTAATTTGTGTGATTAAATTTTTTGTCTTCGATCTTTTATTCATTTTTAGGGCTGGCAAAAGAGCATGCCCCCATCAAAATTTTACCAACCCTTCGAAGGTTTCTTTTGAATAACTATAGAATTTTAGAAAGGGTGGTTCAACTTGAAATTTCAACTTATATAAATACTGATATTAATCTTATCTTGATAATGAATTTTTATATTAAATGTAGATATGCTCTCAAGTTATGATTATAAGATTATTTGCATGAAAGATATGAAATGAGGATTAGAAGGTCTAGCTAGTGACATCAGACCCCACTTTGTCCTCAAAATTAAAATTAATCAATATTAAAACAATTAAAGTTTTAAATTAATCAATATAGGTATTGCCATATAAATCGTAATTGAGATTATGAAGCAAATTAGAATCAGTTTCTCGGATAATATAAATAATCAAATAGTAGTGTTACTATTATATGTGAATTAGGAATTGTACAAGTATTTAATATATGATCAAAATTTGTTCTATACTAATTTAAAAATTTATGAAAAAATAGATAACTAGTCTAAACTCTAAAAACTATTGTGACATCGAATATATTTTGAAAGAGTCTCTCTATGTAATTTAATAATACCTAATCTTTAGTTCCTACTCACAAAAAATATTTAGATACTCAAATCTCACGATTACAATATTTCTTAACTATTTCACCAAATTAAAAACATATTTATTTCAATCAAAATTATCTCCTTTTCTTTTTTTTGCAGTTCTTTTAAAAGCTAATATTTTCCTTAATTAATTTATTAAAAAATCTATCGATTTATTGAATGAATTTTAAAAAACGAGCGATAGTACTTTTTTGTATGCCATGTTAAGGACATCACATGTCTATTTTCTATGACCATGTTTTTAAGAATAGCCATTTGTGATATATGGTTTGATGTAAGTTATGGCTTGCGCACATTGGAATCTATAAAGTTGAAATGATGACACTGCAGCTCCGAATATAATCATATACAATCTTTCATAATGGATGAAAGCTTGTTAGAGTGAATTTTCTTTTTGCCTTTAGAGATTCGGTCATTGCTCTCATTCTGAACATCTTTACAGTCTCAAGTCTGAATGTGTAACATCCAATTTTCTTCAAATCGAAGTTCAGATTTTTTTATATAATTTTATCAAATCCAGTTTTTTGTGAAATATATTTTCCATCCATCTAGCTATTGAATTCATGGCGTCTTCCTCCAAATCTCACAAACGTTCTTTCAGTGAATATGAAAGAGAAAGGGTCTCTGTATCACAACAGTCATATGATGCATTCATCAACCACCGTGGTCCTGACGTGAAACAAACTGTGGCTTTTGCACTTTACGATACACTGGAGGAAATGGGATTTTGGACATTTCTTGATGATCAAGAATGACAGTTGGGAAATTCAATTGAGTCTGTCATATAAAATGCTATTTACTCTTCTACTGTGCAAATTGCCATCTTCTCACCACGATATGCAGAGTCCTTTTGGTGTCTAGATGAGTTGGTTGACATGTTGAAAACCAAGGCTCTGTTTATTCCTGTATTTTGTGAAGTGAAGCCTTCTGATCTTCGCTACCATGACAAGGGAGTTTATGCACCTGCATTCACTCAACATCAAGAAAAGGGGAGATACAGCAATGAGAGGCTTCAACAATGGAAAGAAGCCCTCCAATATTCCTCAGGCATCTCTGGCTATGAATTCAACACATCCAATGAGTAAGGCTTAGCCTATTTTGTTTCGGGTGTTTGCTGTCAATCCATTAGATTACATGTTTTACTTTTTTTTTTCCTTCTTAGCCTCTCCATACTGATTTTGAACGCTTCTGAATTCTCATTTGCTCAAACTTGTCAGTAATGTCGAGGAGCTATGTACAAAGATTGCCTTGGCTGTACAACAAGAGGTTGGAAAAACATCTAAGGGCTTCCCAAGATATTTGGAAGTTACAGAACATCAGATTGGTTTTCATGCAGACTCGGCAGCGTCAACAAGTAGATCAACAGAGGTGAAGAAATCTAGTCTTCTGCCTAGAGATTCACATCCAGTGGGAATAGATTCCAAAGTTGAAGAAATTGTATGCTTGTTGGAAGACCCAAAAGTTCATGTTATAGCCGTCATCGGTATGGGTGGCTTGGGGAAGACATTTCTTCTCCAAAATGTCTACAAAGTCCAAAAGTCCAGGTATCATCATTCTATATGGCTCTCCGTTTCCAAATATTATTCTGTCAAGAAATTACAAAGGGATATAGCCTCCCAAATAGATCCAACAAGAGAAAATTTACAAAGGGGTATTGTGGAAGCTAACGTAAGTGAAGAAAGAGCGGCTGAATTGATTCAAAACCATCTCCGAGGGAAAAAATGTCTTATTGTGCTGGATGGTCTGTGGACGTTGTCCACAGAAGATAACCTCTTAGATAAACTTGGTCTGCCAGCTGATAAAGATTGTAAAGTAATGGTGAGCACAAGAAATAGAAAGGTTGCTGCAGATTTAAGTGCTGGAATTTATGAGATGAAAAATTTGTCTGACGAAGACAGTTGGAAGCTGTTTTGTGTCTATGCATTTCCCCATTGTGAAGAAAATAGAGTGCCAGACAAGCAGTTGGAAGAGGTGGGTCATGAGATTGTAAAGCAATGTGGAAACTTACCACTGGCTATCAAAACTACTGCAGCATCTCTGGCCAACACCACATGTCTCAGCAAATGGGAGTCCAAGTACAATCAGCTAAAAAAGCCAGCTATTCCCTTCGGTGGGCATGACTCTGTCATGGATATATTAAAATTGAGTTATGATTCCTTGCCACCACATCTTAAAGCATGTTTTGCTTACTTTTCTTTCTTCCCTGAGAATGCAAAAATAGACTGTGAATTCCTGATAAATCTATGGATAGGAGAGGGATTCATCCAGGCAGGAGAGGAGCAGCAGGATGTGGCGTGGGATTGGTTAGATCAACTTTCTCAGCTATGTCTGCTTCAACTATGGGAAGATCATGTGTTTTATGACTTGTCGCTGAAATATAACTTAACTAAATATTGCAAAGTTCATGATTTGTTGCATGATTTGGCCATACCCATATCCAGAGAAAATAAATGTGCTTTTTCTGTTGAGGAAGCCTCTAGACATACAAATTCTGCCTCTGGCTTATGTCGGATTTTACTGGCCAAGAAAGATATAAATGATAATGCTCTCTCACACGGCCGTCCTGCTTATCTCCGTACATTGTCACTATCTCAGAATAGGAAGATAAGACCCATTCCAGAAAACTTGTTTACTGCTATGAGAGGACTGCGAGTTCTGGATTTGAGCTCCACAAGCATCTCTACATTGCCTATGTCTGTTGGCAAGATGATACTTCTTAAAGTCTTGAATTTAAGGAAAACCCGTATAGCGGAGGTACCGGAGTGTGTGAGATATCTGAAGTCTCTTGTTTCTTGCAATGCCTAAGGGGAGTTGTAAGAACATACCAATATGGATAAGTGAACTTAAATGTCTTCAGCATTTAGAATGTGAGGGTGTTGATCGCATGCCAAAGGAAATATCAAATATGGTCTCTTTGAGAACACTGAGATCAGGTCTGTTGGAGCTCTCCATGGAAGAGGATGAATTCTTGAGGTTAGAGGATTTGGCCAAGATGACTCAGCTTCAGGAAGTAGGGTTATTAGTTAAGCAAGAGATGGAGTTGAAGAGGGTGGAAGAAGGGATACTTGCCCAGCTGGTGAAGATGCGTCGTCTTGGAATCAAGAGTAAGATTGGAGATAGCACAGAGCTTCTGCAGTTTCCATATAAAATGAGAGCAATGGAAAGTCTTACATTATGTGGCTTTGAAGTGCGAAGTTGGATATGTGATTTGACAAATCTGAGGGAATTGAGTTTACCTTTATGTAAATGTAGTGATTATCCGGAGTTGCAAAGAATGTCCAATCTAGTGAGGTTGAAGTTGCTTGGGAATGAGAGGTGTAGAGAATTTCCAAAGGCGTTTGGAAAGTCAGGAGCATTTCCACAACTCCGCTTCTTCACAGTTCAATATTTCTCTTCATTAGAGGAGTTTCCAGAATTGGAGGAAGGGGCAATGGCATGCCTTGAGGAGTTCTTTCTAATTGATTGTGCCAAAGTGAAGAAAGTGGGAGAAGGATTGGAGCAATTGAAAAGACTGAAGGAGTTCAATTACTGTAAGTCAGGGACAAATGAAGTAAGGGAGGTGTTAAAGGAAGGTGGAGAATATTGGAACAAAATCAAAGCCATCAATCCCTATGTAAGTATTAGTTGTTAGGTAGAATGATAACCCCTAATGTATTTACATTGTTTTGTGTGTAATTAATATTTTTCTTATATTTAATTTGTATTGAAGTCTAGTGTCTTAAAATCTGTGGACATTCTGCTTAAGGTCTAAAGAAGAAAAGAATATTCTTCCTTTTGAAGAAGCATGAATATGCACTTTAATTGAGTTTCTATTATCATCAAGGCCTTCAATTTTAATCATTTAGTTATTTATGCAATCTAGTGTACCTTGTTCTAAGACCTAGATGTGTATGATTGAGTGAAATGACCTTTAAATTGATGAAAATTGTAATATACACAATCATTATATATTCTAAGTGGTTTATTGGGATCTAATAGATGTATCAAAAGGATTATAATCATATTAGCACTCAACAAGATTTAGAGAACATCATCTATGTTTTCTTGAAGCTTAACAAAAGTCTTAGAAGCATTCAGTTTCTATTAAGGAAATTAGAGGTAATAGCCACTTGTTTCACATTTTTTTTCATGTTGTCATCCACTTGTCGTCAAGAGGATTGAGTTAAGAATCATTGTCTATATGACTCCATTCTTGTAATCATTTTTCTAAATCCGAATTTCTCTTGGATTTGGTTCAGATTTTGCTCCAAGTCTTTGCAAGTTTTTCTTTCTCTTGTTCTTGGTAGAAAGATGTAAGTTTTCTTGTTTTCATTTTATGGCTTTCATGTATATACTTTTGTTTTGTTTTTTAAATGTAAATCTTCCATTTCACTTTCAGATTTGCATTTTATTTTTTTTTAAATTTGTATCTTCTCTCTTCCGTCTTCATTTCTTTAAGATGCATATGCAAAGAATTCATCTATCTTGCATATGCAGCCGGGACTAAAAACCCCTTTCTTGATATGAGATATTTCAAAAAAGAAAGGAAAAAGAGCCAAGTCATTCCCAATATGCAAAGAAAACCAAAAAGCCCACCTCCATGCTTATATGTCAAAGAAGAATGACTTGTAACGAGACATAAACATCTCACCAATGAGTAAACAAATGGAGATTCCCAATATGCAATGTAGACCAAAAAGCCCATTTTCATGCTTTATTGGCTTTATATAAGTTTCAAATGTTTCCTATAAAAGCACCATCATGTATATGATCCATTTTCCTTCCTCATTTTATCATTTCAAAGCTTGCTGTTCGCATATGCATTGCTCCCAGAAAAACCCATTTTTGGTTTTTCTCTCCATTTTAAAGAGTGATTTCGCCTAAAATCCTTCACCCTTTGTTGTTCAAAGGCCTTCCGCTCATATCCTATACGCACACTCTTCCAGGTCTGCAAATTTATAGTTTGAAAGATCGTATTATGGCTTTTCTAGTGACAAAGAATGACACAGGGCAAGAATGACAACATGATGGAGCCATTTAAAGAAAGGGATAAGTGATGCAATGATTGCAGACATAGAATGCTTTCAAGACAGATGGAAAGCAACAAAGATGCCTTCCCAGTAATCACCAATCAAGGATGCACATGCGGTTCCTATCCAAGATGTTTTCATCAAACCTGGACACATCACTCATGCAGCATCCAACAACAGCATGAAGACCGATAAGGGATGATTTAATAGATCTTGTGTCTTGTCAGACACTTAGAAAATTTTCATCATGTATTTGTAATTTGTATTTGACAGATTACATGTAATGTAAAATTAAGATGTAATTGCATGTGATAGTATAATGTGCAAAGTTGTTTCATGTAATCATGTTGCAAGTGTTTTAAGTCTTGTAGCATTGAATAAGTCAAAGTTAGTTAGTTTAGGATAAGTATTGAATAAGTCAAGGTGGTTAAAGGGTTTCCCCTTTCCTCTCCACCTTTCTCTCTCCCTTTTCCTATATAAAGGAGTGAGACCTATTATATTTTCTATCTTTTGGCAATGCAAGAAAATTCTGTCAGTTTGTATATGCACTCTGAGACTTTGTGCTTGGATGTAAATCAGATTGCTTTCAATAAAAGGGGCAACTTGCTTTCAAACTTTGTGTTGATTCAAGGTGTTATGTGACAACATTTTCTGGATATTGATTGTGAGTTTTGGAGTTTTGCTCAAGAGGGATTTGAATTCAATTGTGTAGACTTTGAGCTACCTATTGCATTCAGAGCCAATTTGAACTTTTGAAGACTTTGTGTTGCAGGAGGACAAATTGTTATAGATAGAAGTGGTTGCAATAACTTAAAGCTGAAGACTTTGGGCTTCATTGGTAAGTGTTTTTGTGAAGGAAGAGGATATTCAGTGGAAGACTTTGTGCTTTCCTGGCTATTCTAGTTTCATAATCATCTTTTGAAGTACGTACAAGAGACTTTGTGTTCCTATATTTGATTCAATTTATTATAAATAAATTGCTGTCTTAAGTGTTGTTCTTACGCCAACCCTTAAGCCACTAGTATTACCATAGCAATAGGAATTGTTTGTATTTCAGTTCAGTTTCTGTTGAAGCCACCTACGGTAAGAAGGAATTCTCCCCTATTGCTGAGAGGAGAAAGAAATTTCACACACTGTTGTCTAAAGTTACAATTTTGTCAAGTTATAGTCTTAGTTACTTGCAAAAATTTTAGCCAACAAAGTTCACAAAGCATCATTTTTTTGAGAAAAAAATGGTAAAAACCCTAAAACCTGAACACCTGACATAATTTTGAGGACAAAATCATGCAAAACCGAGACATTGAAACAAATAATTTTTTAAGGAAAAAATTATAAAAACTCAATAAACAAAATCCCATGTGAACAAGCAACTTTGCGATTTACAGAACCCACAAATGATTTTTAAGGAGAACAAAAAAAAACCAGACATGAACTTTTGAGGTGAAAAATCAATCAAAACTTACGACTAATTTTTATAGCGAAAAATTAGACAACCGTCACATAATTTTTTAAGGGAAAAATTTATAAAACCCACCCACAATTTTGTTAAGGACAAAAATCAGAAAACCCAAATACTAATTTTTTAAAGGGACAAAACTATAAACTGAGAATACTTTTTTTAATAGACAAAATTATAAACCCATAGGTTCATAACTAATTTTTTTATGAACAAAAATTAGAAAAAACCCGAATGCTGGAAGGAATAGGATTTCAAAAGAAACCCTAGCTGCACGAAATTTTGACAAAATCATTGCAATCTTTGTGGAAGATCGAGAAATAGAGAGGGCCTCGAAATCTCAAAGATAGGTTAAAAAACTCGTCGCAACACCAACCCATGATCTGCAAAGACAAACGTTTGAAACCCGTCACAACATAAATGCTAGGAAAAATGAGATTCGACTCGCAAAAGAAAAACATATCCTAGGCGTGAGCTTTGCAGAAGAACGCGGAAAAATGTCGGAAGAGGTCGTGTGCAGGCCATAAAATGAACAAAACAAAGAGTTGTCGCATAAGAAGATGCGAGTGCAAGAAACCCTCAAAGAAAATGTCGAGCTTTGCTAAAAAACGGTTCGTCAACACCAAGAAAGGGTGCAATATTTTGTAAAACGATGCCCAAAAATAAATGAGCCCTAAACACGTCAGTTATACAAGTCACGGGCACCAAAACACATGGAACAAAACCCCATGGGTCTGCCAAAAAAAGGCACCAAATCAAATGCCCAGAAAAGGACGCAACTTGTGTAGAGTCGTTGTGAAAAATCTAGAACAAATGCGAGTGGGAAACTTTGCAAAAAAATGTATGAACAGAAAAAAAACTTTGAATTTCTCAACAAAAAGCCTCCAAAATTTTCGTTTCATAAAGAAAAAATTTCTGAAAAAAATATCCAGATCAGAAGAGGCTACGAATTTTTGTTTAAAAAATTCACCAAATTTGAAAAACCCCATCTACCTGCTTTGATACCATTTTCATTTTAAAATATTTCTATGTGTTGAATAAAAGAATTACAATGAATATATAGACCATTAAAAGAGCTTTAAACTAAAGCAAAAGTCTTCTAAAAATGTAAGTCTAAAATAAAGTAATAAATAAAACCCCTAAATGACCATTAATAGAAGAATCTAAAAAGCTAGCTAAAAATAGAAAACTAAAAAGAACGAAATATTCTAATAAATATAGTACCAAAAAAGAAATAGTTAATCCAATTTGAAAACTAGAAAGAAGATACAGAATACTCAATGAGAGGATAAATCTCTTTGTGGAAGAGATACACTATCCCTTGTAAGATGACGGATATTGGATGATGATCAATTAAATTAATGAAAACCCTACCAAGATTCAAACAAACTTTCCCTTCCATAAAGTAGATTGAGAATTTAATTTTTGTACTCTCAGCTTTCAATCTATTGTTTCTTTTAGGATTAAGGATCTTTTTAACCCTCGACTGTTATTGGTATTTGGTATAGGCTAATAGACTTAGGTCACATTGACTTACTTTGTCATATATGGGTATTAATATAATTTCTTTCTTGTCTAAAGATGGGATAAATTCATGTCAGAGCCACTTCTTGAGCAGATTAGTCAACCCTGGCCCTAACCAAATTTTAAAAAAATAAAACCTATTAACACAGGAATTTGAGATAGAAGATTTTAGTGGAAAATTATTGCTTTTATCTTTATTTGAGCCTAACCATTTGAAGAGAACATGAAAACTGAGTTGAATAATTCTGGTAAGAAAGGTGATGCTTAAGCAATCTGACTGATTTTAGCACAGTGGTAGGTCAAAGTGAAAGTCCATCCAAACACAGCTTAAACTCACATGGCAATATATTTTTTATGAGAAAATATAAACATAACAAAAGTGTTCTATTCACAATCAATTTACAAATACTTTTAAGAATATAAAACATACAAGGAGCTACTATAAATTTAAACCATCACGATTTTTGTTTTGCAGACGTTGCTTTTCCTCCTCAACTTGAGCTAGCAATACTTCAAGGTCAGCCTCAGGTAGTTCCTCTAGTCGCTTCTGCATGAACAAAATTTCAAATGATGCATGGCAACATTTAGTTTTTGAAAGCAACCCCCAAAAATGAAATGGAATGCTTTCCAGATTGTGGCACAAATTTTGGGATGCACCAGCCCAATTAATTTGTAATCCAATAAAATTAACATACTGCAAACCGAATAATAACAAAAATAATGGTGTACAAATTATGAAGCAATATTCATGGGGAATAATGTAGAGTAGCAACCACAAAGAAATATAATAGAACACATCACATCAGTTTGGTAATCATAATCAAGACAAAAAAACTGACAGAAGAATTGACTGAAAATGAACACTTTATTAGCATACAATCCCATCAAGCTGGATTAGCATATGCCTCTTCACATTTGCATGAAGACTGTATGTTCTTTGAATTCGTTAATTGTTTTGTCTCTATATCTGCTTCAAGTTGTTAGAAAACTTATGCATCCTACACGAATGAGCATAGAGAACATTTGTCTAGAAAATTATCAGGCATTAACTATTAAGGTCTCTATTACTGGACTCTGTTAATTAATAAATGAAACAGACAAAAACTTAAGGAATACAACCTAAAAATTTATTCCCTAATGAACAAGTGCTTATCTCTTGTCAATTTTTGATTAAAAATCCACCATTAAGGTTGTAATAGGCTTGTGGCACACTTCAAATGATAACGGATTTATTTTAACTTGAGCACTTGGTATCAAAGAGTATATTTGGCAGGAAGAATCACAAGATCCCCAAACCACAAGCACATGGAACAAAAATCTTAAATGGTACAACGAGCACCTAATAGAGGGTGAATTATGAATGTTCCCTCTTTTGCCAAGCTCTGCCAGTGCTAGACAAGTCCAAGATGGCGATTTCAAAGGAATAGAGCAGAGAAAGAGCCATAGGAAAAATAGAAAAAGGAAATCCAGAGATTGAAGACTTCAAGAGGGATCTATACCAACTCTAGAGAGACTGTTTATAGAATGATCAGATGATGCAGATATTGGTTTCAAATTCTCTAAAAACCTTAGCATTTCATTAAAATTCGTCCAATAAGCAGTAGCACATTAGTATTTCTGGGTGAAACTATAATATAAATCTTTCTGTTGAAGACACCTTCAAGACTTAAACAAAGATGGTCATGAGATAAAAGTTCTTGTGAACCATTACTCATGAATTATGGGTCAATGAAGATTGACTTGAAAATAAACAGTTGAATCCTGCTAAGTCATCACATAATTTCATGCACTTGGAAAATTGAAAATCGAAAAGCCATGTATAAAAAGTAAAGGTGCAGTATTAACTTCCAAAGAAATAAAGATGCAAAGAAGATGGGCAATCAGCTAAGCATTGACTACTAAAAATAATCTTTACCATAATTAAATCCTACTATGTGAGAAACCTAGAGGCAGCACCAACAGAATTCACTATATATCAGAGTATAGAAAGACTTTAAGCAAAATGACTAAGAAGTTAAACTGAACTGCACGACATATGAGGGAACAACAAAGCAAATTGAGCACCTTATACAAAAATCTCACCAAAATTATTAAGGTCAATGCCAAAGAATTCTGGAGTTAAACATTCAGCTAAAAGCTGTTAACTGCAAAGAACAATTAATTCTCAAATTTTGTCGTGCCCCACAATGTGAACTCAATTTGTTGATGAATGTGCATTCAATAGTAATTCTTAGGCTTGATAAGTATCTCTCGATGCCCTGGCCTTCTAGATGATTATGAATTACTGCCATCGTTATTATTAATCTAAGTTACCGGATCCCTGCATATAGGTCCGGATCCTGATTCCGGTCTGATGCCGGAATTGATTCCTCCCGGATTCCCCCTGGATTCCGGCAGTGAATCCAGATGCCCAGCTGGAATCCGAGCGGAATCCACGGGCACCCAATGCTGTGCGCACCCAAAAACAGGCCCCACATGCCATTTTTTATTTATTTTTAAATCTAAAAAGAATCTAAAGCCCTAATTTCGACCATAAAGCATGCATTTGGTCATTTGATGATCATTCATTCACCTCTCAAGCTTTTTTCACCATTTTATTGGCAATTATGGATTTATGAGTATCATGCTTCTAGCTTATTATCATTATATGTTTGAAGTTTTGAACCAATGATGAATGAACATTGAACATGTTACATATATGAAATTATGAATCTATGAATATGCATACATACATATTTGAGAATATCTATTGTAAAGAGCCAGACTGGCTCTATTCCGGATTTAACTTGCAATAGTTTTATTTATTTTGAAATTGCAATACAAATAACAATTAAATTTGAAGTAACTACTGCAAACCATAAATTGCTTAACTCTGATAATTCTGTTATTGAATTCGAAATGCAAATTACCAATGCTGATTTGTAACGCTAGGGAAAAAGACCGATACAAAAACATAATTCATAAAAAAACCAGACTATTCTCCTTCGAAACTGATTCAATACTAGCCATGGTTACAAGCAAGGATGGCGGCTGCTGTTGAAGGCTGATCCAATACTATCCACTACAGGCTGCGGTTAAGAACAAGACAACGGCAGCTGGTGATAGATACTCACGCCAAAGAACAAACCGTTGATAATTTCCTGGTAATGGCGTCTAGCAATTTCCAGATGAATCCTCCTATGGCGTCAAACCTTATACTATTTCCTGCTAACAATCTTCAATGCTGATTAAAAAAAATCATTACACAATTCATTGGAATCGAGCTCCAATTCAAAGTGGCACAAAACTGAAATGAATTCACAATTCATTCAGCGAATCCTCAAACCCTTGTCTTCATGCGTACTCCAAGCAATTTTTCATAAGTGTAAAAGATGTAATGATTAATGCATGCCTTCTTCAAGAATTTGAACCCTTCAAATAATGCCCCAAAGCTTCTTCAAGAAGGCTCGAAATTGTGGCTTCAAGGTGACACTTTTCACTTAAATGCATACTTAATAATATAAGCTCATAACTCCAATATGAATTAATATAATACAACCTTTAATGAGCTCATATAATTGATCATTGACTTAGGCAAATAATGATTATTTAATGAAGTAAACTTAATTAAATAATCATACGCAAATAGCTCCAATATCAAGAACCAGGAGCATCAACTGAATTTGCGTGCCTAGATGTCATCCAAAAATAGTAACTGGCCAACTGGTGACTTACTATAAATAGTAAGTCCATCAATCCGGATATCCTGCCACAGACACCATATCTGACACTGTCAACACTACTCCAATGTCCAGTCAAACCCATACTGTGACTTACTATAAATAGTAAGTACACACCAAAAGACCTAATCACCTCAACAGACCACGAAGGTCGCAATAATGATCTGTCACTGGACCTGCTAAAATGGGGATATTACATCTATATATATACCCGTGGTACCAGAACCCGGATCTGATCAGAACCAGGATCGGCAACTTAGTTATTAATATTATGCACTATTATTGCAATGAATTACTTGTGCAGGCCCGTTCTGATTTCTGAGTTGTATTAAGCATTGATTGCCTGTAGAAAAACAGTCAATATAATTCATGTCATAGCCAAACCTAATTTTGTGTACTTGAATATGACGGAGCACATTTGCTTTTGGCAAAGTAATTTCAAAAAAGAGCAGGTATATTATCATGTCGTCATTCAGAAATGAAATTGTATCTTCAGAATTGATCAAATGATATGTGAGTATTGCCATTTTATATGAATAAGATCGCGCGTATCCATGATGAAACACACATTGGGTATTTAGAAATTTGAGAGGCATGCAATTCGTAATGAGTTGTGACAAAACTGGCAGATCAGTATACAGTTTGAGGAAACAAGCAATATGATACCTGTTTCTTTACAACCCATGATGCCAACTCTTATCTTGAGAAAAGAGAGCTTTGTTATAATATTCATCTAATTCCTCAAAACACTTCAGCAATGCAAATAACTTACTGGTGGCTTTGAATTCAGTTACACTACTTTTTGTCTTTAGTAATAGCTATATTGTTATAATCCTACTTGAATAAATCTATGTACATGTGACATTTTTGACTGTCCTAATTTGTACACAAGCACTATACTGTTATTGTCTTTCCCTACATTTCAATATTTGATTCTTTTATTAAAAGTACAGTGGATGCAACCCAAATGAAAAACCTCAAAAGCAAGTCTTAATCTTTTATTTATAAAGTGTATATTTTTTGTGTATATAATTAGAGAGGTTCTATTGGGGACCTTGCCCAGATCAAAACAAAAAAAGAATAATTCAAAAGCTCGCAAAGGGTACAAACCAAACACCACATAGACCAGCAAAGAAACAAGCTGAAACCAAGCATCACTTCAAACTTTCACAAGGTGACAAAGGTCCCATCATAAGCTTATAAACAAAAGGCTGCCAACACTGAAAGACACCCAGCCTTACCACAAAACACAAGCTGCGGAAAAACTAATAATTAAGTGCCAGGCTGTATACAAAGTGACCACAACATCTAGGCAAAAAGGCAACATACAAAAAAACATCCAAAAGACCACCATCATCGAAGAGTGCCAAAATAAAACACGTAGGAGGTTTGTCATCCAGAATTATCCTACTCAGCAAGGGCCAAGTTGCCAAGCCATTGCTATAGATAACCAAGAAAGGATCCTGAGAGATTCTCACATTTGCAAGATCATCCACAGCTTTATTATCCTCACAATAGCAGTGCTGGAAAGGTCCAAGCAAACATTGGTGACATAAGTCTATAGCTTCATCCAATAACCTCTAAAGTGTCTAATTCTGCAAGAACATTTCATTAAACCTGAGATAACTACCCTCAAGTCTGCTTCAACTATAATATGATTGTATCCTTTCTCCTTAGCCAAATTCAGCCCTCCCATCACCACCATCCATTATGCTTGAGTATTTGTCTTATGTCCAATATGCAAGTGTAATGTCCCTTTTTTTGTGTCATCTTTCCGAGGATAGGCTAATGGAGTTGTTCAAAGGGTCCAGTTGGCAGAGTTGGAGGCCAATTCCCACTCCAGAGGTCAGGGATGCTCAAGATTGCTCTTCATTTGAGTCAGCTCGGCACACTTACTATTTATAGTAAGTGTCTATTTTGGGTAAGTCAGAGTTTCTATCTTTGGCAGGGCACCTGGGCAGTATGGAGTTGTGGTGAGATTGACGGAGCTTCCAGTTTGGGAATTACTATTTATAGTAAGTCAAACTATGGTCAAAGCTATTTCTGGCAGGGGTACTCGAATTCATGGTATGCACAGTGATTAACTCATTCGTCAGTTGGCTCAGTTTTAGGGACTTACTATTTATAGTAAGTCAATGGATGTTAGAGAAGGACCCTTACTATTTTTAGTAAGGCAGATGGATGCACAATGGATACAATGGTTAACCCCCAGGTTCAGTCGGAATTGAGAAATAATGATTAATGCAGTTATAATGTTATAATTATTATTAAAGCTATACTTTAAGAATAATTTATTATTAAGTGCATATCATTTATATATTAAGTGCACTTTATTTAAAAGGGAGATATAAGTGTTAATAAAGTATACTTTATATTGTGCACCAAAAGGAGGGGTTATAATTGAATAGCAACAAAAACAAATGGTATCAAAAGCTAAGTAATTTTTAAGTTATGAGAAGAGTACTTGTGAAGATATCTCTTGGAGAAATATAAAAAAGCCAAGGCAAGGGAAAATGGATTCATTCATGACTCGTGCTTTTTTTTGCTTTTGTTTGGAGAAGAAGTTGAAACAAGGGTTTCAGAATTTGAGCTTGAAGAATTGTGAATTCTTCTAAGTGTTTTTGCACTTTGAACTGGTGAAACTATCCGGCGAATTGTGCTTGTGATGGTCTTATTCAGAGACAATAATTGTGCCACAAATTGGGACAGATTTGAGAGAGGGGTTTCAGCATTTTTATTGAGGGAAATAATTATAAGTCAGCGGCTGGTGGTTAGGTGCAGATCACAGCATTAGCCTGAAGCTGCGTTTGATTTACTTGGCTGTCGTAGTTCTTGTGGGACAACGTTGATCTTTCTAGGGAGCTGCAATATTGTTTAAAGAGCCCGTGAATGTTTGCTGAGGGCTCGTATTTGCATTTGAAGGTACCAGCATTATAATATGAGCATCAACGTCAAGGATTAATCATTTTCCAGCAAACTGCCATTACTTTCCAGGTTTCTCATTGTATCTTAACGTCATTTAGTTTGGCACATTGTACTTGGCTTGGCATTCGAAAATAGGGAGTTACAAGGTTGCATGCTAACTGTTTGATGAAACGCCTTTGCTGTAGTTATTCATTTCAGTTTATAATGAATCAATAATATGCATGCCAATTGTTTGCTTAAATGCCTAGTGGTTGTAGGTGTACATTGGGATGCATGGCAAGTGTTTCTCTTTATGTCAATCAGCTGTACTAGTTAATTTCAGTCATTTACATGTTTGTCAAAGGTCTGAAACAACTAGTATATCATTCCTATAACAACCTTGCATTGTTAGAAGCATTCAATAACTACATCTGCAGCCTACGAACTCAAAGAAGACGATCAGAAAATTCATAACAGTGGTTTCAGACATTGCAAGCTAAATGTTCGATAATAATCCTTGAGCTTCATAACAGCAATTTGTGATCAGATTTACAAGGGATATTACAGTGGTGAAGTTAGAACCTGTTGTGGTTCTTACAGCAAGGATCTTGCATAATCATCCCCTAAAGAACCTATCAAGACAATATCACCTCCAGCCAAACCTTGATTGGCTTTTGAAACACTATCAAAATTAAGCATTATATGATGTACATGGAGTAGATTCCAAATATTATTCTCTCTATATTTACTAGTCTTGATTACCCCATGAACAGGCTTTTATGAAGTGTATATTGTGTACATATTTGTGAATAAAAGGTGAGGTTAAACATTCTTTTTCTTGTTTTTAGTCATAACTCAGAAACACCTTGCTGCTCCAAATGTCCTAGAGACAGATATCTAGAATAACGCCACTTTCCATCCATCCCTAAACATATAAATCTTCAATCACACCCAATCGGCAATTCGCTGACATCAATAGGGCTCACTTGCTACATCCAACATTATTTATCTTTGGCTACATTGCCACTTCCTACATGGCTGGATTGTTTCATCCATCTGTCCAAATCCAAGTGTTACTGAATTCTTGCATTCAGCTGTACCCAGCATAGATATTCCATTGCACAAATCTTGACGTGGATATATCATTTCTTATGTGCCATCCCAAAGTTCTATGCTATTAAAATAACAAAATAAGGCTGCATATATGATTTTACTACAGTTCTATGTATCCATTCTTTAATTATGTACATGTCCACATATATTACTTGTAATAATTGCAAACCATATTTCTTAGCCTTTCTGATGTGGATCTTGATCTGAGGGGTCTTTTCAAACCATCCAATCATGCCAACACAACATTCAACACAACGGAAGCCAAAGGATGCAAACAAAAACACATAATGATTTTATTTAATTCCAATTTGCTTTAAAAACAAAATCTGCAACAAAACATTACATGCATAGCCTTCATGGCTTCTTACTATTCAGCTCATTCTACAAGGAAACAATCCTCTAACTCTCTATTCCACACTTCATTGCTGAAACATGAATGCTATTTTATTTTTTTTAAACCAGTTCAAAAGGCAGATTCTTCCATATCCAATGTCTCTTCCTTCCTGTAGCATTTTCCAACAATATACAGCATCACAGCCTCATTTCGAAGTTTTACTCCTGTTTTTTGAAGCGGCGCCAAAAATTGAGCAGATCATTTCTTAAACACTCTCCTCTTCATTTCCTACACTCCTCTCCACTTTTCTTTCCATCATCTCTCTCTTTAATACCTCCCCTTCCTTTCTATTCAACACAGCTGTCTTAATTGTTATTATGCTGTCTTAAACCACAAATATGGGCAGCTATTTCTTCATTTTAATGCCTCGCCACTTTCTTCCCATGCAACCCATTTGTCTTTTAATGATATTTTCAGTTTTTAAACCTTCATGGTAGCTTCTAATGCTCTCTCTTTTCGAATTTTCAGGCTCTTTTCCACTAAAAGAAATTTATTCCACTCTGAAAGGTGTCACCAAACTTCTAACGCCTTCTAACGGGATTAAAGAAAGCTATTACAAATGCAAGATACCCTCCCATTAAGAATAGGCAATAAGACTAATGAAAATGACTCTGAAACCGTTAGGATACTACTCAACTGTCTTAATCATTTTTGCCTTAATTGAGAAAGACAAAATTATTGCCTACAAACAGCACTTCCACCTTTTATTTTTGTGATTTTCTTTTTGTGAAAAGAAAATTAAATTTTTGAGAGCTTGAAGTTATGCTAGTTGTTTGAAAAAACGGCATTATACATAACTTTTATCGGATCCTCAGTTTAACCTGAAAATCCTTGCAAAGCCATTTCATTCCAGCTCTGTTAAATCTCATAAAAAAATATTTTTCATTAACTACAACGAAATTGAGAATTATAAATTCTCCCAACTGGTGAAGAATCCAGCCATGAAAATTTGCCGCATTAGACGAAAAACCATCACAAAAAGTCCTATAAATAAAAGGATTTGATTCCAACCCTCACAAATTTTCAAAATTAATTGTGTAAAACTGCCCGTGGGGCTTTAAAACTGTGTTTGGGCAAAATCTCCAATTTTGCAATTTTGACCAAATCAGAAGTTCCTTCTTGTAGTGAGATGCCAAGAACAACAAAAACAAACAAAAAATGAAAATATTTTTCCGTGATGTAGTATCGCTTGTTGACCTGGATGCTCATGCATCAAACATCCCGGGTAAGAATAGTTTTGTGAGCATGGGCTCACAAAATGGAGTTGGAAAGTAGAACCACCCTTCCAAGTTGTAAACAACCTGCAGCAAATTCCATCATTGTAATAGTTACAAAAAAATATTTCTTCCTTCTCCTCTCCCAACATCTGGCTAGGACAATCTCCATCCTTCTCCACCAAGTGCATTCTTCACTCCTCACTGAAATTAATCCACCATAAACTAAGCTCCTCCTTGATTTGCACTTTCATCTCTTTCCTTTTCATGTGGGATTCAACCCATCATACTCTGACCTCCTCCACTAAAATGCATCTGCGCCATCCCTTGCAGCACTTGCATACAAATTTGCACTAACAAAATCATGGAAATAAAAAATTTGTATCTTCTCCTCAGAATTGACCTCTTTATTCACTTTAACCAGCTCATCTGCATGCAATCCATTACCATCTTTATCAATACAAATTTTAGAAAAATTAAACATCACCTCTATTTCCACATTTTCTTCCACTGCTGTTGCAACTCCTTCCTCGTCATTCTCTGCAGCACCATCTTCTTTACTACCTTCTGCTACAATATCACTCTTCTTTATCTCTGCTACAATATCCTCTTCACCACCCTTTATTGCAACTTCTTTCGCCACTTCTTCCATGCCTTCCAATAGACATGTTTTTGTTGCAACATTGTGTTTTTATTCTTTTTCTTTCCTACACACAGGTTTATCTGTGAATAATTCATCATCAAAAAGATAATGGGACTCGAATCTTATTCATATTCTTCTCTTCTTCTCTTCTTCTTTCATCTTGTTGATCACTATCCTTGTCCGCCTCAAAAAATGCAAACATCCTCTTCATATTTTGAAACTTAGCTTTGAATGATCTTTCCCTCCTTACAACTGAATTTTTTAATGCCTTTTATAAGGCCAAAGCAAGAACCTCACCAAGATTCTACCCAGAAATTTCCCCAAAGCCTTCAATTTTAAAATGCAACACTTTGCAAGTAATCTTATAGCGACAATAGCATTCCAGATATAACAGTAATATTTCTTCGATTCACAACTATTGAATTGATACAAATTGATATGTTCAGAATAATAACACTAATAAATCATCAATATTTTATATTCTAAAAGCTTTGAGGTGCTTGAGGTGTTTGAGTTGCCTGCAAGCCTGCTGTTGACTGGTCAAACATTCACCTCTGCAATTTCTAGTCCTGCTGATATATTTAGGTATTTATTATAATACTTTCTCATGCCTCCCCATCATGTACAACCCTCCCCCAAAGAGGTGTGGCAGCCTTAGAGGAAGTATGACTGCTTTCAAAGGCATAAACAACACCTGTTATGACTTGCTTGACTTTATTGGCTCACCAAATAGCTGGGTTGGCATTTCCATAGGCTTTAAGCCTTTCAAACAACATCCATTGGCCCTTCCTAATTTGTACAGATCCTTTGTTAATGTACAACTGCCAAGGAAAGAGTTTCAATTATTTAATTTCATAGCCTGCTGACATTTTTGATCTTTTAAGTGTTGCATTTGAATCTTCCCAAAGCCTTTCGAGCCTTCAAACACAAATTCCATCCATCCATTCAATATTTCAAACCATCTCTTTATACTTTAAAGTGGTACAACTTCCATATGGAGCTGAAATATGTATGGCTGGGTGAAATCTAGTTGCTTCAAAATATATTATCATTTTATTTATTTATTTTCTGAATACATCCTTCCCTTGTAATCTCAGCATCTTTTGCCTTCCACACAAATCAAAAGATGAAATTATTTTTACTGGCAAACATACAATAAATTTGACCTAAAGTATGAAAGCTAGCAATTGCAAACAAATCCCTTATTTTTTTCAAGTAAATGCATCCATGAATCCTATGCAAATCCACCAAGATTGGCTGATATGGATTCTGTCCAATCAACCAAGAAGACCAAGGTTTTTTGTCCTAGGGTTTGCTAAATCGGAAGTAGAAGCTCTCAAAACTCTCCAAGAAAATAACAAATCAAAAAAAGTTGCCTTTGGCTCCCAACCCCTTTTATATCCATCTTTGAGAGAATTAATTAATTTTATGTTCCTTTATTTCATTTTCCCACTCATAAAGTAGCCCACTTTATGCTTTTCCATTGACATTAAAAAAAGTCACTTTTGTAACATACACCCCTTAACTTATTTTCTTCATTTGTTTTTCCAAACTTAATCACAATCAACATAAGATATGAAAGGTCACTGCTGTAGTATTAGTTTTATTTTTTGATAATGCAAACAAGGGTTCCCTGCTGATGTAATTTTCTGATTTGATATTTAGCAATCTTCTTACAAATGCTTACTGTTTCATGATTTTATTGCCTTCACAACGAAATACAAAATTAGGAAATGAAAGCATGATGAACAACCAACTACTTCACATTCAAAATACCTCAAATCTGAAGTATTGCACGCACTTTTAGGTGTATTAAAGCATTCCAGGTGGACAGTCAACAGTAGGTCTGAAATTCATCGTTTCATTGTCATTAAGCAAAGCTCCAAAGGCATCAAACAAGTCAAAGAAACTCTCCACATCAACACCCAACAATCATGATTTCTCAGAATGAATTTTCAGACTTGCAAACATCTGAAAATCTCATCTACAAATTGGAATCGTGCTCAGAAAGTCTGCAACAGTAAACCTAGGCACTAGTTTTATACCTGATTCCCACCAAACTGGCTTGCAAACAGTCCAAATCACTCAACCAAGATGACAAAATGTACTTCACAGGTCGGAGAACAAAGCACAAGAAGAAGATAGGTTGCCACAGCCAAGGCAAGCATGAAACCAACTTCATAACCTTACCATTGTCACTGCACAAGGTAAACCCAATAGAAAAAACCCTATCATATCCTAATGGCCTTGCTTTGGAAAACTGTATCATTAATCACCCACAATTTAAATCCTTTCTAGCTTAGTTTTTAAATTTCAAAAGAAGGTTCTACAACTATAGCATCACCCCAAATCCTTAGTTGTACGACCAGCATTAGAAACACTTGAAAACACCACCAAAATACACTCAGAAGTCTATGCTAATCACCAAATAGAAAACCCACAGATGTGCAATCAAAATATCTTGTATATTTTCATTTTCTTCAAACCCCGGTTCCAGAAAATCTACGAAAACCAATGTGTTTCCTATGCGAAAACACCAAACCAGCTAGGGAGGATCTTTCACCACCGAAACTAGTGTATTTGACGAGGGTTTCCATCCTCAATCAATCTCAAAAGAACTTTGTTCATTCCAACAACATTCTATTATGTGTGCCAACTTTGTATGAGAGAATGAGAGTCCAAATCGCAATATATAGACTTGGAGGGAGAAATTAGGGCAAATTCAAATATTTGAATATAATATTCCCTCAAGAAAGGCCCCCATATAACTTTTAAAAACAACTTATGTCTCACATAGCCTAGGAGTCCCAATTGGAGACCCACTTTTTGTTGACGTTTGTATCTGCAGGAGTCTCCTTGTGGGACGATAACATCAAATACGTAATTGGCCTTTGGCCTTACGTATTTGAGGTCTATCGTTTATTAATATATATTTATTATTTGTTAAAGCAGACTAAACAAAACAATGGTTACTATTCACAAATAATGTCGTTAATGATAATCGGTTATGCAAGGGATGTTATTGAATGGATGCGATCCATTCCAAACGACCCTTCACTCAGGTATAAGACGGTATTCATGTCTCTCCAAATCATCGCAGAGAATAGAATATACAATCGAATGCAATATACAATTAGATTAAAAGTTCTGATAAATACATTAAGCGGAGGTTTATATCAAGCGACATCCATATAATACATTGATCGATATATACAGAGGATAAATACTTTGATCGATATATTTAGAGGTATATATATTCTATCGAATCAGGAGCAATCTAGTGCAGATCAAGATATCGATACAATCATATAAAGAGCAGAGCAGATTAATATATTCCAGATCGACATATATATACAGGGACTATATATTTACTTACTGCAATCATATACATACAGCAATCAATACCATATTCAGATCAACGGTTGTATTAAGGAGGCGAAGTTATATATATAGTCTTAGGCAATATATACCATATATTGTTATAGTTGCAAATCAGGCCATTGTGAATGGTCAAATAATTGTTCATATTGTAATTGATCATTTCAATATTCAAGAGAGATTATTGCTGGGTTTTTCACCTTCAAGTTGGAAGGTTTTTCCTAGGGTACATGCTCTGTTTATTAGCTTGAATTGTCTCATATTTACATTGTTATTAATCTGATCATAGAAACAACACTTTTCAAAATATTCACTTAAATATTAAAAAAACAAATTTCAAACAGTTACATAAAAATATTAAAATAATTTCCATCAACTTATGGAAACTTGCCAAGACAACTAGAAATGGTGAATCGAACAAACCGAAACCAGCTAAAGCTAACAGATGATAATTGATGCCGACACAAGCACATACTATAAACAGCAATGTTCCATAAGAACCAAAGCAAACAAACCTAGAAAAACCTAGAAAGATCGGTACCATGCAACCACTTACTATAAATAGCAATGTTCTATGAAGGCCAAAGAGAACAAACTTGGAAAAATTGGTGCCATGCAAGCACTTACTATAAATAGCAATGTTCTTTGACGACCAAAGAGAACAAACCTAGAAACACCTAGAAAGGTAACACCAAGCAAGCACTTACTATAAATAGAAACTGTTGTTGAAACCCACTGAAATTGAGATTTGAGTTCACCAAGAACATTGGAACCCTCCCAATGCATCAGGATATCTACGAAAGGTATCTTGTGTGGACACTTCACTCAAGGATGAGTAATGCACTTCAGAGTTCAATGTTACTTCTTTGAGAACTTCCATTAAATTTTTGCAATTGGAAAATTCTAGTCTTCTAGATACGCCACATTGGTATATTCTTATTTATCAATGCACATTTTTTTATTTGGACAATACATTAAAGGATGTGTGTTACATCTTTGAAGACAATGATGTCATCATATCTTATGTGTTTCCAAAAGCAATTTCAATTTTGCCCTCTCTTGGTTCAATTTCTTAAATTGAGCATTCAATTCTTGTTTTGGAGTGAACATTTCTTTGTAGCATGACACTACAACTGTATTCAAAGAAACAAGTTTGAATTTCGGTTCCTTATTCATCTAGAACTAAGTTGCTAATTCAAGTTCAGTTTCAGGTATGTGGGTATGGCAAAAAAAATCTTGAGTACGGGTACAGGTTCGTCTATACATACATACATACATACCTATATATGTACATGTTCTAACAGCAAAGTTATAAAAATAAAAAAGAAGAGTGATACTCATAAATCCATAATTGCTAATAAAATTATAAATAAGATAATATTCAAGTCTCAAAATGTCATTACACAATGAAAATTCAAATTACAAGCCATATTTAATATCCAATGCATTCATCTTCATCAGAGGCATCAAGGTCACATCTAGTTCAACTTCATTTGAACCACAATCCATTAGATTGTCACTTGCACTAGCTACACTCGTGTCATGTGCAAGAGCTGCCTCATATTCATCTTAGAGACTTGGGCAAGTTGTGCAATTGCGGCATCTAACACAACACACTCATGGGCTAGATCCCAATTCCTTGTCACGCCCTCATTGTATTCCAATTGCTTATGTGATAATAGACAAAGATTTGAGTGTATGTAGACCAAATCCTCCACTTTTTTGCACTCAAACAATTGGAATTGAGCAAGTGGATGGAGTATGTACTCCAATTCCGCTCAGCTGAAGAACTTGCAACCTGTTGAGTTTGTATACAACATTTAGTATTTAATTTTATAATTCAAGAATCAAAACTTAATATGTTAAAACATAATTATAAAATAAAGATATTTTTAAAATGATAGCATCATGATCAAATAAAAAATATAAATATAATTACTTGGGAGAGAATTTTAATAATTTAATTGCAAGAGGCTGCAAGAAAATGGAGCCTTCATAATGTACATACCACCACTCATCAGCATTCATCCTATATTTGGCAAAAAGAGTAGTAGTATCATGATATTTCGAAGATACAAATTGGCCAAAATCAGTCAAGACAATATTTCGAGTTTCATCGTCATCATATATCTTTTTAAATGTAACCTTGTAGTTGGTAGAAACCTTCACATCTCTATATGTTGCCACCCTCTTTGGTAATGCAAGTATCTCTTGGCTATAAAACCTTGGTGACAAAGCAAATGCTAAGAGATGTAAGGGGGTGATCATCTTGTACCAACGGTCAACAATAATTCTTTCCACAACTTTGAAAATTGCATCCATGGGGTCATGTTCCTTGGCCTCTATTATTGTTCTTATGTTCACCACCATAGTGTCCATGCCATCATAAAAAAATAGGCGATCAATATCAGCATACCTAATCACGCTCGTGATGGGATTGGTGAAACTCAAAACATATTCTGCATGATCCCACCACTCATCAAGGATCCATGCTTTTACTTTTTGGGCGCTTTCTGTGTTTGTCTGCCTACATACACTCCACAAGGGGTTGATGACCATAGCACTCAAGGCCTCTCTCACCTTCACAAGTCATCATAGGACGATTGTGTGAGACGCAAATTGTGTTTTGACAACCTAACATAGCATAAAAATATACATCATGTATCAACTATAAAAAATAAAAAATAAAAAATAAATTACTCTCAACAACTCCAACTTGGAGAAGGTCCTAAATATGGCTTGTGACATGTGATGATTAGTGTAAATGCAATTCAAACTTCTATTCAAATGATAATTATAGCTTTTGTATCCCTTTTATTTCTTTATGAATATATTGTGAATATACAACCTTCTAATTAAATTCTTTTGTATGCAGATTGTTGAATACACTATGTTTGATTTCAATATGTTTCAGCAAACGATCGTTTTGCATATATGTATAAGCAAATGTTATGAGTCACGTAAATGATTAGCCGTGACTCATTAATGAGTCACGTCTTATCATTGACGCGACTCTTCATAACAAACAAGTCGCTGTTAATACAAATCGATATTGAATCGATATCACATAAGCCGATAATACTATCGGTGATAACATAACAGTTTTGATATTTAAACCGATACTAATCGGTATTCATTGTAAGTCGACAGTCATATAAATCGGTGATCATTGATTTATCATTAATGATAATCGATGGTTATCGATCTATCACTAATGATAATCGATGATCATCAATTCATTACTCATGATAATCGATAGTTATAAGATGAGAATATTTATCATTAAATTATGTATATGGATATATATTAATGTATATATAATGATAGATATCATTATTATATATATATTAATATATATTCATATATGTATTATATATACTCATTTATATATTTATCTTATCGACGCTATCATATTTAACACTCCCTCTTAGCTAGGGAAGATAAAGTATCTGATGCATCTCATTTCTCATAAGAATA
>MU226629.1:1177633-1202561 GCA_018584345.1 Thuja plicata
CTTTACCTTGGCAAATGAGGCTTGATGCTTTCTGTATGGACAATTTACTACATAGTGTCCATACTGATCGCATCTGAAACATTGTACCTTTGACATATCTTTCTTGGATTTACCATTCCCATGATTGCTTTTCCTTTTCTTGAAATGTTTCTTCTTTTCTTTCTTGTGGGAATTTACATTTAATACATGAAGATCTTCATCAATGGTTTTCCTCGAGTCCTTTCTTCGCTAGTCTTGATTCTTCTTGGAGACAATCTGATCTTAGCCGGTCAAATTTTGGAAATTTAGACCTAGCACTGATGCCTGAAACAAATGTCTCCCAGGAGTCAGGTAGACCATCTAAGGCGATTAATGATAATTCCTTACATTCTATCTTGTACCCAAGTGTTGACAGTTGATCTCTTAGAGCCGAGATTCTCATAAAGTATGAGTTGATTGATTCGCCTTTGTTCATACTTATATGGTTAATCTCTCTCTTTAGGGCTAAGGTCTTGCTGGCACTACTTATTTCATTAGTGTTTACAAGTATTTTAAACATGTGATATGTCGTTTCATATTTTGTCAAGAGTGGTACAATATGATCTCTAACTCCATCGATTATGATTTTCATGGCCTTATCATTTCCTTCAGTCCATGTAGTTTTCTTTGGATCATTCTCTTGTTTTGTCTTGTCTTCTTTTATGAATGACTCAACCTTATTTTCTTTTAGTATCATTAGTATTCTGAACTTCCATGATGAAAAGTTATTTCCTCCTTCAAGCCTATCCTCAAGTCTGATAACGCTTGCCATTGAAATGTGATGAGCTATAAATTGTATTTAAATGTCTTAAGTTTGAAAGTTTCTTGGATCTTCTTTAACTTGGCTCTGATACCATGTAAATGCAATTCAAACTTCTATTCAAATGATAATTATAGCTTTTGTGTCACTTTTATTTCTTTATGAATATATTGTGAATATACAACCTTCTAATTAAATTGTTTTGTATGCAGATTGCTGAATACACTATGTTCGATTTCAATATGTTTCAGCCAACGATCGTTTTGCATATATGTATAAGCAAATGTTATGAGTCACGTAAATGATAAGCTGTGACTCATTAATGAGTCACATCTTATCATTGACGTGACTCTTCATAACAAACAAGTCACTGTTAAGACAAATCGATATTGAATCGATATCACATAAGCCGATAATACTAACGGTTTTGATATTTAAACCGATACTTATTGGTATTCATTGTAAGTCGACAATCATATATAAATCGGTGATCATCGATTTATCATTAATGATAATTGATGGTTATCGATCTATCACTAATGATAATCGATGATCATCAATTCATTACTCATGATAATCAATAGTTATAAGATGAGAATATTTATCATTAAAATATGTATATGGATATATATTAATGTATATATAATGATAGATATCATTATTATATATATATTAATATATATTCATATATGCATTATATATACTCATTTATATATTTATCTTATCGACGCTATCATATTTAACAATTAGTCACAAACATGTGAATCTCCTCAGCCTCCGCGAAAACTTGTTTGAATCCATTCAATTTGTGTGCCAATCTTTTCCATGATTGAAATGAATGAGTGGATTGCACATGGTGTTCAAAAAATGTGATTATGTGGCCTTCACTATAGACCTAGCTGACCTACAACTTTTAGCATTGTCTGTTATGACTTGGACAACATTTGCAAGCCCTGCCATCTCAATGGATTCTATGAGGATATTGGCAATAAAATTTGAATCTTTCACTTGTCCCTCACAATCTACTACCTTCAAGAACATCACCCGTTTAGGGGACACTGCTATAACATTGATCAATGACATATTTTTGCAATCTTCCCATCCATTAGAAATGGACAGAGCTGTTTCCAGCCATGTATCTTTGATCACTCTTAATGATGTCTCTACTGAAGCTTTCTCCTTCCTCAATATGGTGGTTTGCAACTTTTCATACCCATGAATAACATAATTAGGAGGTATATTGCAAAGGGTATTCACCAACCCTCGCCAATAAGGTAATCTAACAATGTTGAAAGAAAGCACACTGCCATAAATGCAACGAGAAATGCTCTAATCTGCAACCCCTTTGATTTCATTTTTGAAGGCCCTATCCAATGGACCTCTTTTTCATGTAACATTCTATGGTTCAAAAGGTGGTGACCTTGGCATGAAAGGATGTGGGCCAGCTGATTTTCCCAAGCCACTAGGAGGCCTCCTTGAGCTTGTCTTCGCAAGGGGATGATCAGTCTTTGATTTGTTGCTTCTCATGTCAACTTCCTCTTGCTCTTTAATATAGTGCAGGATTCGACCTTTTGGCAACCCTTTCTTATCTGGCCCCTTACAAGCTTTCATTCCATGTCTAGGGATGGCATAGAAGTGAGCTTTCACTTGAAAGTGTGAGCTCATACACTCTATGTAGAAATGGTTACACCACCAAAGAAGACCCCCACAACCAGGCATTTGCTTAATCATTGCTGTAATGCCAAAGTGGTGAACCTGCATTAATTTTAAAAGGGCTTTTTTCATTTTGGCCCCCGACAACTGAACTAGAACCTCCACTTCTAGACATTGTGTTTGAATAATGAACCTAAAATGGATCACTCAAAATGATATTTTAAAAAAATTGAAAAAATCAGCATTATAACCCCTTAATATGCATACAAAGTTTTAACTTGTGAAAAAAAATTCAAAAAAACTTGAGAAATCTTGAAAAAATCATTGAAAACTTGAAAAAAATGAAGATCTACTCCCCTTTGATTGCTAAAATTCCTTCTCCAATGATTCCTAAGCCTTTGGTGTATGTTTCACTCCTCCATAGCCTTTACCTTTGAAGAAAAAAGCAGCAACCTTCAAAACAAGATGGAGAAAAAAAAATGGCAAAAACTGCAAGATTTCTGATGAAAGATGAATGGAATGCACAAATATGAGCAAATAGCAAATAGGGTCAAAATTAGGGCTTCGTGGGCATTTGAATGTTTTAAAAATGTGTTTTTAAGCAAGTAGGGCCTGTTTTTTGGCTCCAACTACAATGGGTCCCTTCGAGTGCGACCCGAGTTGCACCCGGGATGAACTCAAGGGTGAACTCGGACCACACTGGGACACGAAACGGACACACGCCAAATTCGAAGCTTATATGCAAAACCCGGTATCTTAGATCTAGAATATGGGAATGGCTTAGAAGATGAGTAGTGGATCTATTTCTCCCAAGAGGAGAAATGTTATTTGCAGGGAGTGGATCATTTTCTATCTTCAAGATTTCACCATTAGCATAGGATCTAAAACACAATCTTTTTTTTCCTATCCTGTGGCGGGGATATCTATTGTACCTTAGTGATAGAAGTAGCCCTTGGTGGATTGTCTTGAGTTCTTTCCTCTATTACATGTACATGTTTGTTTTCTTTATTCCTCAATTTTGGAGAGGAGCTTTCTCCCATGAGGTTTTCTCCTTTTCTCCAGTTGTGAGAGATTTATTTGTGTACACGGATACCTAACACGGCCATTTCATTAGACCACATACATGCATCTTATCATACTCTCTAAGTTGCACTTAATGGTGTGGGGGGTGGGCGGATGGTTTGAACATGGTATATTACCTAACTAGTTTCTTATTAGATCCTATTCACACTAGCATGCTTAAGTTTACTTAGGTCATTTGTTTTTTGTGTCTCATAGCATAAGATTGAGGCACATGCCATGTTCTTATTTTATCTTGTTTCCTACTTGTCTTTATAAGAAGGATTTCTTCATTGTATATTGAATTGTTATTCATTTTGCATATGATGAATTCGTAGGCTTCATAGCAAATCTATTGCTTCTCTTCTATAAAAGGTTGTTCTACTTGCAAGTGATCCCTATGCTATTGTGGGGTTAGACCAACAACTCTTACATCCTCTGTGTATATTTAGTTTTAGCTACTACATTTTCTAAAGGTCTTTTATCATTGAAGTCATATTCAAGCCTATGCATCCCCAATCTAAGGCCTTGCACTCCCAATTGAAGCATTGGATTCAATTATGTATTCAATCGCTAAATCTCTTCTTGTTGAAGCTAAAACTAAACAGGCTGGACTTCAAGGGATTTTCGTTAGCAATCTCACATCTAGTGTCCAAAATCTTTCTATTGAACTCTCATTTGTAAGTTGCATTCAGATTTTTTCAAGTCATAGGGTTCAAGGGCTCTATAAACAAGAGTTAAAAACTATGGCCATGCATTGTCAACTACCAAAACCTTCATTGAAAAAAAATTTAAAATTTAAAAATTTAAAAACTTTCCAATAAACAAATGGGTAGACAAGTTTCTTGCCACTAGAAATTCCAATTGCGAGGAAGTGAAAAATGACAACCTGTACCTATAGACAAATGAATTTGTAGGTTGGATATATGTTCCTATCTATCAAAGTGGCTTTTCGAGGAAAAGTTTATAATTGAATGTCAAGGGGACCTACAATTGTAGAATACAAAATCACAACCTAGTTGAGGTTTGATATAGACACTTTAGAGTATGACGAGGTCAAATTTGTTCCTAAGTGACTCAATAAGGGAGTTATTATTTTCAATTTTATGCAAAGGGAACCCTTACAAAATTATTTTCTTAAATGTCATGCAAACTACTAGGGGCCTCATGGTTCGAAGATGTAATCATCTTGAGGGCTTGGTAAAGGCAATATGTGTGTGGTCCTCAATGAAAAGCCAAATAGAGATGCTTTCCAATATCCCTATCCATATATCATTTTAAGAACATGACAATTTTCTTGCTCACTTTGTAAAATGTTATGCTTTTGAACTGTATCTATACCATCAAAAACCTTTTTCCTAGAGAAAAGACAATTCTCTTTTTCATTTTAACTTCAAGTATACAACTGAGTTACATAAATATTGGCATCTCTATCCTTAAGTAGCTGGTTCCAAAATGTTGAGTAAGCATTCACCCATATCAGAAGTCTACTCAACTAAGCTGCCATGACTAGGGGTGTCAACTCTATCAAAGTCACCTAGGTATTGAACCTACCCCTCCTTGTATTGTGCATCTCTAGGGATTTGTACCTCGGTGGTTGGTATGACACACCATCATCCTCATCAATTGGACTACAACCCGTTGACAAGCAAGGACAATTTAGTTTGCGAGAATGAGCTATTTGAAAAAGTTTGCCAATTAATAGATTAGTGGCTTTTCTGTTATCTTCAACTACCATTACATGAAGATGATGACACCAATTAGCATGATTAAAGATTGATCATCTCTAGGATGTATGGCTGCAAACTTGTTGTTCAAGGCAAGATGAAGACAACCAATTTATTGAATCTTTCAAATAACTAACATCAGAAAAAAGGATAAAAATTTCCAAATACAGCCCCATAAAACTCTATAGTTGAAGACATCTGGACCAGAAGTATTTTTATCCTTCAGATCATTGACTTGGTTGAACCTTCAATTCTCTGAATAGACAGTCTATAGAAACAAAACAGTTGAAAACAGTCAAAATTCATTAAAAATGAATAAATGTTTAGGGGATCTATAAACAAGAATACATAATCTTCTCATTAGCTTGGTAACGTTATTTCAGAAGAGAGTAGACATTGTTGATTTCAGTGCTAAGTTATGACTAACTCAAGGGACAAAATACTCCTGCATATCTGATATAGATTGCTTCCCTCAATGCTATCCTTCAAAAAACATCAATAGACCCTTTCATGCCAAAAGAAATTTAATCATTGGAAAACTCTTATAGAATCTAAATATACAAAACTAAACTGAAATATGTTTTCACATCAGCTACCAAAGTCATGTCATCCCCTCTGCCAACTCAACTCAAAATTTTAACCTCTACATAAACAGAGTTTGCTCCCATTTTATATACAGCAACTTATAATTACCAACACTTATACAAGTTGGTCCTTCTCAAAGACATTCACCGGGCTCTCAAATTCCATAACTGCACTTATTGGGTTCACAAAGACATCCTAACAATTCTCATGCAATCTGTCTTCCTGGACGAAATCAGCCCTCGATGTTTATTATCAGCACAAGCATCCCTCCAAATGCAAGGTGGGGAAAATAGGGTATGTATTGACCTTCCCTAGCCTCTAGATATTCCTGCTAAACAATGGGTCCACTAATTGTGATTTTTTGGCCAATATTATAATTTATGTATTGCTCTTTATAATTATTACTCCTCTACATCATTTTCCCTCTATAACCAAAAGAAAAAGCATGGTGAAGAGTCCCAATACACAAAAGTGACAAACAATTCCTATCGATTATACTTGAGGAAATCATTGTTGTAGATGAAAACTAATGGGTTGTAACAAAATTAGCTTATGAAGTTCAAGCCTCCTTTTAATAGCTTTCTATACAAACAAGAAAACAATGCTTCTTTCACACCTTTAATCCCAAAGGTAAAACATTGTTTGTATAACAAAATTCAACTGAACCAACCATAGATTCCAATCCCCTGATCCTAAGGCACATTGGAATACGAAACCACCTCAAGACGAATATGATTCACTCCACTTGATTGAGAGGAAGCCAATGCAATATTTATGCTTTCAGAGTTTCTATTCCTTTGTTGCTTAGAATCGGGAAGGAGATAGATAATGTACTTATGCTAATGACTAAATGATATAAGAAATAAACTTGCTGAACTGAAAATGAGGTACAAAGAGAATCTAGGACAGACTTGTGTGCACCTGGAATCAAAATAGGAAGAACGTTGATGCAAATCTGAATTTCCGACTGTTGGGATCCCGCAGACACCTATACTGCAAAATCTGAAACCTCTGGGTTGGAACCTTTCTGCAGATTGAACTTGAACCTGATTTGAGAGGAACACAATGCCCTGGGCGTTCTGTTCCTGGCAACAGAATGCCTCAAGCATTTTGTTCCCTACTTAGAAGCCAGAACAGACATCATAGTGACTGTCATAGGGCAGAGTCTAGTTTTCTTCAGACAGTTGTTTCCGAAGTCTGTCGCGCCTAAAAATCTGAGAACCATGTGTGTGGGTGGCTATATAGGGGTTTGCCTTGGTTAAACCCCCCTTTTGGTGATTCCCACCTCCATGAATAGCCATTATAATAGAGATAATGTGCATTGTGCTCGTGAATCTAGAGTATGTCTAAATTGCAATGAGCCTAAGTGCATAAATGTAATGTAAAGAGTCTACCCTAATGTGATAGTGCAAACCCTATATGAAAATGCAATCAATGTATGATTGAAAGCATGCAATAAACACAAATTTGAAGCTCAAATGTATAGATCTGAGAATAACAAGAAATCATACCCAACCTAAGAGGTAGAGTACAAGCCAATCATCAGTCAATGATCTCCTAGCCATCGCGATGGTCCTTTTGAAACTCCATATTGATGTTGAATACTTGATGTGATAGAATACTTGATAATTGCTTGATGTAGTCTTGATTCTCAAGCTTTCACTTCATGGGATGTCTTCAAATTGGGGCTTCAACCTTGCAATTGCTTTCACCTTGCCAAAATGAAGCATAAGGCTTGCTTTTATACAAATCGGAGGATAAACTCGAGAGAGCCAACCATAGATCCTAAATCCCCACTAGAACACTTCATCTAGACTCAAATTCTATTTTTGCCTCTTAATCTCCTTGATTAGGTTTTCCTTCATTTACTCACAACCGTCAAATTAACTTTATAAACTGATTCAATAAATTTGATACTCGGTAAAACGTTTTTCATCACCTCAGAACTTGAACTTTTCTTGGAACTCACAACATCACTTTTGCCGCTTAACCTTTACCATAGATCATCACCTTGAATTTTCCTGAGCGTAGATCTTTGTAACTAACTCTTCTTCATCCTTGGAATCTTCCAGATCACTGTGGCTCTTTATTAAATGTGTTCTTATCCTTGCTTATAACAATTGTTCCGCTCGGTAACTAACTCTTCGTGTGCTTGGTGTCTCGATGTCTCAGTGTCTCGGTGTCTTGTCTCACTCTACTTTACCGAAAGTCATTTTCCACTTACTGACAAACTTCTTCCTGCTCGGTAACTAAACAGTTCCCTTTACCGACTTGATAACATCAAATGTAAAGTAGAAAACAACTATACCAATATGATCTTATCATTGTCTGATCTGTATTAACTGCCCAATTAAATCATACTCCGAATGATATGGCAAATCAATATGAACCAGAAATCAATTGCTTGACATCAATGATAAAATAACAACTGATCTAATCCTTTCTACAATCTTGTATACCTCTGATCTCGGTCTTCATCATCATCACTATCAGTTGAGTAACAATCTCCCTCTTTGGCATTGATGGCAACATTGTCAATTGATGATGGCATACTCTGATTTCTCTGTTCTGTCTTTGCTCCCTCTTAGATGCTTGTCCTTGTTCTCCTTTGTGTCCATCAACATTCTTCATCTCTCATTCTTTCTTTTCTCTTGTAAACATCAATCACTTATTCTCCCTCTAACACTTATTTAAAAGTTTCCCTTTAATCATCAATCACTTGTTCTCCCTCTTTGACAACAATGCCAAATATACATACTACTGAAAACTTGTTCAGGTAGTGGATTATACCTAGCATGTACTGATATCTCATTGCATACATAATTATTTTTCACAGCTTCAGGCATCACCTAAAGTGTGAACACCAGCATCAACTCACAAGATAGATATTCTAATGAATCCTAGAATTAATGCAGCATGCATCTTGCTCTAGTGAATGTTGGAGAGGGGTAGGACCCCTAATTTACCTTTGTGATACTCAAAAGCATCCTTCAGTAGTGGCTTGGTGAATATATCTGCTAACTTCTCCTTTGAATTCACATACTCCAATATCACATGCTTGTCTTGAACTTGTTCTCTCAAGTAATGATACTTGATAGAAATGTGCTTGGTCTTAGAATGCATCATCGGATTTTTTGATATGTTGATAGCACTAGTATTATCACAGAAAATAGTAACTGGATCGGTAATCTCCTCTTGCATACCTTCAAGTAGTTGTTTGATCCATACAATGTTTGCACAATTCATAGCTGCAGAAACATATTCAGCCTCGACAGTAGACTGTGATATACAACTATGTTTCTTACTCAGCCATATCACTAATCTTTCTCCTAAAAAGAAAGCTCCTCCACTTGTACTTTTCCTATCAGCAATGTTTCCAGCCCAATCAACATCAGTGTAAACCTTCAACTCAAAATCTCCTCCTTTCTTGTATAGTAGACCGAATTCTTGAGTACCTTTTAGATATCTAAATATTCTTTTGACAACAAACATGTGTGATTCCTTTAGATCGACAGAAAATCTTGCAACAATACCTAATGCATGAGCAATATCAGGTGTGCTATGTACAACATATTGTAACTTCCCAATCATTGATCGGTAGAGTGTCTCATTCACTTCCTTTGACTCATCTTCTTTTGATAATTTGCAACCAGTAACCATCGGTGTTCCAACCGGTCTTGAATCTTCCATACCAAATGTCTTTAGGATCTCCTTGATGTACTTTGATTGTGTGATGTTGACTTGTTGAATCTGTAGTCCAAGAAAGAATTTTATCTCTCCTATCATGGACATCTCAAACTCCTTTCTTATCTTCTCAGCAAAAGATCTGCATAATGTGTTATTTCCTCCGAAAATAATATCATCAACAAATATTTCAGCAATCAAAATCTTATTATTACTGTCACATTTCAGATGCACATTACCATTGTTACTAGTTCTTTGAAATCCAATCTTGATAAAATATGAATGTAACCTTTCATACCATGCTCGGGGTGCTTGTTTCAAACCATACAGTGCCTTGTGCAGTTTACATACCATGTCCTTGTTAGTATTCTCAACAAATCCTTCAGATTGTTCAATATAGACTTCTTCAAGAATACCATTAAGAAATGCAGATTTGACATTCATTTGATGAACTTTAAATCCTTTATAAGCTGCATATGCTAATAGAATTCTAACTCCTAATCTAGCAACAGGTGCAAAAGTCTCACCATAATCAATACCTTCTTCTTGTGCATACCCTTTGCAAACCAGTCTTGCTTTGTTTCTGATTACATCCCCATGTTCATTCAGTTTGTTTCTAAAAATCCACTTTGTACCAATAATATTTTTATCTTTAGGTCTCAGTACCAAAGTCCATGTGTTGTTCTTTTCAATCTGATCTATCTCTTCTTTCATAGCTTTAATCCAATCTTCATTTTCCAATGCATCTTTTACTCTTCTTGGCTCAAACTCAAAAATTAAGCTTGTATTATCTCTTACCTTACTTCTTGTCATAACTCCAACATTCTTGTCTCCAATAATCTTACTCGGTGAGTGGTGTCTTCTCACATGCTTGGCTAGAACAGGCTCGGTAGGCGGTGGAAGTTCTTCATTTTCATCATTCGGTGGTGGTTCTCTCTGTTCAGCTTCCTCCTCGGTTTGTGCTTTAGGTAAGGTATCAGGAATCTCAAGTTGAACATATACAAATCTTTGGTAGTCCTCGGGTTCCTTCTTGCTGTCTTCATCATTCTTCTCTACAAATTCATCAACCCTTACATTTGCACTTTCTACAATTTTGTTAGTAGACTTGTTCAAACACTCGTAAGCTTTGCTCTTTGTAGAATACCCTAAGAATATTCCTTCATCTCCTTTAGAATCAAACTTTCCATCTCCAGCATCTTTTAGAATGTAACATCTACTTCCAAATACTTTGAAATAACTTACATTTGGTTTATGATCATACTAGATCTCATATGGAGTCTTGTTTGTACCTTTCTTCAGTTGTACTCGGTTTAGTGTATAAGCTGCAATGCTGACTGCCTCTCTCCAAAATGTTTGAGAAATACCCTTCTCAACCATCAATGTTCTTGCACAATCAACAATGGATTTGTTTCTTCTTTCTGCTATACCATTTTGTTGTGGTGTCCTCAGTGCAGACATTTGTCTCTTTATTCCATGTCCATTGTAGAAGAGTGTAAATTCATCAGATGTAAACTCGCCTCCTCTATGAGATCTCAGACACTTCAATTGTCTTCCAGTCTCCTTTTCAACTCTTGCTTTATACCACTTAAACATTTGAAAAGCTTCAGATTTTTCTTTCAAAAACATGACAGACATTATTATTGAATAATCAACAAATAAAATGAAATATCTATCACCATAATAACTTTGTGTTCTCATAGGTCCACATAGGTCAATGTGCACTAATTCCAAAATTCCTTGAGTGATGTAAGACTTGCTTGTAAAACTTGATTTTGTCATCTTACCAACTTGACATCCTTTGCACATGACATTTTTAGGTTTGGCCAAAATGAAACATGAGGCTTGCTTTTATACAAAATCGGAGCATAAACTCGGGAGAGCCGACCATAGATCCTAAATCCCCACTAAAACACCGAGACCAAGCCCTGGTCTTAATTTCAACCTCATTCTCAGGGAACAAAATGCCCTGGACGTTATGTTCCGAGGAATATAACGCCCTAGGCGTTTTGTTCCACCCAATCAGAGTTCAAATCAAGACCATGTCTCCCGGATGACTGAGGGATGTCGGATTACAAGATACAGCTAAATCCAAGATCAAGACATAGTACAAAGGCCACAAATGGTAAAATAGGGCCTAGGTGATGAAATGAATTATTGGATTGGAGGAATAATAGAGGAGCACACTTAGAAATAAGGGCTTACCTTTATTTTTAACAAAGCTGAATTGATAGAGGACCCATATTTGGATTTAGGTGTTCATTATTACAACATGAAGTCCTATTATGCATGCTAAAATGAAAACACTGAGGTAGGTGCTAAACAATCATGAAATTGTACACACCACTTAGGTGCTTACAATTTAGGACGGTACAAGATGAAAGAAAAATTGAAAAATAAAAGTCAAATTGGAATATTTATACAGGAATATTTATACAGGAACATTGGTGTGATTATATTCTTTCCATTTAATTTCAAGTAGTAAAGACTTGGGTTCAGATGAAAACCCAAAATTATTAGACTTTTATTCCCTAACATGGCTTGAAGGATATCTACAAGGCATTGCCTCATCTTTACAAGAGAAGAAACTCAATCACTCAGATGCTCATGCATATAGGATACAATTTGATGCTCACTTCATAATTGTTTATGATAAAACACAAATAGTATGAACTCTTACCAGACTTCTGTATACCAATACAGAATGATTACTTATAGTCAAATTACACTTACCCATTGAAGAAAACAAATTAAGTATGGAACTTGGTCGAATTCTTAAGAAAAGATGAACTGTTAAGGCTTTGAGACAATCTTATAATGCATTTCAAAATAAATTTACAAAGAAAGTAAGATCTCCATGATGAATCAATGGATTAAAAAATAAAGAATAGTTATAAAAAAACATATCATTTATTGAAACCCTGAAACATATTATAATAGCAGCCATCAGCTGATATAAATCAACATACCTCCAATACTTTATTTTCATAGTCACGGAGTTGTTGGGCATAAGTCATGTCCTTTGTTGAAACCCTGAATATGTATGTTAAAATCCAACCAACAGTGAGCCCAAGAACCAGCACCAGTTGCACAACATTCCCTGCCTTTAGTGAATCTACTCCAATAAACTGAACCACAATATGAGCCAAAATTATTACCAAGAAAATATTATAAAAAGACATCCAAAGAATTAGAAAGTTCAATTTCATGCACCGCAATCTGAAAAAGTGAGAATCTGAAGCACACAATACTCCAGCAATAATTATTTGTTCACTTTTAGGGTACCTCCAATCCATATTTTAGACCAAATCCAAGAACTGTCACCCCCAGACCAATGAGCAAAACGTCCTTCCTTGTGTATCCAAATGGTGCCTGTCAGGGTACATACTACAGGATATAAGTCATTTAAACGAATGGAAATATCATGAAACAAAATTTAGCTTTTATGGATAAGGACCTGGCACAAAGTACATGTTATTCTGCACTAATGAAATAATCCAAGTATTTGCAAAATACTTCCATTTTTTCCCCAAGTACGTGTAGGCATAGGGTATTCATAAGAACACCTAGACCAAAATCCTCCAAATGAAAGATTCGAAAGCTTAACAAACGGATAAGCAAGGGAAAGAAAATTTCATAGCACATGAAGTTATACAATACCTTCCAAATATAAGGTTGAATACATCAATTAAATGTGAATATTTGCAATGGAAAACAATGGTCCACGGGAATGAGTCCCTAGCTATCTAGATGATATTCTAAGACATTCCAAGGACTTGTGGACTTGCAGGTAACGTCCCATTTTCAAGAACTGGACAACCTGTTCCATTTGGTGCATAAAAATAAAAATAGGTAACTTTCTACAGAAAAGAAAAATGCTAAAAACCTAAAAGGGGGGCAATTATGATTGCAAATCCAGCACATTTATTTTTTAAAAATCTCAGTTATTTTTAGTTTGCTTAAGTTATTTAAATAGCCATCCCCAAAATTTGGACAAAATTTTTTTTTCTGTCCCTACAACCTCATCTACATGTTCCCCCATTCTAGTAACTCAGAGAAACACCAATAAAAATTGACACAACAAAGATCAGAAAGGACTAACAAGCTCAAAGAAGGACAGAGTAGCTTAATGTCACTTTCAAACTATTTGATAAGCAATTGAGCAAAATCTCATCTATGGAAAACAGCAATCATACACCTTAAAGCACACACATAATCAAGCCAATAAGCTGAAGGAAAGAAACCTACATTGAATGGGGGGCAATTATGATTGCAAATCCAGCACATTTAATTTTTAAAAATCTCAGGTATTTTTAGTTTTCTTAAGTTATTTAAATAGCCATCCCCATGCCATCCCCAAAATTTGACAAAAAACATTTGCTGTCCCTACAACCTCATCTACATTTTCCCCCATTCTCGAAAAGAGAAACACTAATAAAAATTGACACAACAAAGATCGGAAAGGATTAACAGGCTCAAAGAAGGACAGAGTAGCTTAATGTCACTTTGAAACTATTTTAAATGCAGTTAAGCAAAATCTCATCTATGGAAAACAACAATCACACTCCTTAAAGCACACACATAATCAAGCCAATAAGCTGAAAGAAAGAAACCTTCATTACATGGGATGCATTCACTTCCTCCTGACTAGCGTCCCCATCCCTCCAAGTATCCTCTGGACAGTGGGATGGCAGAGGGTGT
Organism: Thuja plicata; assembly: GCA_018584345.1. NCBI lineage: Eukaryota > Viridiplantae > Streptophyta > Pinopsida > Cupressales > Cupressaceae > Thuja > Thuja plicata. The sequence continues at coordinate 1,191,818 of MU226629.1, forward strand.
ACACTAGTTATCCTGTCTATGTGGAAACCAATGAGTCATCTCTAAGACAGCATCCAGAGACCTAATATACCCTGAATGTTTTGTCATATCCAGAACAGCTAGGGACATACGAGATGTCCCTCAACTGTCTCTGGGACAGTCAGACATCCCCTCCAGCAGTCTAAATTTTCTTAACAAAAGCAAAATCTACATTACAAAGAGAAAATATATGATTACATACAACAGTCAAAAGAAAGTGTAGACCTATTGAATGGCTGCATACAGTTATAAAATTAAAGTGTACAATTTCTGAATGACTGCATACAACTGTAGAATGAAAATGAAAAGACAACATACATTTCTTATTCATTTCATCAGTGAGAATTGTGTAAATGCAGGCAATCGTGGAATAAAAATTTATAGTAAACAACATGGCAAGCAAAGAGCCGGCTGTGTATTAGCCGAGAGGAGTGGAGATAACATCTCTTCGCTGTTGAAGAGACAAACCGACATGATTTACAATATTGGATGTAAATGTACCCCTAGTGAATGGAAAGATACAGTTGTTATCCTTTTCATCAATGGGCAATTCTATGATGTCATCAACTGTAGAAGAGCAGACAATTATATAATGAGAGTATGCAGGTATGGAATGAGCAAAAGCTTGATTGCACACAGTTGTAGAGTGAAATCGTGCATATGTCAAATAAGAGCATACAGTTGTAAGAAATGCATCATGTTATAACATTTTCATGTATGATTTTGTATCCGTTAGGTCTAACATACCATGGAGTTAGTGTTGCAATTTGAAGCAGATGGGCATCTGGGAAGTCTTCATTCACTCCCTCGGGCGATTAACTCAACTTCATCCTTGACAATTGGTTTGCAATGACATGGCTTTTCCCTAGATGAACAATAATGGTAAATGTGAATTTTTGCAATAGTAAAAGCCACCTACTCACCCGACCTTAGATGATGGACCCGTTTAACAAGTATATTAGGGCCTAGTGATCAACATAGAACGTGAATGGTGTAGCCAACAAGTAGTGCCTGAACTTCTGCACCAAATGCACCATCCTGAGTGCTTCTCACTTTGTCGTTATGTAATTCTTCTCTACCTTTGACAACAACCAGCTACTAAAGAAGATTCAATGGTCTAGTGCTAGGTTCCCACTTGTTCAAGTGTTGCTTTGATTGCAGAGTTCGATGCGTCTACATGTACGTTGAACTCCTTACTCCAGTCCGACTATGCAAGGATTGGTGAGCTTCTTAATTGTACCTTTAGTTTGTTGAACACCTTCTCTTGGTCCTTAGCCCATGTGAATAGTTGGGCCTTCCTTGTTAGTATGTCCAACAGGTAAGATATATGAGCAAATTTTTTGATGAATCTCCTGTAGTAGCCAACATGACTCAAGAATTATTTGTCTTGTGATGTTTCGAGGGGCTTCCAACTATACAATTAGTCTTATCTTGTCAGGGTCAATCTTTAGTCCGGCTTTACAAACTATGTGGAACAATAGTTTTCCCTTTGGCACCATGAATCAGCACTTCTTTGGATTCAACACCAATTGTGCTGCTCTGCACCGTTCCATGCATTCCTTGAATGCTTCAAATGGGTCTCCTAGTCGTTGTAGACAACCCAATTGTCCAAGGCCTCTTTGAAGTTACCAAGCGACATTTTATCAAATATGTGCAAGATAATTCTTTGAAATGTTGTCAAAGCATTGCACAGACCAAATGACATTCAGTAGCATGCATACACCCTGTCCCCTAAGACAAACATAGATTTCAACTTGTCCTCCTCCACTATGCTTATCTAGTTATACTCGAAGAATTTGTCCATGAACAAACAGATCTTGTCGGTTGTGACCTCTTCAAGAATTGAGTCAATGAAGGGAATTGAAAATGGGTCCTTGATTGTTCCTGCATTCGAAATTTTTGAAGTCCACACATATTCAGATTTGCTTTGATTCCTTCTTTAGGGATATGACTAATGAAGAAACCCAGTCACTAGTCTCAAACTTGAAGATAATGCTTGCTTCCAACGTTCTTTCTATCTCCTATTGGACTTTGTAAGCATAGTCCTTATTCATCCTGTAGGGTCTCTTCCATACGAGTTGTGCTCTTGGTATGAGAGGAATCCTACGTATATATACTTTTGGCGGTATTCACTTGAGGCCCTTGTATGTCCAAGCAAGAGTACCCTTGTATTTCATGAAGATTTTGAACAATGCTACATTTAGCACTAGTTCCCAATCGTCTCCAACCATAATTGTCTATGGGTTGCCTTCATCTCCTAGGTTCACTTTCTTCATTCTCATCTCCTCATACATAATCACTTTGTCCTACTAAAAGTTATGAGCTAGCATGTCATCGATCCTGGCTACTCCCTCCTTATATTCTCCATACTTTGTAGGAAATGTTTGATTGGATGTGGCTTTGTCATCTTCTTCAATCTCCTTGATATGCATCATGCTGCAATCAAGCTAATAGTCTTCCATTTGCCAATGAAAAAGCCCATTCAAAGAGCTTGTTTCGTCCTCAAAGTAATGTTGGAGATCTAGGACACCTTCATCATTCAATTCCCTAAACCATCTTTCTTCTTCCATTCCAGATTCTCCTCCTTCAGACTCTAAATTGGAAGATGACATTTCTTCACTTACCACCTGATTTCTCAAGTCAATGACATACTTTCTATGATTATTCTCTATGGGGAGGGTGTTCCATTTCCAATCATGGTCTATCTTCCCTCTGGTTAGCCATCCTCTCCTAAGTAATACATTGTACGCTCTCTTCTACAATGGAATGACCACAAAGTTCAACAAGAACTATTGCATCCTGATTATCACCTTCTATGCCATCAAGATTCCCAATGGCTTGATAACATGTTGATTGGCACCTACAAATTGGAACATAGGTGGCCAAAGGGTTGGCTTCTCCAGGCATTTTCGTGTATCTTTGGGCAATACATTGACTCTTGAGCCTTCATTCCCATGATTTCCATTTAAATGACAATCATCTTCTTCCTGATGTTCACCGTCAGCGGCATTGGGTCAATGACCATTCGCTCTTGGGTAGCAACTCTACTATCATGTCTTTACTTTGCCTTCCTATTGCCAAATTTGGTCATCACCAACCACGTTGAATTGCCACTCTAGGTTGTGGCAAGGTCTATCACCTTGATTGGTATGGTTGTCTGCAGCATTTGTCATGCAATGTTCTTCTCCAGTTCTGACCACAATAACGCACTTGTTCCATTAGAGGTTCTTTTTTCTTTGGCCATCACCTATTCTACTTCTGCTTTGGCTTCCTAGAGTCATTCCTTCTCCATATGAGGGTCTAGATATACTACCTTCTTCGTTTGTGATCTAGTAATTGCCAAAAATTACTCATCTTGTTCCTCTACATCCAACATGTTAATACCTTTTTGCTATGGGTAGTGAATGTCTTCGTGATTGCCTAATCCATGTCATTTACACAACATTCCTCCTTTGTTTTGATTGTTCTAGCATTCCCTAGTGAAGTGACCCCATTCGCTACATTTTCACCTATGAATCACCAGTCTTACTTTGACGTCATACTAGATTCTACTTCTTTGCCCATTATTCAACTAATTATTATTTCTCTGTCCATTGCAGTATCCGCCAAGAGATGCATTATTGTTATTGTTTTGTGGTTATGGAGATGTGGTTGAGCGAGTTTATTGTCCCCCTTGAGTGAAAAGCAGTTGTGTGCTTCTTGTCTTCAAATTAAATAGGCATTCCTTGATGGAAAGTCCCATTACTTGACAAATGTCATGAAACAGTTTTTTCGAGCAACTTACCTATTAAAGATTAGAAGACAGATGTCTTAACAGTTAAATGCAGATACGATCAATAAAATAGAGGAACAAAACACACACAGAAATAAGGCACAAAGAATTTAACGTGGTTCACCCAATCTAGGGCTATGTCCACCAAACAAAGAGTCCAATATATTATCCAATAATTTCAACTGATTACAACCAGTGATCCCTTGCAACTCAGTACCACTACAAATGCTACAATACTTCTTCACTCTCGCAAGCCATAACTCTAACCCTAAAAATTGTCTAACGAGTTAACCTAGGGAAATGCTTGACGAGTTAACAAAAAATGCTTGACGAGTTAACCCAAAAAAAAATATTTAATTGCAGAAAGTGTACAGTACTTGCCTGATCAGTCACCACAAACCAACATTACCTTGGTTAACCTTGCACCCAATGCACCATAAGTATTTAGTTTCTTTTGAAATTTCCTTTTTGGCTTAAGTTCATTCATCACTCTCATCATGTCCCATCGTAGGGGCTTGAACTGTTTTTTATTTTCCATCGCTACTATCTTTTGTGATCTCATCCTTGTCCATCTTCCGCTTCCCTTGGGAGGATATTTTGTCATCAATCTCAATGTCCATTGTTTGATTGTAGACGTTAGTATATGAGGACAGAGGCATGAAAAATAAATATGCAAGAATAAGATTCCAAACAGATGAGTAATGAAAAGTCCTAAAACCCATTAAGGAGAAATAGAGAAGGGTGAAGTATGGAGTGAGGAGAAGCAAGATTCCTTCCTATTGAGTAACCAAATAAAGAAAAGCCCAAACTATTGACAACTTTAAGAAGGCACAAAACAAACCCTAAGACTTAGGCTTATTTGCATTTTTGACACTTGGGTAGAATAAGGTGTGAAGGGAGGTAAAAAAACAAGACTCAACAAATTTGACCAAGGGTGACCATTGAAGGATTTCTCTTATCTAATACTAATGATGGCCAAGATATGGCCAAGGCAACATAGGGACAGAAGACTTGAAGATTATGCATTTTCGGGGATGCAAATTTCATTGCCAACATGAGTAAAAAAGATTTTTGAAAATCATAGGGAAAATGTATAGAACTTTCAACTACATAATAAGACGATTATTTTAGATTATTCTAGAAGTAAGATTTGGAATATTCAAAAATATCACAATCTTGACTATTTATGATAAACAAACTACGGGTATGAAACATTTGTGACATGAATATGAATTGGAATTCAAGAATAGGTGGAACTAAGAGGCCAATAAAAATTTCTAATATCTAATTAATATGAGCTGAGGTCCAATATGAAGGTAAATCCTAAACATTATTTATAAAATGATAGTTATTTTTTACATGAGATGCCGATTTCCAAAAAGATTTGATACCAATTGTAAGAATCAACTTGCAAAGATAGATTGCACCATGAAAAAGTAGAGAGAGTAACACAACAAAGTTACAAACCAAAGGGGGAATCTTTAGTGCCCCAATATTCAAATATGATCTATGGATAGCCTTAAGGTAATGTTAATGCATACAAGCATCACCAGAAAAGGATCAAATACATAAGATCCTTCTATGGGAGAAAACAACACAAACACAGAATAATACAACGATCAACTATGTAATCTCATGTGTACCCATATGTAGCTTAGGATTATGTATGCCATCCATTCACCACTCCATAACCACAAATGCATTTTACATGCGGAGTACCCACACAACATATGAGTATGGACACATAAATTATATAGCTCTTAGAACTTGATTCAAATTTAGGGGAAGGTGGTAATAGAAAAGATATAACAAGATAATCAACATATGATATGGGACCCATATAGTTCGCCTTGTTTAATAAGACTATGGGTAAACTCATAGCAAATACCCCAACTATCTAACCTCACATGTAATTAATGTGGCTTAGGATTATGTATGCTGCATGTCCACCAATGCATTGTACATGCCAAGGACCCATATAACACAGAACATCGTAAGATTATGAGTATAGTTTCACAACCAATATAGTACATAGCACATACTTCAAAAATTAAGAAAAAGACATCTGTCGAAACAACAGAGTCAATAGGCTGTCATGGAATAAATAGAAGTACAATTAAGGTTGTGTGATAGTCTGAAAAGGTTAAGCACAAGCAAAATATCTAAACCCTAAAAGCTATTTACTCATATACTTATAGGAGTGAATCACATGATTTCTCCCTATTGCAAGGCAGTTGTTCCTAACTTCTAACAATAAAAATAAACTTTTAAGCAATAACTGTCTCAAAGAATCACTTAGCCTATTTTGGTAGAGATCCTTTTGTGCCTAAGAAGGTAACCAGTGATTAATTCTTATGGTAGACATAAATCTAAACATAAAAAAATCTATCATCCACCAACAATTGTTGAGTAAGCAATGCTAGCCTTGAGATGAGTGATGGAAACCTCTTAATCAAATTGAGATGTCTTGTATGACTTAGCTTATTCACATTAGAATCATGTATGCCAAATAAGCTGGAAGCACTCAGCAAGAAGCATTAGACCCAGCTACTTGGGGAATAACATGAGGATCATAACTAATGGGTTGCACCATGTGGTGGTGCTCATTGTGAAAGCTCACCTTAGCTAGGTGAAACCAAATACTATTGCTAATTTGGAACAAATAGGATACCCAATGATGGTCATTGACTATGAAAATGGATTTGAATGTGGGCATAAATGTGAACAGATTCTGCACAAAGGACACTTTCCTACTTCTGTTCGTGTACATATCTATTATCCTGGGTAGAAAGAGCCATTGCAGTCTCCTAAGGTTCTAAAGGTTGCAAGATACAACTGAGCTTAACTTGTGACAATGCCTCTGAATAATAGGCCACTCAATATCATCCTTGCTTTTAAATACCTTGCCATGGAAAAATGGAAAGTATTGATTTTAGGAGGAAGAGGGCAAACACTGGCATAGGACGAGGAGCTTAAGTCAAAACTATTGATCAGTATTATGGGTCTTATGTATCATAAAGAATCATTCATGAGTAAAAGAAATCATTCCATTCTGGTCTAAGCAAGGAATGTCAAGAATTTGTAGTGAACAATTAGTTGACCAGGGTATCTAGAAGGATTTCAGCTAAAACATTATAACCTAAATGGACATACGAGGTCATGAAATCTGATAAACACTAACAGTACAGAAAGGTGTTTATGGATCTCTGATGAATTTTTATGGGTTTTTAACTCAGCAACAGAGAGTAGTTGCTCCATTGACAACATACAGACATGCAGTTTAAGCGCATAAGAATTAACCTTAGCATATGATGTCCAAAAAATCCTGAATATTGGTGTCAGTAAGAGGATTCACCTTTCAAGCTGCCTGTAAAATTTGTGTAGAAATTCATCCATTTGACCAGTCAAATTGCCTCAAGAAGCAAACCAGCAATTTCATTTTTCAAAGGATCGGTTTGGATTGCTAATATGGTAGATCTGCAGCTGCCCAACATCTAGTGATTTTGTAAGTCTGACAGGCAGTTTTGGAGTCGCATAGAGAAGCTGAACAGTGACTCACGGGGCACAAAAATGCAAGTCATAGGGAAATAACCTGGAAGAGTCTGGAGTCTTTGGAATATAAAGGGAAGTTCAAACATAATCCCAAACACGTTCAATTGAACCTTTCCAAATTGAAACTTTTCTGGGAAAAGAAGAATAACCAGCAGATCTGTTAGAGGAGGAAGCGCTGATTTTTAAAAGTTGTAGGATTAGTAAAATCCTATGCTCCAAGGAGCTACTTCATATTTATTTCTTCAGAAATAAATGTAAATGAAGCATGAAGATTTGCCCACACTAAGTTTCTCCAAGGTGACTATTGGTATCTTTTTATGTGAATTCCTCCGATGTGTTATTGCTTATCCATAGAAGAAAAATAAGATATTTTGAAAAAATAGATCCAGAAGCTCAACAATAATCATATGGATTGTGGAAATCTTATTAAATAAGGAAAATTTTGGATTTAAAAAAAAGGTAAAAAATTGTAGAAAAAGAAACAAAAACTATGTTTTTTTTAAATGTAAGGGTATTCCCATGGCATAGAGATATAGAGAGCAAATAAAGTAGAGTTTAACCCATGAATTGTAAAAAATATATTTTTGTTGTTTATATTCATAATACTGATTACATAGGCAAATATTCAGTTAACTTTTTAAGAGGGCAGTCACCAAATAGTTGCCCAAGTCTAAGATCAAATATTAGCTAAGTATATGAAGTAACTGAGATAAACATTTATCAGACATTTTGAAAGGGCAGTCACCAAATATTTGTCTAAGTCTGAGATCAAATATTAGCTAAGTTTATGAAGTAACTGAGATCAAAATTTATCAGACAACGATCTAGCTGCTTTAGGAATTCAGTAATAGTGGAAGCCATTTTGAAGTGATTCAAGGCTTTTATTGTGATTGAGGCAAGGAGGTTTGTACAGGTAGTTCAATATTTGGGAAGGCTAATCAAATCACATTCCACAATTGCAATGTTTTGTATTCCATAAAGGCTGGTAAGTCCTTTATATGGGGTAGAATTCAACAAAGGCATTTGTTTAGTTGAAGTAAAAAGATTAGCAAGCCATTGGTTTTGGCAATACCTAGCATGCAACTACTATTTTAGGTGGAGACAAATGTTAATAATAAAATTAAATATATTAATTCTAAATTCTAAATCATATATATATATATATATATATACTAAAAATTGAATATATTAATTATATATTAAAAATTAAATATATACATTATAAATTTTACATTATTTTTAATTTACAATTTATTATATAACTATTAATATATATTAATAGTCAATAATAGTTTAAATTTTAAAACTACTTCATAATATTAATTATAAACTATAGGGTTCGCTCTTTCACCATCAAAGTGCCATCTATAATAGTGCATAATAGTCATGATTTTTAAATTATTGTATTATATTAAGTATATACTTGTTCAAAACATAGTCCATGGGGCGGGGCGTGTAGAGAGCTTGGGTCATATCAAAGCTGTGATTTAGAGCAGATTCATCAGCTGCTTCGACACTATCTTGCATGCACCCCATGATTTAGGATGATTGAGGCTCTTTCAAATTCGGTTGATGACCACCATTGCTTCTCCCGCTCCTTTGTTTAGGGTTTTCCAAAGGTTGAAAAGAAAAGTAAGAGGCAATATAACAAACTGCTTCCACACCCCACACTGGCTTTGCCATTCCAAAATTGGCCCTATTTCTAAGCGATTCAGTAATTTCGTGAGTTTTTCTAGGGTTTAGTGGGTTTTGCAACGATTTTTTCTTGTTTATTGCCATTTTAAGGGATTTTAACGTGATTTAAACACAAAATATCATTGAAAATTAAGCCAATGATTTTTCCACAATTCAGGATTTTTTCGGGGAAAAAATTGGCTGGCTCCATGATTCATGATTAATGTTTTGCAGATTACTGCTTCTCCGGTTTATACTTATTTACTATTTCCAATTCTGTATATTGAAGTGTACGAATAAATATATGCTGCACATGGTGGTAATAGGACAGTTTCAGCTAAGCTACATGCATTTCACTCTGTTAGCAGGTTCAACCGGGGCCCTGCTCAAGCCCAGGTTGGTTTGAAGCATGTTAAGGTCCCCGTCTCGATCAAAACCAGGATTGGCCAGGGTCCTACCCTGTGCCTGTTCATTGAACTCAGATACATTCAGACGTACACCCAATGGGCCCACACCAGAATCCTGGGTGAACCCAAAGCAAATCTGGGTGAACATGGGTGAACCTGCACAACAAAACATTAAATAAAACCATACATTTTTAATGAAAAAAGCAAACGCAATTAACCCTAACTGGCCCTAAAAAATGTCTTGTAAGACACTAAAAACACACACAACAAAAGCATGGCGTTGCTTGTGGTTCTAACTTCTAATGAACCAGCTATTGATGCGTAGAGCATGAATAGCAATATCATGCTTTGTATTGATTTTCCACACTAATATAGATCATTTTGGATTATCTTTTGACATCTGACAGTTGACACTGAATTATCAATTATCAGCTGTTTTATGTATTTGATTTAGTACATTTTGTGCAAGTAATGGTTGCTCTAAAAAATTTTAAATATTTTTACATATTATATAAACTGTTAAACATTGAACAGCTGAAACCAGCCATACAGAACCTGGGGAAAACGTAAGTGAACCGTCGAACCCAGATATGAATGTGTAACATAGATATTCATCTATTTTGATGATCTTATGGATTAATTTCTTATTTTCAAAAATAAAAATAATAAAAAATACAGATGAACATTCTTCAGATTAATCACAAGTTTATTTTCAAATTTTTATCGGCTGTTAAGACTTGTTCTGAATTTTTTCGTCATTGGATTCTGTTGTCCTCAATTTTGCATTCCCCAAAATTGGGGCAACCCTACGCAATTCTCAAATGATTGCTAGGAGTTTTTCTCTAAGGGTGTCGAGGTTTTGCAAGAAGCTATATTTGGCAGGATCAGTCATCCCTTGGTCCTTTTCCATTTTACTTCTTATAAAGTGTCTAGTCTTTGTTTCTCTTTTTCGCTTTGTTTGGTTTTTCGTTTTTGTTTTCAATTTAGTTGGCCTCTTTGTGTTTCAGTTGCTTTGCAAGCAGTTTTCCGCGTCCTTCCAAGGTCAGTAGAGAAATGGTCTTTTCTGGTCGAACGCATAAAGTGTAAGCTTATTTTGTAAGAGTGATAGATTTTAAATTCTATTTTAAAATTTTGCGCCACTCTGCGAAGTTTTGCTTAGAAATTTTAATGATAGCGCGATTTTGAATTGAATCTGCATATCAAATTGTTAAAATTCTGAGACACATACAAACATTTTAAGTTCTTTAGCGTTTAAAATAGATTCTAAAAAAAAAACGATTATTGCATATGCATATATTGTTTAAATAAATTTATTTTTAAA
>MU226629.1:1211498-1233696 GCA_018584345.1 Thuja plicata
AACACGTCACTCATCAGGCATCTTGTAGCAGCATAAAGACTGATAGAGGATGATGCAAATAGATGTCGTGTCTTGTCAGACACTTAGATGCTTTCATGCATTTTGTAAAAGTGTAAAATCTTTGACAAATTGCACGAAAATATGTAACACATTCTCATGTAATCATGCTCAAGGTACATTAGGTCCTGAAGTATTGAATAAGTCAAAGGTTAGTTAGTTATAGATAGACTTTGAATAATTCAAAGTTTGTTAGTTAGTTAGAGATAAGGATTGAATAAATCAAAGTGGTTAAGAGTTTCCCCTTTCTTCTCCACTTTTCTCTCTCCTCTTTTCCTATATAAAGGAGAGAGCTCATTGTAATTCTTGATCTTTTGTTTGTGCAAATAAACTATAGGCAAAACTCTTGAGTTCTGAAGACTTTTGTGTTTCATTGTAAGAGAGTTAAGCGTTTGAATAAAGGAAGAAAGATTGACAGACTTTGTGTTGTCATTTTGAAAATCAATAAATGTATTCTTATGTTGCACTTGTTGATCCTTGTTCAAATCAAAATAGTTTCTTTGTTTAAATCATTGGAGCATCTTTAATTCAAGTTTTCTGAAGACTTTGTGCTTCAGGGAATCGGGATTACTATAAAAATTAGTGGCTGATACACTCCAAGGACTGAAGACTTTGAGCTTCAGTATTGGACAATAGATTAGATTACTGATTCAAGGTGACGACAGGAGACTTTGAGCTCATTGTATCACCTCGTCTTTAGATAAATTAACCGCTACCTCGTTTGATTGTTCTTACGTCAATCATTGAGTCACCGGTATTACTGTTGTAAGGTGAACTGTATGTGTTACAGTTCAGTTCTACTTGAAGCCACCTGCAGTAAGAAGGGAGCCTCCCCTATTGCTGAGAGGAGAGAGAAATCTCACATACTGCTGCCTAAAACACACATTTTGCAAGTTATAGTCTTAGTGACTTGCAAAATATTTAGCCAACATATTCTAATGCAACACAAACATTGTGACTTAGGTTTGACATAAATCATGAATTGCTGGCCTTGTCTCGATTGGTCAGATTAGAGAAGGTAAAAAATGGAGATTCATCAGTTTCCACAGTTCATAAACCTAATGAAAAGAAGATTCTGGACTTAGGAGTTTCTGTTTTATTTGCTTGCTAAATCTTGGGCAAGGATGCTATGCATAGTTTTAAATTTGGCGTGAGGCAAGCTTGGACTACATTCCTACGATTTGTAATCATATCTCCAACTCCAAAGTTCCAGAAAATTATTGCTCTGCAACCTTACCACAAGTCTGCGAGAGTTATGGATTGCCTTATTTCGATAAGAAAATTTAAACAATGTAATCATTAACAACGCAACTTTAAAACATCTCTGCCAGAGTTCTGTGCAGTCCTATATCAATAGGGAATCTGACCTTGGCTTACAGCTACCCATTAAAATTTGCAACCAAACCCCTTGAAGATAATTCGACAATACAGAGTCAAATGAAAAAAGGAAGTCAGGCATTTTAACTCCTATCCTATCCAAAATTCTACTCAAAATTAAAAGAATTTCAGAAAATAATAAATTCCCTGCTTAAGATAAAGCAAACGTCAAAATGGAAGAGTTCAATTGCTAAAAGTATGGCTTCCATAACTAGCCCAGGTTTAAACCCCATGAGACTGATAAAATGTGGAAATTAAATAAAATCCCATATCCAAGTTGCCTAGTGGAACAACAAACCTCGGATTCGAATCTGGAGGCACAATAAAGTGTTAAAACTAACTAAAATCCCAAATTCGACTAGCCCGTTCGCTCAGACGAGGCCAGGTGCAAGCCAAACGTGAATTTGACGGAACAGATGCCTCTAATTCTGCCAGCTAAACGAAAGATTCTAATAAAGAATCTAAAGGTATTTACCGATAAAAATTAGAAATTTAAAGAAACAAACAGCTATTCGTTTCTTCAGATGAAATAACTTAAAAATAATAGTAACAATTCCTTGTCCTGGGCCTGATAGAAAAGAATATGAAGATAAGGACTTACCTTTTCTTGCACGCTGTTATTACTGTCTGTTTCTCCTTGAACAGAAAACGACCTGAATTTCTTCAAAGAAGAAGAAGAAATGAAGCTGCTAGGCAATCTTCTTTCTCCTCTCGTAGAAGTAATGTTGGCAGGTACAGAGAAGCTCTTCCGAGCTGAGTTTCTGCAGCCAAATGCCTGAACATATTTTGAAGAAGGGGTTGAAATGGAAGAAATTGAAACAGCTACTGCTGCCACCAGCGTGGCCATTTTTCTCCACTTGCAGTGGAATTACTATGTTGAACTGGTGAGATTGTTATCGTTGTGGACGTCATTCATTATTTTTGTTTTGGGAAATGAGATTTTTTTATTAAACAAAATAAATAAATTTATTGATTTTATTATTAAAATATCCATTAGGATAGCATTATCGGTGAAAGTGAAGTTCGTCTGTTAGCCCTCAAAACCATTCTTTTACTGATTCAATTAATTAAATAAGTGTTTGTTTAAGTTTTCATAATCCGTTCTATTTTATAAGGTAGTTTTTTTATGGCGCTAGTTAAGCTTCAGACAGAATATATCAAAGACAAAAATATTACAGAATGTAGTTTTTTTATAAGGTAGCTTCATTTTACAAACTAATGAACAATTATATTTCTTTTTAAAAAGATATTAGAATGATATTTTTTTTAATATTTTGTGATGAATTTTGAAAAATCAAGTATTTTATGTTTATTTTTACTAATCTTATTACTTAAACATAATTTATATTTTATTTGTTGAATATCATTCATTCATACACACACATATATAATATCAATTTAAAAATAAAAAAATCTAGCAAATCAAAAGGCTTCCAAAAAATAAAAACAAAATACTACCAGTAGTCTTACAATTCAAAATCATTAAACAATTTGGAAACCTCATGTTATAAAGGAGCAATCTTAAACTCTAAAGAGTAGCATACATGTCTAGCAAAATTAACCTCACTAAGGTGTATAACACCATTACAAAGGAGCAACTGTAAACTATAAATAGTAACATATAATGTTGGAGCAAAAAGTAACTTCGTCATGGAGGCGTATAACACCTTACAGACCGATTAAGTTTGTTATCAAGCTAGTACTTCAAAACTTGCTCCTTGATTGTTGAAGTTAGTCCATGACTTTACTATTTTTCTTGTGTGAAACTTGGATTTGAGAAGATAAGAAAATCACCTAAAGAAATGTGTTAAAGTGTTAAAATAATAGTTGTCTGATGACAATTGTTAGAAAACACATTTGCACATCTATCTTTCCATAAATGCTTTAAAATAACTTGTATAATAAAATCAACAACCACATCATTTTGCATAACACAAACAAAAATGGCATATTTCCCATTAAGATTATGAGTAAAAACAACATAGAAGTCTTTAGACGCATTAGCCCACTGCTTCTTTACATGTATGCAATCCGAGAAGATATATTTTAAAACTTTAGCACCTTGGAGAAAATAACAATGAGCTAGTTGAGTCATAATACATTTCAATCTATCCTCAATAGGTAGTTTGTAATGTAGTTTTTCCAAGCCATCACTTGAGAATTAAAATTAGCTTTAGATTTCCATATTTGAGCACACACTTTGGTCCACAACTTGCAACTAAATTTGCATTTCCATTTTTTATTTAGACGAGAAGTAAGAGGTCAACTAGGAAGGATTTGAATGTAAATCTCGTTGGAAAAAAAATTATTGTCTCGTGTTGCCATTGATGTCAAACATTATATTCTACATGGTCTGGAGGAGCTTGATAATCTTCCCTCAAGCTCTGTGGTCCAGATGTATGTCATTCATGTGATGGGACATGTATGCTAAACTTTCAGTATAGTAGATGATAAGAATGGAACATTGGAAGACAAGAATGTTTCCTCTATGATCTCAAAATTGCTGACATTGTTCTATAGTGCTCCTATATTATATTCTAATTTTTGGATGTTTGTTTGGTCTGAATGTCTTTTATAGCACTGTGTTGTATTCTAGTTGACATTTTTACTATTGTAGTAATTTGTTTTTTCAAAGTGGTTCTCTTCTGGAAACCATGGTTGAAGTTATGCTACTACACATTCAGACGAATTCAAGACTTGGTCTTGGTTGTGGCGTTCTCTAGTAATCAGGTGTGTGTTCTTAGTGTTCCGAAGACTGTATTATCCTATGTTGCCAATTATCGAGTTGTTGTTCTGATATGAGAAGTTGGTGTGACAACCTCTGACATGGCATGTTGACATGGCTCCTAATGTGGCATGTTGACATGGATTTTGATGTGGCACATTAGATCTCTCCATAGCATGTGGAGGTCTAGTTACTGTTGGCAGTTGACAGTTTCCTTCTATACATTTGATTTATCCTTGGTTGTTGTTTAGGTTATTGTGGAAGTGACAATGGGACATTTATAGCCTGCTCTTGGTCCATCTTTCTCTTGGGATGGATCATGCTTTAAGTTTTTGATCTGGGTGCTATATTTATTGATTGTTGAAATATCAAATTTAGGTCATGGTCTTATACTTAATGCTTATATCTTATCCATATGGGTTCATACTATATAGGAGGTCTATGTATTTAATATTTATCACTTAACAATTTAGGTCTTTGGTTTGGATACTTCTGATATTAATCCTTTTTCCTTGGCTAACATGGAATGTATTTGTTATATTATTTTTGGTTTGGTCGACCTTATAGTAATCTCCAATGATCTATCATGTATATAAGGTCTATTGGTGTCTTGGAAAAAATGTAATGTAAGGCACGAAGCAAGCTTAGTGTGCAAACCATTTCAACAATCAGCAGAGCAAAGTGCGGTGATAGTGCCAGAGAAGAAAAGGCAGTAATAAGTTTGTTGCTTATGAAGCAGTGTTGTGCAAATCAGTTGTAGTCGCAGTAGAATATGTTCATATCTACTTTGAAGAAGAATAAGTACTTTGAGACAGTGAGTCTTGGGTACTTGAGTTTGTTATAGTACCTTGGTACTTTGGCAGCGAGCCTTTGTATACAAGTTCAGAGCAGTGAGCTCCTGTTTGTATTGTAAAGGCAGTAAGCCTTCTTCATTATTCACATTCATTGTTGTATAGGCAGTGAATCTCTGATTCATTTGCCAAAGCAGTGAGCTCTTAATCTTTTGTAATCAGATTATATACTTTAATGAATCATCTTTGTAGGAAAGTGCTCACTGTGGTTTTTCCCAGTTTGGGTTTCCATGTATAAATCTTGGTGTTCTTGTGTTATTGGTTCAGTTCTTTCTTGCACACTATTTCTTGTGGTGGTAGCATAATTTAGTTGTTAGAGTTTTTGTTTTATGTTGATTCACCCCCTAACATTTTGTGTTCATCAAATCTTCTTGGGATGAAAATAATTAAAAATATTGTAGGATTTCCATCTCCAATCCTTAAAAAAGTTACAATTCCTTGGAGTACATAGTTTCACAAAAAGATCAATAAGAACTAATGACTAAACAAAAATAAATAAATGTTTATATTTATCACTTAACCCAAAATGTTCTTTCATATCCATCCATGTGAGGCCCAATCAAATGAATTTAAGTCTTAAATGTCTTTAAATTATTGAACCCTTTTTTTGAACGAAAAATAGGAATGTTTTGGAAAGTTGATAGCCAAAAGCTAATCATGATAATTAATAAGCTTGTTCCACCATATTCATATTAAACCAAAACTAAAACCTTGTTGCAATCAAGAGTCATTCCATTTTATAAATATATAAACTTTTTGCCATGCTCTCCATTAGATTTCACAGAAAATGATGTTCTAATTTTTTTTAAAAAGGAGACTTGAGCATATTACCTAACCAATTGACCACTTTCCATTTTTTCTAGGTTAAAGCTTCCATTATTTGATGATGAACTAAAAATTTGCAAGCTTCATCTATGTTACTAACTCTAATGATCCATCTATCACCAATACATAGCCCTTGAGATATATGATGTATAAGCTTGAGGCCACCTAAAAGCTATATCTTGGTTGAATGCAAAGATACCAAGAAGATGCAATAAATCCAACATTACCATCTCATTTGGACAACAAAAAAATTTGAATTATTTTGTTCAACTCTTAAACTCATCTTTGGACGATATCCAACAAGAGGAATAATAAACATAGGTAACCAGGAGGATATTATTAGAAACTTGAATCTTGCTAGTGAAGGATAAGGATTTGTTCTACTAATTATATTATTAGAAACTTGAATCTTGCTAGTCAAGGATAAGAATTTGTTCTACTAGTTAGACAACTTATTATTAAGTCTATATAGAAACCAACTCCACATTTCAAAAAGAGAGACCCCCACTCCAAAAGGAATGATAATATGTCTAGCTATCTCCCCATGTTTGATTAAATTCTATTTCTTAGGAATCTAGTGAAGGATGGAGCCAAGTTGAGAAATCATAAATTTGGTCTTGTTATGAGTTATTTTATAGCCAGGAAGAGAACAATACAAATTCAACATATCCAAGGTGTTGCTAACTCAAAAAAGATTTTTATATATGACTACATCGTTTGATGCCCAAAATCCCAAACAATATCTTTAAAGAGCTTGAGATGTCTGAATTAAGATATGTTAATGTGATGTTAATCAATGTAATGTATGTTAAGACCCAAATTATCCTAAACTAAGACATTTTAACAAATATTTTATTTTTCTCCATCTTTCTTTTATCAAATTACTAATTTATTAATATATTAATTAATTAATATAATTTTACAAAACATGTCTATCTAAAAAGAGATATTGAAACTATTTTGTTTACTTTATAATTATTTTACTTTAATATTAGCATATATACTATTCTTTAGGTGGGGAACTCCCCACTGGATTCCTCATGTATCATGCATCCTCTAGGATTTTTTTCTCAAATTTACTTTGTTGAGATTAAGGTGTCTCAACCTTAGAGTCCTAACATGTTGAATTATTTAATTAATTGATTTATCTTGAGTTATTAACTTCCTAAGTTGTTAATCACTTTGTGGGAACTCCTAATGAGGTGGCATCCTACATGGCAGGTGATGAGATGGCATATTTCTTATTTTTTAGGAAGTTGGCACCCACTTGGAAGATGCTCAGTTTTGGGAAGATATTGTAATATATTTCCATTTGGAGTGGAAATTTATTTGGCAATTTACTATGTTGACTAAAGATTCTTGGTCTAAAAATTCCAAATCCACTAGTTGGAACAATCACCAAGTCACCTTATTACAAAACCCTACTACTAACTTTCTTCTCATGCCAAAACAAGTGGTTTCTAACCTAGGGTGTCACCCAATCAAAATCTAACATTCATCCCTGATCTTGCAAACACAAAAAGAATTGAAATCGCTCTAAATACCTCTATTCCACCAAGTTTAAGAATTTTCCATCGATGGAATGGATTGTAAATCATGATTATTTTGCACTCAAACCCTCAAACCTAGGTTTTTATTTATTATTTTTGGTAAAATTTCTCTAACTTCCACAAATCTTAATGAAAATGAAACAAACCAAATGCAAATGAAAGAGGATTTAGAGTACCATTGATCCAAATGAGTTTTATTTCATTCACAGGCCATACAAAACCATACAAATTGTTGCAACATTAAAAAAAACCAGTAAAAATGTAGAAAATAGAGTACTTTATTTATTGTTTGTTTACCAAAATGTCACCACCAACTTGTTCAAGTATTATAAGGAATATTTTATCATTTCCCACCCAACAAACCATTATTTATAACTAACTTTTAAATATCTTGATTGTTCACCTTTCAAATACAACCAAAATTGCAAAGTTGCTCAAGTAACTTTTGCAAAATTTATAAAATTGTGACTATTTGTAACATGATCGACCCCACAAGACCCAAAACATTATAAATGGTCTAAATAGACCTTATTACATCAAAATTGAACTCAAAAACACACAAACCAAAACTATGCATGAAGTCTCATGGGTGCCCTGCACCATACTCCCTAGACAATATAAACTCAAGTCCCCTTGAGGTCAGTGTTATAAAAAAAAACCATACTTGATCACATCACTCTCTAACCTCCAAGTGTCATCTCCATTTGGAAATCCCTTCCAATGCGTTGGTTCCCAAATCAATATATTGGAAAGTTCTTAATGTTTACCGAGCTTTGTTCTCAAGCTCTCCAATTGACTTGGCCAATGGACAGGATCAACCAAATATGGTTGGAAATCCTCTTCACTTGAGGCTCTAAAAAACCTAGGAGGATAGACCTTCTCACCAAATGATCTTCTAGTAGATGTTTTGTTTATAGCAGATAGTATTATTTTATCTTATATCTTACTCGTATCTTCTACCTCAAAATGGCATTTTGTTTTGAGATAGAATTGATTCCTTTAATTTAATCTCTAACTATCTACTTTCTTCCCTACTAATCCTTTCCACAATTATTTAATTTACTTCTATCTGCACTTCTATTTCTCCTATTTTGTGATTCTATTTGCTCCTACTGAAAGTGATAATTATTATTATTTGAAATTTGTATCTTTATGTATAAGACCAGTCCCTTATCCTTATTAGGTACAGAGTCATCTCCCTTCAAATCTTCATGTATAACTTTGCGAGACAATTTTTAAATTTACCCCTTAGATAAATTTGTCAACTATTTAATTATATTATTGCAAGATGATTAAATATATAGCATACTAATCAGTCTAATTGAGTTTAACTTCTCCTTAAGAAGGCCAACCAGACAAGAAACATAAGGATGACACTTCTTGAATTCTTATTGATGTTCAAACTAGTATGAGAGCGAATAACCCCTTCGCACAAGAATTGAAAATAACAATTAATTCGTTAAATTAATAATCACAAAAAACTAACTTGAAAAGAAAATAATCCACACCACAATTGCAGAGAATGCACCGAGTCTTCATATTAACTTTGAAATATTTAGTACATGATACTCTCTCTCTCTCTCTCTCTCTCTCTCTCTCTCTCTCTCTACAAAATGATTTTCCTTATACATGGAAAATACAAGCCTTTTGACAAAAAGGTATATATTTTACATAAGAGAACATAATCTTAACAAACAACTAGTTATCTTATAAGAACATATTAACCACTCCTAGATGATCAATGTACTATTGAGCCTTGCAAACCTTAGCATTCTCAAACAAACACCCTATCATATAATATTGTCTATAGAGTTTGTCTATGGCTTTTATAACATAGATTCATATCATATTCATCATGTAATCTAGCCAAGACTTGAGAGAAATACTAGGCAAAGTTGTCCTTTAATTGCTCTAAAGGAACATGTACTCCATCATCCAATATTGGTGGAATCACATATGCCTCTCTTCCTTCTAATTGCCTCATATCTTCCCTTAATTCTTCATAGAAACTATAATGCTTATCCAATAGCTCATCACCTTTCTTAAGATCCTCAAAGGATAGAGAGTCTTCCCTAATATTTCTACCAATCTATCTTTTAATCGAGCATGCTCTTCTAGGGCCTTAAAGGTACATAAATATGTTTTCCAAAAGTTCATTGCTTGTACCTTTGTTGCATAAAAGCAGAACTCAAGGATCCTTGTCAAAAGTTCACCAATAATATTTTTCTCATTCATCTCATTCTCCTTAAATCTCTTTTCAAACTTCTGAGCTCTATGTCTCCAATATGTTGTATCTATTAAGGACAACACTACTCTATGTTCTTGTTCAAAGTCAACTGAAGTTTCACCTCTTTCAATATCTTGAGGAGAATCCCTCTTTTGAGTAGCTATTTCCTGTCATAGTTGCTTCTCCATCTGAGAAATTTTAGACAAATCCTTGTAATTATGTATTTCTTTAACCAGTATGTCCACCTGTGCTTGATTTAATTGAGCAAAATTTAAATTTAAAAGAGCAGCTTCCCTGGGATCAGTTTTGCCTTCTTGTTGGATCATCAGATGTCCAAAAGATTCTTCAGTGTTAACCAAGATAGGTATTTTGTCTCTGGGATATACTTCCCATTGCAGTAATGCCTTTTGGTCTGCATCATATCATGTCCATGCATATATGCAGTCAATATCATTCGACAATATTACTTTCTCAGGATCAATTTGTTTGGCAAAACTATAAAAAATCATCATTGATTTCATATCTCATCCTTGATAAATGATTACCCCTACCTATTTTAAGATTTGTCTCCCCTTTTGTAGAGCCATCTTATTCATTTCAACATATATCTCTCTCTGAAGTTCTCTCAAAAAATCCTCCTCATTTAGGGTATCACCAAGCCTTTCTCTCTGTAATTTCCCTTTGTATTGGTATAATAAAGTTTTGAATTCAAAGGTATTAATGAAATCTTGATCAGATATAAAATTTTCAAAGTCAAGAATTCTTTCATGTAAAATCTCATATGTTAGAGTTTGTAACATGATCTCATCAGGGAAATCCTCATTTATCTCTAATAGTGGCATGACATTATCATTGCATCCCAAGTTTGTAGTTGATTCTAGTGAAAGGTAGGCTAAGGGTGTTACTGCCCCACTATCCTTTGGTCTCTCCTCAGTTACATATAAATGAATTCCATCAGGAATTTCTTCTCTATGCTCTAGCATCTTCTATGCCTTAGCCACATGGTCTTCAATTCCATTCAACACTTTTATGTTGATTTGGTTCCTGAAAATCTTTCGCTTATATGCTTCTAAGACTTTCTCATAAAGATCCCTATTTTTTATGGCAACTTCTCTATCCATATTTCTGATTTGGTCATCATTCAACATCGAAGTATGTTCAAATCCCTTTAGTTTATGAGATTATTTGACCCACTAGATGTATCCCTCAGGGTCAAAGTTTATTCTTGGGCTATCAGTCAAAATATGATAATAATCCAGTTTTTCATTAATCAAATCATAGCTTCCTATATTTTTCACCATGAATTCTCCAAATGCCAAACATCCAGGCATGAAAGACTATTTATAGTGTGATCTCAAATGCAAGGCACTAGAAGCAAAAAGTTGTCTGGTGATTTAAATATAGGCAACTCTATCAAGAATAATTTTAGGTAAAATATAAGGGCATCCTTCAAATTTATATATACTTATATATGTGTGACTCTTGAAACTATATAAGTCACCCCAATTATGATCCAGAGCACATTGTTCATCGAACTCTTTAGGTTTCAGAAACCTTTTTACTTCGGGTGACAACGAAAAATCATGAGGGTGACCGAGTAATTTATACAATGGTTTCACAAAATGATCTTTAAAACATACATATTGGCAATTAGAAAACCTATGATCCCAAATAGACAACCATAATTGCACTGGTTTATGGAAACCCATCTTGTCATACTCATTTTTTGACAACTTTTTCCCCATAACCCTATTTATTAACCAACACATAGGAGAATGTGCATGAGAAATGATTAATGTTTGAAATACATTTGGCTAGGGCCACTTTTTATCTTCTCAAGGCCATGATTTATTTGATTAGTGAGAGATGAAGAATACTAAAAGACACGAGGATCTTTTTACTGTATATCTATGGCCAAAATCATATTTGTTATGATCATCAACAGGGGAGCTTCCATTCCTAGGACTTGCCCTAGTGTGGAGTATGTATATTTCACATAAGGATAGAACAAGCTCACATCATATGGAGGTTGTCACTATCCACAAATACACAGAGTGCCCTTTCTTTTATTTGTCACTTAATTGGTAATCTACATCTCTTGTATGCACTCTCAAGGGATGACTATTCCTCCTTAAGTTTCTGTGTATCAATGTGGATTTCATAGTCCTTTTCTAAATCAAACACTCACTCAATGTATTATTTTGTAATGGGAAACATGGGATTTCCTTCATAATCATACATTGTTTTTGTTTTTGGGTCATACTTGTCTATGATGGCCTGCATGAGCCCTATGTTCATGAATATATTTGGAACTACTAATTTTCCCAAATTCAATTTCCAATGATTTCTTATGGGTTCAAGTCTTATAATGAAACATAAAAAAATCATGTCCCCTCTCCACTGTCCATACGTCTCCAAGATCTTTGAATATGTCTTCCAATCCATCTTCTCTAGGCTTAATTCCTTTTGATCTTTGTCTAGATGAGGGGAATTGATCAATTAAATCTTGATTTAAAGACCTACCCTCTCTTTTGTGTCTTTTGGGTTTTACATCTTCGCTACTTTCTACCCTAGGGGGTTCCTTCTATTTCTTTGCCCTAGTTTCCTTAGATGATGAAACTTCCATTATGAGCTAACAAAATAGAACCGATGAGAAAACATAAACCTACTTATTTTTTCCCTTTCTCAAATAGGAGATCTACAAATTCTCCATGAAATGTTCTCCTTTGGACCTTTGAATTTCACTTTTGAAAGCTCGCACAGTGTGAATTTATTCTACATAAACATGTTATAAATAAGTTACAAGGTTAGTACTACAATGGTCATAAATGACTTTCTTTTCAAAATTTGTGTCGATGTGACTCCTATCAATACTGTGATATTCGCAATAAGAAAATTTTTCCCAGTTTTGATGAAACCTTTCTTAGCTTCCTCAATCTTTTCTTTCAGTGAATAATCGATGGAGATAACTGGTAATTCCCTCAAAAACATCCTTTCGATGAAGTATCTGGCCTCAAACAAATATTTTAATGCTCTATCGATGCCAATGTTTCATCGAAAAAGTATTTTGATAGAATAATATTGCAGTATATTGATATCTCTCCTATCAATGAAAACCCTTTACATAAGATATTTTAGTTCTTTATTTATGATTGGCCTATTTTTGATGAAGCAATAAAGCCACTCCATCAAAATGAATCTTTTCAATGGGGCTTTCTGTTTCATTCTAGATTTTTTTTGCCTTATCGATGTTCGTGTTTCATCGATAAAAAACCTTTGGTGGGACCATTGACACATTGGACTCCACATGTTTAGTTGATTTGATCTTCGGTGGGACCCCCAATACATTTGCATGCTTTATTTGTATGTTCACTTTTCGATGAGATTTCATATTTCATATACCCCTTTTTTGCCTCATAGATGTTTGTATTTCATCGATAAAATTTTTGATGTAGAAGTAAGACTTGTATTGATATTTGTTTATCGATGAAAATTCCCCTTCATTGAGTCCACATAATGTCTTAGCGAAACTCATGTTTGTTCAATACATCTTTTCGATAGACTGCCAAAATTATTTCATCGACATAAAACCTCTTTTAATGAGACAAGGCATTCGAAGAGGCAATTGTTTCCTTTGTTAGATACTGATTTCTTTATCGATAGGACCTTTCGGTGAAATACTCCAAAAATTTCCTCAACACATCTTCCTTTTAATAAAACAATGAACATACTTCACCAACATATCTTCTTTTTATGGGACTTACTTTTTCGATGAAGCATTATTTGTCTTGTTTTATCTCATGACTTCATCAAAATGTTTCCTTTGATAGGGATCACTCTAGGCTTCATCGATGAGGGTCCATACTTATGTTAACAGTTTTCGATGAGGTTTTGCCTTCAATATCACCTTCTATCTCTTGTTCGATATTGTTGTTTCATCCAAATCTTCCTCTAACTCATTGGGGTTCCATCAACAAGAAAAAACCTTTTAATAACAATTTATCGATGGGAAAATGCTTTTGATAAAGCCATTCATTACTCTTTCGATGCCACTACTTCATCTAAAAATTGTTTTCGATGTATCCGTACATAGCTTTCTTCGATATCACATTTCTTCACCGAAATGTTGTAAGGTGCATTAGTTGATTTTTTATGGAACAAAAAATATTTATTAGAAATTCTCATTTGTATTCCTCTATGATGTATTTTGTGCAACCTGCCACAATTAGAATAAATATGCTTCACAACATTCACTGGATACTTTTCCTTTGCTAAAACATATTCTGATATATGGGTGATTTATGCACAAAGGTGGGCATTTTATCAAGGCTACTGATGTGATGAAATTTTTTATAAGAAAACATTGGTAGCTTCAACAAAATTTTGGTGATAACTAACAAAGTTCACTAGAGAAGGTCTCATAGTATTTTTTGGTCAAAATTTTGAAGTTCCAACAGTGGCTCTTTCTGGGGATGAGGTATTTAACAAATACCTGCAAGAATTCAGAATGATCTCTGGGAGAAGCATACCAAAAAATTGGGACACATATACTAATGGAAAATAGAATGATAGTGTAGGATATGTACAGATGGAGTGGAACTAATGAATACTAATCTACTGTGCATGGAAAAGATCTCATTTTCTTAAGAAAATAAGTGCTTCAAGAATTGTCCATGCATTGGCAATTATTGTTCCTCTCCTGATGTGTTTTGTAGATAGTATGAATCTTCTCCTCCTTTACCTATAATGATATATGGTCTAATCCATAAGGCTTCAAATTTTCCATGTTTAACTTTGTCCTGATTTCTGGCATTCCACGTAAGAATCCATTCTCCTTGGACTGAAACTTCCTGTTATCTAATTTCTTATCATAGAGATTCTTCATTTGTTGTTGAATTTTGTAACTATGTTGTTGGGATTCTCTTCTTACTTCATCTAATTTTGCCAATTGGACAATTCTTTCTTCCATTGGATCAAAAAGTTCCCCCTCCACCACAAATTTGTAGATTGGCAATAAATTTTCTAATGGGAGCCTAGCTTGTTTTCCATATACCAGTTCATAAGGGGATTAACCCATGGATTTCTCTATGGTAACTCTGTCTGAACACACAGCTAAACTCAATTTTGAATCCCAATCCTTTTTATATTATTTTCAAGCATCCTCCATTTTTAGAATGTTTTTGTTTATTGATTCTGCTTGCCCATTCCCTTGGGGGTGGTATGGTGAAGCATATAAGACAATAATTCCATAATCTTCACAAAAATTATTAAACTCCTCATATTATGAAACACATGGCATTATCAGTTATGAGTCTAGAGGGAACACCAAACCTAGTTAATACATTCTCCATCAGGAATTTTATCACCACCTTACTAGTAGCATGCCTAGTAGGAATATCCTCTACCCATTTGGTAAAATAATCAGTGGAAACCAATATCCATATGTGGCCTCCACTTGACATGTTTGTGATTTCACCTATAAAATCAATTCCCCATTTTTGAAAAGGTTCTTCAACTTGCATTGGTATTAATGGTAAATCTCCTTGGTATTTCATTTTTCTAGAGAATTTTTTACAGGCTTCACATTTCCTCACATATGAGAACGCATCCCTGAAAATACCAGGCCAATAATAACCAGCCTTGAGGATCTTCTGAGCAGTAGTTTTAGCTGATAAATTCCCACCACACACGCCCTCATGCATCTCCTTTATTACTTTCTCAAATTGGTACTTGTCCAAGAAGAACATTAACAAACCATCTATATTCTTCCAGTTCAAATCTCCTTCTATTAACACATATTTAGCTGCTTGCGATTCCAGTGATCTTTTCTGATTTTCATTTTGGCCATAAGGACACCTCGTATGTTTTAGATAATATACTATATTTGAGTACCAAGGGACTCTTTCTATGCTGATAAAATAATTTTTTAGCTCAACATTATTTACCTAAGCAACCTCTAAGTTGGATTCTACCATCAATTTTTCCAATTCTTTCCCTCTTACAAGCTTTGTGATCTGGACGTTGATGTTGAATTCCTATACCTAGTTTATCCATCTGCATCTTCTGCTAGTCACCTCTCATTGTCTAAATAAATCTTTAACTGTTACATTAGGCACATAGGCTATAACTTCTGCCCCTACCAAGTATGGTTTAAAAGAATTTACTGCTTTAACCAATGCATAAACTTGTTTCTTATTTATGTCTGTATAGTCGTAAAATGGAAGCACTTCCATTGTAGACTGGTTTAGCCCTTTGAGTAAGTGGTTTGGGGTCATGTCAAGCGCCTTGAATGGGTCTCTAACTTGGATATGGATTTTCCCCCTGTTTTGCCCCATTTCCCACTTCTCTCCAGCCTATCTCTGGCATCCTAAATTGCAAACCTAAGATTTTTGACCTCAGGGTCAAAATCGACCTTTCTAGGTCAAGGTCAACCTCAACCTTGACCTAGGTCAAGGTCGACCTCGACCATGACCTAGGTCAAAATCGACCTCGATTATGACCTAGGGTCCAAATTTCAAGTTCTTGGGGTTTTCGGATGTCGAGCTTCAGAAAGATTTAATTCCCACTTCTAGGTCGGCTGTTTCGGTCTTCAAGGCAATGAATCTTGAAATTACATTTAATATAGGTCCACTTCTAGGGGTATAGGTCTAATTAGAATTTAATTCTCCTATGTAGGCCTCTCTAGAATATTTTTCCCTAGATTCATATATAAGGAATCCTTCTCCTCTCATTATCTCTAAGACTTGAAAAAGTGAAATCTAAGCAGTGTGAAGGACAAGTTAAGAAGCAAGATTTGAAAAAAGCTAAATATCTATTGCAGCAGTCATCTACTCTCAAGAATCCAAGCATTCAAAACTTTCAAGCACTCAATTCATCAAGGAGATCCATTGGTAGCCATTGAAGGATTCAAGCTCTATGGAGCCCTCTTATTGAAGATTTCTCCATCAACATCCATGCAAGCTTCTTCCTATTCCAAGATCCATTCAAGATTGGTATTGAAGATCTAAAGGAAATTTATTTGAGACATCCTACATCCTACATTCTACATTCATTTGGTCAATACATACTTGTGGATCCATGGATTCAAATCTGCCACAAAGGTTTCTATACAAGCAAGGTGAATTCATTTATTTACTTTGTTACTTATGCAATTTAAATTATATTTTAAGGTTAATTCCAAAACTGGGGTTTGACAAAGGGAAACCCCCCCCCCCCAAAAAAAAAAAAGAAAACAAACAAACAAACAAACCAACCATTTTTCTTGCAGGGAAAGATTTGGAACAACGAATTGGAGTGCAGATCCGGATACCCTTTTCGACAAACTTTTAGGATTCGAAAATAGATTTTCCGTCGGACTGTGCAGGTCAGAATCAGAAATTTTGGGTCACAAAAGAAACTTTTGGGTCAAAGGTGACATTCATTTCTGGGTCAGAATTGACATTTTGTTCTGGGTCAGAATCATACATTTTGGGTCAAAAGCGACATTCATTTCTCGGTCAGAATCAATATTTTGTTCTGGGTCAGAATCATAACTTTTGGGTCAAAGGTGACATTCATTTTTGGGTCAAAATCGACCTTTCTCAGAAAAAAAAAATATTTCTGGGTTTTGTAGATCTCACAGTTTCAGTTTAGGATCACAAAAATCAATAGTTTCTGAGACTGTTTGATAGGGTTTTCAGCAAATCCTTTTTCAAGATAAGTACTTTTTTATTTCTTCATTCCATTATTCTTTTCAAACATTTCTAGATTTACACCCCTTATCATTACAATTAAATGTATGTGGATAATTTGTGCATAGGGTCACTTTTATGCGCAAACCCCCATTGTTCTAAACCCTATCCATATTTTCTACCTTACATTTTGATGAACCCACGATAGACAACTCTTTCTTTTTTTGGTGTTAGATTTGAGATCTTGCATGCATTTAAAAGGAGATTTATTTTATGCTCTTGCATTTATATGCCAAAAAAAAAAAATCACAATATTTCAAAAACATTTACATTTTTCAGGCTTATAGATTTCATTTGAATGCATTTGGATATATTTAGATCTATTTTCTATGCATTTCTTTATTCGTTATCATGTTGCACAAGCTGTTTTCCAAATATATTTCTATAACTTTTGGGATTAAACAACATCTTCCTCTTACCTTACCATTGCATGATGTTACACCTACAAAGACTTTATTTAGTGAGTGTGATGTTGCTTTGTCCTCTCTTGTATTACCTTGTAAGGATATATTAGAGCAAGAAGATGACTTTAATCTTTCTCTCCATCATATTTCTCTTTATGGAGATGAGTTGAGGATTGATGTTAATTCTTCTCCTAATATATATCTTTTCTATGAGCCTACTTTAGAATATAATTTACCCTCTTTCCCCTTTAAGGATCAAGCTTTAGTGATTTATGGCACTCCTACAATGCGCTTTATTGATAGGGATGCTAATCCTCCTATTTGGGATGAACCTTTGGATTTGGATGTTGATTATTCTCTTCCTCATGAAGCTATTGTGGATGATCCTACTTTTTGGGATGAACCCTTGGATAAAGACATTGATTTATCCCCTTCTTGTGACGATGCTTTGATACAAGAGAGTGATTTATTAATGGATGAAATATTCATATATGATGGTGACTCTTTTTCTAAAACACACTCCCCTTATGCAGACATTTTAGAGAAAGAAGAAGACATTATAGATGATTTACCTCCATTTGGGATTCCTTCTAGTGATGAGGCATTAGCGAAGAATGATATGAATTTCATTAATGCTCTCCCCCTTAGTGATGATCTTATGGATAATCAAGATCCTACCTCATCTCCTCCTAGGATTTCTTCTTTGCTTCCTTCTTGTGAATCTATTTGTAGTGTTGAGATAACTAACATGGTTTATCCAAAACCCTTGTTGACTATCAAAGGTTGGCCTCGCACTACCATCAAAGGTAAACCTATGGAGTCTATAGAGTCTTTCAATGATCAATATTCGATAACTCACACCCATCATACAAGTAATAACCCTCAACCTAATCCGGTGGTTCCTGCTTCTTTACCTCCTTCTCAATCCGTGCTTCCTCAAACACATAGATTACCTTCTTCCTTCAAGGAGTATGACTTAGTTGAACAATTAGCAATACCCCTGCCAAGATTTCTTT
This sequence comes from Thuja plicata, assembly GCA_018584345.1. Lineage (NCBI taxonomy): Eukaryota > Viridiplantae > Streptophyta > Pinopsida > Cupressales > Cupressaceae > Thuja > Thuja plicata. The sequence continues at coordinate 1,230,261 of MU226629.1, forward strand.
ATGGGAGCTTCTTCAAACTTCACCTACCTACCATGAAGCCTTGCAAAAAGCTCTAGCAACTCTTTCCACTCCACCTTCTAATCAAGAGAATGTCAATGCCTTCTTATAGTACATGCATGCTACTCCAGGTCCTCCTGACATTGTATTTACTCAAAAGGATTTACCTTCTAAAGAAGTTTAGAATCAATATGATGCTCTTATGGTTGTTGTTACTATCAATAAGAGTATCATTCATAGTCCACCTTGATTGATAATGGATCTGGGCTTAATATTTGTAGCATGGACATGCTCAAAGTGATTAAAGCTGATCTTTCAACTGTTCAACCTGATAATGCTCCTATACGTGGCTTTGATAAGAAAACTGTGGGCATCATTACCTTACCTATCAACGTAGGTCCAGTCATCCTGAATACTCCTTTTCATGTTATGCCTGGACCTCTTAATTATAATCTCCTTTTGGGTAGACCTTGGTTGCATGAGATGCATGTTGTTCCTTCCACCCTTCACTGTAAAGTCAAGTTTATTCACAACAACATGGTGTATACACTTATGCAGATGATGTGCAAAATCCTTGTTTTAATATTCAAACCCACAATACTCCTATTCATAATAGTAATCCTTCTTCCTCTAATGCCCTTCCTAGAGATGATTGGGGAACCTTGGAGTTTAATCCTACCTTTATTGGAGAGTATAAAGTTTCTAATCTTGATTTTATGAAGCAATAAAGAGAGTTTGAACAACGAGCTTTTGCTTCTACTTCTCATTCCCTTCGTAATAAATTTGTCATTGCTTCTACCCACTATGAATATGTCAAACTTGCTAGTGATGACATACTAACTCTAAAGTTCCATTGACTCCTTCTGATATGGCTTCTTGTTATGGTCATGGTTATCATTTACTAGTTAAACAAGGATTCCATGCTCAAGGATGTGGTAAGCATAAATAGGGAATTCAAATGCCCTTACAGAATGGGGGGCATGAGCATTCTTATGGATTGGGATTTAATGCTCAACAACACATCAATGTTACCAACATCTCAAATAACACTTCAAAACATGATGACCCTATGAAGGAATTTGACCAAGAAGTTCTTTTTCCTAAACTCCTTCGTGTTCAGGTGATTACTAGACCTAAATGCAAAAAGAAACGTAGTCCACACTTGAAGACTCTTCCTTTTTGTTTGTATCATAGATTTCATGATCACTCTACTAATGAATGTCAAGCTTTCAATTATAAGATTAGGCAGCTCATCGATAGTAAAGTTATTTATATATCATGTGGCAATGAGTTGTATTTTAATCCTGTTTTCTCTAAATAACATTCATGTTCCTATTTTGAAACTCTACATTATGTAAGCAATGTTAGCCTAATCCTTGGGGGCTCTTTGTCTTGCATAGTGTTGTGAGTGATATAATAGGTCCCCTTTCATCCATGTTCCTACGCTTGGGGGGCAAGGATGTCATCTCCTTCTTTTCTATCTTTTCGGGATCCACTTTTCCCTTGGTTAAGCAATATTTATCTATTATGTGATATCCAATCATACATGAAAATTTTGGTTTGCATTGAGGATCTATATCCTTGATCATAACCTATTTCATTTTTTTAATATTGGGTTTCCGTGGTTGATAAATCTCTCACCTTGGAAACTGAATAGTGCGCTATCCCTCACAAGGGTTACTTTTTCACTTCTTGCATGATATCTCTTTGCATTCGTCCCTTCCATGGCCTCATAGCAGTTGTGACATTCTTGGCTTGGATTGGGTGTTGTCTATGGATATTGTCTTGATGTTGAAGAAGGATTTATCCTTGTTCTTTCCTTTCCTTAACATGTCAAAATAGTATGTATTTTTCCATCTTAAGCAGGGGGCATATATACGGCCTCCCCTGTTCTATATTATGCAATTTTGTTCTAACCTTTTGTTTTGCAACATGCTAAATCCTCTGAAGGTAATGCACATAAGTTGCTAAATCCTAAAGAGATACACATTCAATTACAATTTAATATGCTAAATCCTCGAAAGGTAAGACACATAAGTTGCTAAATCCTGAAGAGATATGCATTTTACAAATGTATTCCATGGTGATATAAAGATATGGATCCATGGGTACTTCATAAAAGTTGTCAGAAGATGAAATACATACATACACAAAGCTTCCAGAAGGCACACAAATTTATGGGGTTACTATCAAGTGCTTGCTTGGTGGGCCATCCTATCCTTTTTGTGGTTCACAGTGAGATACACACATCTTACTGGGTGAACTAACCACTCCTCTCTCTCTTTCTCTTTGACTGGTGATGTCTCTCTTATCGTAATATTAGGGTTGAAAAAGACTTGAGTCCTTGGGGGCTTGAGTATTCCTTTATTCCTTTTGATTTCAATAAGATTATCTTTTCTTTATAATCTCCTTTACCAAGAGTTTGCATTGAGTCCATACTCTTGCTAAAGTGGGGGCTAAATGTATAGTCAGAAAATGGAAGCACTTCCATTGTAGACTGCTTTATCCATCTGATTAAGTGGTTTGGGGTCATATCAAGCACCTTTAATGGGTCTCTGACTTGGATCTATATTTTCCCCCTGTTCTGCCCCATTTCCCACTTCTCTCCGACCTGTTTCTGGCATCCTAAACTGCAAACCTAAGATTTTTGACCTCAGGGTCAAAATTGACCTTTCTAGGTCAAGGTTGACATCAACCTTGACCTTTCTAGGTCAAGGTTGACAAGGTTGACCTTGACCCTAACCTAGGTCAAAATTGACCTCGATTCTGACCCAAGGTCTAGATTTCAAGTTTCCAGGGTTTCTGAATGTTGGGCTTCAGAATGATTTAATTCTCGCTTTCGGTAAGCTATTTCGGTCTTCGACGCAATGAATCTTGAAATTATATTTATTATAGGTCCACTTCTAGGGGTATAGATCTAATGGGAATTTAATTCTCCAATGTGGGCCTCTCTAGAAGATTGTGCCCTAGATTCATATATTAGGAAGCCTTCTCCTCTCATTTTCTCTAAGACTTGAAAAAGTGAAATCTAAGTGTGAAGGACAAGCTAAGAAGCAAGATTTGAAGCAAGATAAATATCTATTGAAGCATTCATCTAATCTCAAGAATCCAAACATTCAAGCACTTTCAAGCACTCAATTCATCAAGGAAATCCATTGGTAGCCATTGAAGGATTCAAGCTCTATGGAGCCCTCTTGTTGAAGATTTCTCCATCAACATCCATGCAAGCTTCTTCCTATTCCAAGATCCATTCAAGATTGGTGTTGAAGATCCAAAGGAAATTGATTTGAGACATCCTATGATGCAGCAGTAGTCAGTGGAAGCCTCCCCAACAATGAGCAATTTGGTGAAGATTGAACTCCTTAACACCCAATGTGCAAGGTCTAGTGTTGATATACTTATCACAAGTATCAAATGGGACTTAGTGAAGGTTATCACA
>MU226629.1:1257775-1295170 GCA_018584345.1 Thuja plicata
TATGTACTAGGAGGGTATTAAATTGTAATAACTATGTACGAAAGGTTGGAAGATTGCAGAAAAAATCATGGATGGCCATTGAAAGAAGCAAAGGAAACCAATCAGCCATTTAAAAAAATTCATGGGAAACCATTGAAATAAGATATTTTGCTGGAGGGAAGAGCTGAAAACTTTCGCTAATTTGCAATGGCCCGAAGCGAAGGGAGAAACTCTACTTCCAGATGTATTTCAGGTTTCCCATCTATATAGTTTGGTGAAGAAGGGTGTACATTTTTTGATTCCTACTGCTCAAATTGTTACCAATTTGTGCCTCCTAAATACTGTGAAGATTACCATACATGTCTTTTATATGAACTTCGCGGGGTGAAGGAAGAAAACAAAATACTTACGTCAGAGGGAAAGAAATAATTTGGAATTACTAAAAATCTGCAAGAAGAGATGAGATTATTGCGAGAAGATGGGGAAAATCAACTTGGTCAAATTATCCAAGCCCTGAGACAAAAAATTTCATCATTGTGTGTAGAGAGAAAGAACCAATTGGGAACAATTCAAAGAATGCAAAAATAGATTGAAATATTGCGTGCAGAGGAAGCGAAACAAAGTGAGAGTGCAAAAGAGGAGATTGGGTTACTTCAGAGAGAGAGAGAGAGGACAATTTCACTCACTTGAAACACCTATGTACTAGGAGGGTATTAAATTGTAATAACTATGTACAAAAGGTTGGAAGATTGCAGAACAAATCATGGATGGCCATTGAAAGAAGCAAAGGCAACCAATCGGCCATTTAAAAAATTCATGGGCAACCATTGAAATAAGCTATTTTTCTAGAAGGAAGAGCATAAAACTTTCGCTAATTTGCAATGGCCCGAAGCGAAGGGAGCAACTCTACTTCCAGATGTATTTCAGGTTGCCCACCTATACAGTTTGGTGAAGAAGGGTGTGCATTTTCTGATTCCTCCTGCTTGAATTGTTACCAATTTGTGCCTCCTAAATACTGTGAAGATTACCATACATGTCTTTTATACGAACTTTGTGAGGTGAAGGAAGAAAACAAAATACTTATGTTAGAGGGCGAGAAATAATTTGGAATTACTAAAAATCTGCAAGAAGAGATGAGATTATTGCGAGAAGATGGGGAAAATCAACTTGGTCAAATTATCCAAGCCCCGAGACAACAAATTTCATCATTGCATGTAGAGAGTGAGAACCAATTGGCAACAATTCAAAGAATGCAAAAAGAGATTGAAATCTTGCGTGCAGAGGAAGCGAAACAAAGCACTGAGAGTGCAAAAGAGGAGATTGGGTTACTTCAGAAAATCTCAGGCGAAGCATTGGCTAATCCAGATGTCACACTCTATGCTTCTGATGGTTCAACATTTCAAGTGCATTCTCTCATTGTCGTGAGTTCTCTCTCTCTCTCTCTCTCTGGTTATGGAGAATAAAATGAATAGCTTTTACTTCTTGAAAACCCGACTGGGTTTTGAAGTACTTTTTTCTTTTCAGAACCCGATCGGGTTTTGAAGTACTTTTTTCTTTACAGAACCCGATCGGGTTTTGAAGTACTTTTGTCTTTTCAGAACCCGATCGGGTTATTTGAAATTAAGAAACCCGATCGGGTTATGGCTCGGGAAGAGGCTTGAAAAATGACCCAAAGGCTTGGAGGCTCATTTTCCCTCCTTTTTTGTTCTTTTAGACATTTTTTTATCTCGTAAGATGATTTCTCAACTTTATCTTCATCAGGTTTACAATTTGTCAACTGGGTAGCTTTATAATTTTCACCATCATCTCATACGTCTTCTTAGCTTTCTAACCATATAAATTTTTCTATTTTTGGACAATATTAGCATATTAAACTTTAATTTTCTTTACTAGTGTCTTGATTATACTCACAGACATATGTCTACCATTTTTTTAGTAACTTTTGGAATACTTAATCAAATTACAAATAAATTACATATTATTGTTCTACACTTGATTCTATACACTTTTAATTTTTTTTTTCATTTTTGATTATTTTGATGCAAGTTATGCCCAACGCATGAACAAGTACCAAATTTTAAGGATGCGACCACTTCAAAAAATCACAAAAAAAAAAATACTCATAAAAAAATTACAAAAAAATACACAACTTCTATATCTCACTCTTACCTATCATCCTACCAAAGGGATTTAAAAATACTGAATATAACTATTCCTTTTGTACCGCACACGGAAACAACTATGTTATGTTTTTCCAAAAAATTTAGGAACACATTTTCATGCGCACAAGGTTTGACCCTCTTAATCTTATTGGGTTTTAAAAAACATTAGTGTTCTAGAAACTAGATTCAGAGTACTACAATTTTTATTTTTTACACATCTTATTTTGAGTGCATGACCCTCAAACTCCTGTTCCAAGTTCAGGTTTACCCGATTTTAGAAAAAAATGTGTCCACTTATACCCCCCCTTTTGGTCCACAACTTGGTGCACATACCCAGGGACCATATTAGATACCCAATTACTATTCTTTATGGAATAGATGATGTGAGAATCAATGAGATTTTTCAACTCTTGAGCCATTAGAGACTCAATCTTGGGGTTTACAGGTCTTAGCATTTGTCAGACTAGCTTTTCTCCTTGTGTCAACTCAATAGTGTGTTGGATGACTGACGGGTCGTAGCCTTTGAGGCCATCATATGACCCAACAATGACACCCTTATATTTATCACAAAGTTATATTATCTGGTCCCAATCATGCTGAGGAACATTATTCCCAACTTTTAACACTTTTCCTTCTTTGATCTCCAGGTCATAGTAGTCTTTCTCATTTGTCGTGAATCTCCTTCTATCATTTATAGCATCATAAAAATCAAAGAGAATTTCCATAGTGATCAAACATTTAGGAATCTTATTTCCTCTTAGCTGGATGATCTGATCTTGACTGCATTTGATCTGCAAACTCTCTAGAATGTTGTATAAACTCGACAATTTTCTCATCACTTTCAAAAACTTGCCTATTTTGATCATTATTAGGCACAAAGGGCCTAATGATTACACAAAAAAAATGTTTATTCTGTAGCAAATCAATTTAGGGATTGAAATGAGAATCAACTATAGTGAGGCTATCTGCTACCATGTTCAGTCTTCTAGGGATGACCTGAATATTGAAAGCATCAAAACTTTCTATAAGATCCCACACTCTATGGCGATATGAGTGCATGTGCACGTGTTTAGAAGAAACCATATTTTTCACTTAGTTTGCAACCATCTCATAATCTCTGAGCACTCTCAATGGCTTAATGCCCATTTGCTCTGTGAGACCTAACTTGTGCATGAGCCCTTCATACTCCACTTTATTATAGGAACACATGAACTGGAAATAGAAAGACCTCAGATTTTTCTCACTAGTAGGGGAGATCAAGTAAACACCTGCACAAAAACCCATCTTACACCTGGCTCCATGAAAATGCAAGGTCCAGAGAGAGGAGCTTTTGTTCTTGTTATCTTTGACCTCAGCGGTAACATCCCTAGATACTTGAGGGATAACTTGGTCTTCCTTACAGATTACATTAGTGCCAAGACCAGTAGAGTGTAAAATGGCTAGCATTGACATCATCATTTAGGAACATTTCCTCTAATGTTTCCCAAAACTCAGGCACTTCCTCATCTGTTAGCTTTTCAAGTTGTGCTTCTTGAGAGTCTGAGTTGGTGAAGGATTCATCTACCACATGCTCCACATACAAAGGTTTAGATACAATTTTCATTTTAGCTTTATCTTTATTTCTTAGGATGAGGATTGAGCAGTCTAAGGACGAATATCCACCTATTCTAGCAGTAAAGTCATTGGAGAGACAGAGCCCAAAAGCAGCGGGAATATCTATCACAACTACTTCCTATGACATAGTTACACTCAAGAAAACATATAAGGTGAGAGGAATCTTCCTAATGATACATATGGTTTGAAATCTATTGCCATCAAGCTGCATAAATCTTCTTTCTAGGGGTTCATATTCAAGATTCAGGGCCTCAATGATTAGTTTAGACATGACTGTGGTACTGGCTCTGGAATCGAGCATAGAATTGTGTAGCAATTTATTATTGACCATTAATTTTAAATAAAAGGGGGTAGGTTTACGTCTCTCTACCTTGGAATTTGTTGCATAATTTCTTTGATTAGTGAGCACGGTGGAAGAGCACACTTGGATTTTAGATTCTGGATCCTTGCTTGTTGATCCCTTACCCTTAGTTTGTGTTGGGGTGCTTTTTGGAGTGGGTTGTTGCTTCTCCATGTCAAGAAGTGCTTCTTGCAACAATGACCTTTGTCCCAAAGTAGGAAGGATATCCCAGAGGGACACACTTGTAGGAGCTTTCTTTAGCTATTCAACAACATTTAAAGTAGTTGGCATGATAGGCTTATGCTCTCCAAACTTGTGAGTCATCATTTCTTTTGGTTTTAAATAGGGAGAGACAACAATGAGTTCAAGCTCATTTTTGTTTGAACTATGATTAGATTGATGAATCACCCACTCACCTATATTCTGCCTCTTTGAGCAGAGATTGTAGTCAGATTGCATTCGTGCCACCTCAAGAGTGGATGCGAAAGCATCATTTACAAACACCATCTCTTCGTCATCCATCCATGGGAACAAAGCATTCTCAGGAGCAATCTTTGTTTCTCTTTCCAAAGACATGCCCTACAATAGTGTAGTAAGTGCAACACTCTCCATGTTGGGAGATGCATACACACTAGGGTCAATGAAAATACCTTGAGCTCTCTGCTCTGCAATAAGTTGCTGCAAATTTCCTTGCAAACAATTCCGCAGTATGTGGGATTCAGTGCAAGGGAAATACCATGCATTATCATCAGCTAGGTTATTCTGGCCAAGTATCATCTCTCTACTCTGGCTAAGTGGAACTGCTTGCAAAGGTGTAGGAACAGTAGCCAGATGATTGTTAGCTTGTGACTAGCTGAACTTAGAGCCTCCATGATTCTGATTATTCTAATAGTTTGGATTCCTAGAATGATAGTTCTGATAAGGTGGTTTGGAAGAGGGAGTCTACTACCTCTTTAGATTGATAATCTCATTTGAAAAGGTTCATAGAATATTCTTCATATCATTTACCTCAGATACTAGCGTGGTGGGATTAATGACATTAATGGACTGAACAACTGAGCTAGTGAGATTGGGGTAGCGATGCGATGCTTGGGTTGTCTTCAAATGGAACAAGGGTATCTTGAAAATCTAGAAGCACAAGCATAATAGGTCTAGGTCAAAGTTGACCTGTGTCTATGACCTATTTTATGCCCTTACAACAATTATGTAAGTATCTGGTAAAGTATGTTTGCCCATAGACTGGATCATCACAAAAATGTTGGGGTTGAAATCCTTGAGATAGAAAACAAAAGCCATGTCGGCTGGGGGGCGTACAATAATAGGGATTCTATGCCAAGTTTTGTTAAACCTTGTGTTGAAATCTATTATAGATTCTTGCGGAGCTCTCTTAATGGTGATCATCTACATTGGAGCAATGGAGATCAGTCTCCTTTGTCATTAAACCACTCATAGAAAGGGTTACCCAACTGGTCCTAATTGGAAATGAAATTAGACAAGAGAGAGTGGTACCAACCTTGAGCTTTTCCTTTAAAAATGTCACCAAAAGTCTCAAAGCCATGTCCCGGTCTATGATATTATGAAGTGTGCAGATCTTTGCCACATCTTGCAAATGCTCTCCGAGAGTCTTAGAATCTTCTCCAGAAAACTTAGGAAGAGCCTTGAGAGATGAAGTAGGAATCTTCCCCTAGACAGTTAGAGGGGTTGGGGGAACCAAAGGACTTCTAGTATTCCAAGCCACACAATTCCTTGGAGGGTTCTGCGCCATCTGTGGTTATTAGACTTAACCCTGTTGCTGAAAACCTCTAAAATGACCAAAGACTAAAGGAGGGACATGCAAATGAGGTAGAGATGTAGTTTGGGATATAGTACTAGTATGTGGCTCATATACCTACTCAAACTCTAGATAACATATGTTTGGGTGGTCCCACCGGGCATGCCAGAAAAGAACTGTTGATATCTAAAATTGTTTTAAGATAAATAACCTTTGGGAAGCTTAGTGTATGGGGGACCTTATGCTATTTCACTAAGCAACATCTGATTTTAGACGTCGATTCTTCATTTTATGTAGAGGTAAAAGGGGAAGAAGTATGCTAGTTTACTAAAAAGGTGAAACACCAATCTTTTTAGGACATTCAGAGATAAGTGCACATGCTATTTTGAGAAATAAAATATCAAGGTAACCTTTAAAACAAATACGAATTTGGCATAGTCACAGATAAATGAAAACCATTCAAACATAAGACATAGAGGGAATACATAAAGATAATTATAGTAAAGAAAAGCTTAGAGCATAATCTATTCAGTAAAACTCAAAGACGCATACACTAAATTCGGAAAAAGCACAAAAACATTCATGAAACAATAAATCTTGAAATACCAAAGGGCTAGTTGCATGATTAATTATATTTAATTGATTCAAATGCACATTACAATTTAAGGATTGAAAAATAGTTTTTCAAATAAAACTTGAAAGTCCCCTTCCAATTACATAATTTAGCTTCATATACTAGCTAAAAAACTGCTTCGATTCCAGCAAATAGAAAGAAGCTCTAAAAATACACCATGTGGCATACTAAGCTAAGCTAAGAAGCTACAACCTCTATCACTAGCCCTAAAAGGAAGGCAAATAACATACAATCTATTAACAAAATCATATCTTTTGTCGTTTTCTTTGCAACTGCTAAACTGCAAAAATCGCAATGGTTTCACAGAAAATCGTGCCTGAACTAAAAATAAACTGATCTGGCAGACACAAGATGTGTGGAATAATTTGGTTGCAACAAGAAAGATAAGTGGCACACAGGTGATAAATCTATTCTCGAAAGAAAATTGAACTCCTTCAACTGCCTGCAAGACAATCACGTGTATTACTTAGTTAAAGCTCGAGCCCACAAGAGAAAATGGTAATGTGGTTAGCGCTTGATAAACATATGGAGCTCAAGTGTAGACTAAAATGATAAGAAGATAAAGTTGCCTCCAAAATGTCCGCCGTGCTGACAGATGGAAAACACGCGCTGCATCTCGACCAAAAATACTGCAAAGAGGGAAAATGAAGCAAAGGCAAAAGATATCTTTAGCGAAATGGTGAAAAATCATTCACACCTATAAAATAGGATGCATAATTAGAGTAAAATCATCCACCTTCATGTATAGATTAATTGCATAATTCTGGTTTGGACGTCTACTTCCATCAAAGCATAGGCATAACACTAGTTTTTATATCAATTCTTCATTTTGAGAATTGCTATAATGGAAAATCGTAATTGCATCTTAATATTATTGATCATCTAGCATAAAATTTGCATTCATCATAGCTTAATTCATCTCATAATCTCATTTTCTAATTTGTCACTTGAGAATCAATTTGTAGTTGAGAGCATTAATCACGTCCTTAGAAGAGAGCCACAAAATGCTCATGATTGTTTTTAATTCATTTCTTTAAACTAGTCTTGTATTGTGATTTAAAAGACCATATTAATGTTCTATGAAGGTTTGTAGTATTAAAATTACATAAACATAATAGGTTTCAATATTAATTAGATGGTATGAACTAAAAGATTGAGTTAAATATTTGCAATACGTGTGATTTAGTTATCAATTATATCAACATTTTAATTTTTAATATTTCCCTATAGATAATGAGTGATTCCTCCTTTCATTCTATAGGGAGGAATTATTATAGACCATTAGGAAAGGATTATTGATTCTATGTTTACATGTAACTAGTGTGAATCTTGTATACCCATGGATATATTACCTGTATAGTAGAAAATGGTGAGTAATGCTAAGGTAGAGCTCACTCACCAAAATCTTGCTATAACATTGTGGGAAATAAACAAACCCAACCTCTTTGTATTCTACGCTTGATTAGCATAACCCAAGAAGAAGTGATGCAAATGCTAAACCTAGATGCAAAGGGATAAAGATACGACTTATTTATGCTATTAAGGAATTGATGGATTTGACTAATTGATTAATGAAGAAGTACAGATCTAAAAAGTAACTAAGGATTACTGTTGCAATGATAGATCTAAAAGTAAATGCAAGATTGGAGAAGGAATTATGCACCTTGGAAGGAATTAGGAGGTTGTGAGCCTTGAAACTGCAACTTCCAGCCACCAGGAGGTCATAGACTGAAACCATTCTGCATCTGGGACCCTGACACTTGTAACTCTCGATTGTGAAGTTTTGAGCCTCTAAGGAACAAGTCAAATTCTCGACTACACTCCTTTATTTGTGACTGTGTACTTTTTGATTATGATATCTGAGATGACCCCATAAATGCTTGACTCCAACTCCACAGATCCTGAAACTTGTTCTTGCACATAGAAAAAAGGGAAATTGTTTGTGGAAGGGGGGATTTTCATGGTCAAGCCCCAGTTTAGGAATTAACCTTGAATTGACATCAAGTATGGAATGCTGAAATGTAACATTGATTAGATCTGAAATGAAGTGTATCATGCCATGTAGATACTCTTACCTCTTTGAACGTGATCAAGAATTTTGATGCAATAGTTTTGACTCCACACAAAAACCAAAAGGAAATAAAGCAAGGAAAAACCTTATGAAAATGTTTTGTAAATCCCCAATGAATGAGGAAATGATGCCAATGTACTTCCAAAAAACTCCTTTGCTTGGCCTCAATGGGGAAAGAAGCTTGATCTATGGAAGACACCTCGAAGACTTGAATGCTAGAATGCCACTTGAAATCGCACTTGGATGCTCAATACTTTGCTTGATTGTTTTCTCAATGGTTTCTTGACAATAATGGCCAAATGCTCATAATGATGACTCATCTCTCTAAAATGAAGGAAGTGGGAGATCATTTTATAGTGTATCCAAAAATAGAGTCACACAGGTTGACCATGGATCTAGAACCCCGATGAATGTTCCAGATAGGACCTAGGGCCCAATATTGGATCAAAACCCATGTGTAAATTTGAACTTTGACCTCACCCCTGGGGGGTGAAGTCAAAATTTGACTGCACCCCTCTAGAAATTTGCTTGCTTGTGATTGGAGGGCATGGCCTTTAATGTTTGCGGGATTTGGAAGGTCAGTTGATTCGGATATCAAGAGCGAATTCTAAGATCATTAAAGGAAGGGAGAATTTTTCAATTGGATGAAAATAGGGGAGGATGCTTAGAAATAAGATCCTACCTCAATTTTGCACAAATTAGGGAGGATTAAGGAAGAAACATGAACCCATATGTTAATAAAGTGTACATTTAAGTACAATATGGAGCTCAATCAAAGGAACCACACTAAAGCAAGCCCAAAATGATCCTAAATTAAGCACAAATCAAGTGCTTACTTTTTAGGATGGTACATTACCATGTAAATAAATATTTACCCATGCCTTGATTACCATGTACATGCTTTTGGATGCATTTATGATGTCCTATTGTTAATCATGTGAATGGATTACTTGATAGCATCGTGACTAATTCGAACTACAAGAATATTCTTAAATATTAGATAAATATGGAAGGGAGTGCAATTAATTTCCTACAAGATGCTTTAGTGAACCATCATCAATACTCAAATATATAATTAGAAACGCTACTATAATGATTCTCTATGTACCTAAGATAATCAATTAATTGAGGAATATATGTGTGGAGGTATTCTAATGTTTTCCTCCTTGATGAAATTACTTTGTGAAATGTTTACTCCTTTAAATAAGAATGATCGAGAATGATCTAAAAATGTTTTTGATAATTGAGCAAGGGTTGTCATTTCTATTGGCCTAATTATGACTTGTGCATAGTGTGTGATCGTTATTTTATTGTAATAGCTATGGATTTATCATTGCACAAATTCTATTACTCCTATTAGTCATTGTTAGTTTTCCTCTAGCTGGGCAGGGTGTCTTTCATGTCAGGAAATATTTTGGGGAAACGTAGATGCTTCATGCTAGGGTGGAAACACACTCCTACAATATTCTCTCCCTCAATATATTGTGTGAAATCGGTGTTTGGAGTTCTTGTCAAGGAGGTCTTCTCATTTGGTACATTTCAATTTCATTGTAATCGACTTAGTGGTCTATTGTAAATATTTATATTTGAAAACTTAATCTCTAGTTGATGATTATATATTATTCTTTGTTGAAGGTGATTCAAAGTTCTTGTTGGGATATTTCTTTTTTGATGTATATTGATGTATTCAATGAATTGGTCGAAGTCTCTTCTTAGTTGTTGTTTTTGACAAGCTGGTTGAAATTGTTTATGAAATTATGATGTAATATATCTTGTTAGAAGAAACAAATTATTATTGATTTAATTTAACTGCATATTTATTGTCGACTTGTGACTTTTCAAATGACTTTGCTTCTCTTTTGGGTTTTAAACCCTATGTGGCATGTTAGTCCTTACAGATAGATATATAAAATGAGTACTATTTTATCCTAAAACCTTAATTTCAAATGTTACCTCAAGAAATTAATCATGGCATGAAATTTTTGGTCATATTAACCTTGAGTTATTAGAATAAATGTTAAATAAATATATAATATAAGAAACTTACAAGATCTGAAAGAGATAAATTAGAAGCACACAACAATTACAGAAAAGTTGACCATTTGATAATGCAAATGAAAAGAGTACATATAGAAGTGAGGCTGCAACCAAGTCAATACTCACATATATAATTATAAATGCTACTATAATGATTCTCTATGTACCTAAGATACTCAATTACTTGAGAAATAGATGTGTGGATGTATTCCAATGTTTTCCTCCTTGATGAAATTACTTTGTAAAATGTTTACTCCTTCAAATAAGAACAATCGAGAAGGATCTAAAAAGGTTTTCTATAATTGAGCAAGGGTTTTTATTTCTATTGGCCTATTTACGACTTGTGCACACTGTGTGCTCATGATTTTATTGTAGTAGTTATGGCTTTATCATTGCGAAAATTCTATTACTCTTATTAGTTTTTTATTGTTTGTTTTCCTCTAGCTAGGATGGGTATCTTTCATGTTAGGAAAGATTTTGAGGAAGTGTAACTACTTCATGGTAGGGTGGAAACACACTCGTACAATATTCTCGCCCTTAATGTATTGTGTAAAATAGTTTTCTGGAGTTCCTATCAAGAAGGTCTTCTCATTTGGTACATTTTGATTTCATTATAATCGACCTAGTGATCTATTGTAAATATTTATATTTGAAAAATTTAATTAGTCTCTAGTCGATGATTCATTTTTTTTTTGAAGGTGATTCAAATTTATTGTTGGTCTATATCTTTCTTGATGTATACTGATGCATTCAATGAATTGGTCTAAGTCTCTTCTTAGTTGTTGTTTTCGACAAGCTGGTTGAAATTGTTTATGATTATGATGCAATATATCTTGTTAGAAGAAACTAATTATTATTGATTTAATTTAATTGCATATTTATTGTCGACTTGCGACTTTTCAAATGAATTTGCTTCTTTTTCGGGTTTTAAATCCTACGGGGCTTGTTAGTCCTTACACATAGATATATGAAATGAGTACTATTTTACTCTGAACACTTAATTTCAAATGTTACTTCAAGAAAATAATTGTGGCATGAAATGTTTGGTCATATTAACCTTGAGTTATTAGAAGAAATATTAAATAAAAATATAAAATAAGAAACTTACAAGATCTGAAAGAGATAAATTAGAAGCACACATAATAATTACAGAAAAGTCAACCATTTCATAATGCAAAGTACATATAGAAGTGAGGGTGCAACCAAGTCCAACCACGAAAGGAGGAAAGAACTAAAGTGGTGGTAAAACCACCCAAGAGACTAGGATGATGTGTTGAAATGAATTCAACACATCTCTAGTAGACTCGACACATCTCTACTAGACTCCTACAAGATGAAAACTTGTGTAGACAAGTGTCAAACGACTATGGATGACTAATTAGGCTTAATAAGCCTAAGTGTAATAAAATAAATAATTACACTAACATATAATATATGATACATTTTGATCATTATCATAGGAAAATATTTTTTATTAAATTTTTTTAGTAGAAAAATGACACAAATTATACAATTAGTTTTGAATAATCTTAAAGAACTTCCTAAAATAATTAATATTAAGATAAGATAATAAAAAATTATACCTCAAATAATTTTTCCTAACTTGTAGAAACAAAAACAATTAAAAACTATTGCTAGCTTCATATATCTTATAACAAAATAGAATACTTGAAAGGAAAAGCTAAATTAATGCTCATCTTGAAATTAATAATAATAAAAAGAAACCATTAATTGTAAATGGGTGTTCAAAACAAACTCTAAATTTTGCTGTTAAATTGAAAGGAACAAAGAAAGTTTTTCACCAAAATCAAAGCAAATCCAACATTCTATCATTACTATGTTATAGAGAACGTTCTTCACCAACGACAAAGTAAACACTGCCCATTTGCGATTAAAATGAATTCCTTTGATATTGAATAAAGCTAGTGATTTATTGATAACAAAAGAGTTGTAGACCAAGAAACACTTGATGATTAGATGATTTTATCCACCAATCAAAGTCTAGAGCGAGAGTTGATGAAATAAGGAATGCTGACATGTAATATAGACTAGATCTGGAATGAAGTTTATCATGCAAGGTAGATAATCTTACCTCTTTGAATGTGATCAAGAATGTTGATGCAATAGCTTTGACTCCACACAAAAACCAAAAGGAAATCATGCAAGAAAAAACCTTATGAAGACCTTTTGTAAATCGCCAAAGAATGAGAAATGATGCCAATGTCCTTCCAAGAAACTCCTTTGCTTGGCCTCAATGGGGAAAGAAGCTTGATCTATGGAAGACACCTTGAAGACATGAATGCTAGAATGCCACTTGAAATTGCACTTGGATGCTCAATAGTTTTCTTGATTGCTTTCTCAATGGTTGCTTGACAATAATGGTTGCATGCTCATAATGATTACGTGTCTCTCTAAAATGAAGGAAAAGGGACATCCTTTTATAGTGCATCCAGAAACAAAATTACACAGGCTGACCATGGATCCATAACCTCAATGAATGTGCAAGATAGGACCTAGGGCCCAATCTCAGATCAAAAAACCAGGTGTAAATTTGAACTTCGACCTCATCCCTAGGGGGTGCAGTCAAACTTTGACTGCAATACCCCCTTGGAAAGTTTCTTGCTTGTTATTGGAGGGAATGACCTATACTATTTGTGGGATTTGGAAGGTCAGTTGATTTTGATATCGGGAGCAAATTCCAAGATCATTAAAGGAAGGGGTAATTTTGTAATTGGATGAAAATAGGGGAGGATGCTTAGAAATAAGATCCTACCTCAATTTTGCACAAATTAGGGAGGATTAAGGAAGAAACATGAACTCATATGTTAATAAAGTGTACATCTAAGTGCAATATGAAGCCCAATAAAAGAAACCACACTAAACCAGGTCCAAAATGATCCTAAATTGATCACAAATCAAGTGCTTACTTTTTAGGATGATACATTACCATGTAAACAAATATTTACCTATGCCTTGATTACCTTACATGCTTTTGGATGCATTTATGATGTCCTATTGATAATTGTGTGAATGGATTACTTGATAGCATCGTGACATATTTGAACTACACGTATATTCTTAAATATTAGATAAATATGTAAGGGAGTGCAATAAGCTTCCTACAAGATGCTTTAGTGAACCATCATCAATACTCACATATATAAATAGAAATGCTACTATAATGATGCTCTATGTACCAAAGATACTCAATTACTTGAGGAGTAGATGTGTGGATGTATTCTAGTATTTTCCTCCTTGATGAAATTACTTTGTGAAATGTTTACTCCTTTAAATAAGAGTGATTGAGAAGGATCTAAAAATATTTTTGATAGCAAGGGTTATTATTTCTATTGGCCTAATTATGACTTGTGCATACTGTGTGCTCATAATTTTATTTTAGTAGCTATGGTTTTATCATTGTAAAAATTCCATTACTCCTATTAGTTTTTCATTGTTAGTTTTCCTCTAGTTGGGCTAGATATCTTTCATGTTAGAAAAGATTTTGGGGAGGCGTAACTACTCCGTGTTAGGGTGGAAACACGCTCCTACAATATTCTCGCCTTCAATGTATTGTGTGAAATGGGTGTCTGGAGTTCATGTCAAGGAGGTCTTCTCATTTGGTACATTCCGATTTCATTGTAATAGACCCAGTGGTCTATTGTAAATATTTATATTTGAAAAATTTAATTAGTCTCTAGTCGATGATTCATGTGTTATTATTTGTTGAAGGTGATTCAAAGTTCTTGTTGGTCTATTCCTTTCTTGATGTATACTGATGTATTTAATGAATTGGTTGAGGTCTCTTCTTAGTTGTCATTTTCGACAAGCTGGTCATAATTGTTTATGATTATGATGTAATATCTCTTGTTAGAATAAACTAATTATTATTGATTTAATTGAATTGCATATTTATTGTCGACTTTTGACTTTTCAAATGACTTTGCTTCTCTTTCAGGTCTTAAATCCTATGCGACATGTAAGTCCTTACAGATAGATATATGAAATGAGTACTATTTTACTCTGAAACCTTAATTTCAAATGTTACTTCAAGAAATTAGTTGTGGCATGAAAAGTTTGGTCATATTAATCTTGAGTTATTAGAAGAAATGCTAAATAAAAATATAATATAAGAAACTTACAAGATCTGAAAGAGATAAATTAGAAGAACACATAACAATTATAGCAAAGTAAACCATTTCATAATGCAAATGAAGAGAGTACATATAGAAGTGAGGGTGCAACCAAGTTCAACCACAAAAAGAGGAAATAACTGGAGTAGTGGCAAAACCACCCAAGAGACTAGGATGATGTGTCGAAATGAATTCGACACATCTCTAGTAGACTCGACACATCTCTACTAGACTCCTAAAAGATGACAACTTGTGTAGACAAGTGTCAAACAACTATGGATGACTAGTTAGGCTTACTAAGCCTAAGTATAATAAAATAAATAATTACACTAACATATAATATATGATACATTTCAATCATTATCATAGGAAAATGTTTTTTATTAAATTTGTTTAATAGAAAAATGACATAAAGAAAATTTTGATTTTGAATAATCTTAAAGAACTTCCTAAAAGAATTAATTTTAAGATGAGATAATAAAAAAATTATACCTCAAATAATTTTTCCTGACTTTTAGAAACAAAAACAATTAAAAAGTATTGCTAGTTTCATATTTTTATAACAAAATAGAATAATTGAAAGAAAAAGCTAAATCAATGCTCTTGAAATTATAAATAATAAAAAGAAACCATTAATTGTAAATGGGTGATCAAAACAAGCCCTAAATTTTGTTGTTAAATTAAAAGGAATAAAGAAAGTTTTTCACCAAAATCAAAGCAAATCCAACATTCTATCATTACTATGTTGATGGGTATCAGATCTGTGAGTTGCTGGTTGCTTGTGATTTATAGGAGTAGGCCGATGCATGCTGATTGCTTGTTCTTTGATGGTGGTCTTGTTGGTTCTGGGTTCCATGTCAAAACCCTAGTCTAATGTTTGGGGAGTTTTAAAACTACAGTAATATTAATGATGTAAGACCTATTTTATGGGAAACTAGGGTTTTAGTGCTTCATCTTTCTTAGTTGCTGGTAGGTTTCTGTCTCTGGGCTGTGGATTAAAAAGCCTATTCTTTTGCAGCTTTGAGTGTATAGGGTTCCAGGGCCCCTTCAAAACCTAGTTCTACGGCCCTGTGGTGGCTTGTTTCGCTTGAAAGGCTCTATCCTTTTTGTCTCATCTTTCTTTCCGGTCTTTCATTCTATTCTGGGTTTCAGGCACCCTTTAAAAAACCTATTTTACTTAATCAAAAACATTAATTCATTTCTATGTTATATCAAATGTTCTTCACCAACAACAAAGTAAACACTGCCCATTTACGATTGAAATGAATTCCTTTTTTATTGAAGAAAATGAGTGATTTAATGATAAAAAAAGAGTTGTAGACCAAGAAACACTTGATGAATGGATGATTTTATCCACCAATCAACGAATTCTAGAGCGAGAGTTGATGAAATAAGGAATGCTGATATGTAACATAGATTAGATCTGAAATGAAGTATATCATGCAATGTAGATAATCTTACCTCTTTGAATGTGATCAAGAATGTTGATGCAATAGCTTTGACTCCACACAAAAACCAAAAGGAAATCATGCAAGAAAAAACCTTATGAAGATCTTTTGTGAATCGCCAAAGAATGAGAAATGATGCTAATGTCCTTCCAAGAAACTCCTTTTCTTGGCCTCAATTGGGAAAGAAGATTGATCTATGGAAGCCACATTGAAGACATGAATGCTAGAATGCCATTTGAAATTGCACTTGGATGCTCAATACTTTTCTTGATTGCTGCACTCAATGGTTGCTTGACAATAATGGTTGCATGATCATAATGATGATGTGTCTCTCTAAAATGAAGGAAGAGGGAGATCCGTTTATAGTGCATCTAGAAACAAAATTACATAGGCCGACCATGGATCCAGAACCCTGATGAATGTGCAAGATAGGACCTAGGGCCCAATCTCAGATCAAAAAACCAGGTGTAAATTTGAACAACCTCACCCCTAGGGGGTGCAGTCAAACTTTGACTACACCCCCTAGAAATTTGCTTGCTTGTGATTGGAGGGCATGACCTATACTGTTTGTGGGATTTGGAAGGTCAGTTGATTCTGATATCGAGAGAAAATTCCAAGATCATTAAAGGAAGGGGAAATTTTGTAATTGGATGAAAATATGGGAGGATTCTTAGAAATAAGATCCTACCTCAATTTTGTACAAATTAGGGAGGATTAAGGAAGACACATGAACTCATATGTTAATAAAGTGTATATTTAAGTGCAATATGAAGCCCAATCAAAGGAACCACACTAAAGTAGACCCAAAATGATCCTAAATTGATCACAAATCAAGTGCTTACTTTTTAGGATGATACATTACCATGTAAATAAATATTTACGTATGCCTTGATTACCTTACATACTTTTGGATGCATTTATGATGTCCATTTGATAATTGTGTGAATGGATTACTTGATAGTATTGTGACCAATTTGAACTACAAGTATATTCTTAAATATTAGCTAAATATGTAAGGGAGTGCAATAAGTTTCCTATAAGATGCTTTAGTGAATCATCATCAATACTCACATATATAATTAGAAATGATACTATAATGATGCTCTATGTACTGAACATACTCAATTACTGGAGGAGTAGATGTGTGGATGTATTCCAGTGTTTTCCTCCTATATGAAATTACTTTGTGAAATGTTTACTCCTTTAAATAAGAATGATCGAAAAGGATCTAAAAATGTTTTTGATAGCAAGGGTTATTATTTCTATTGGCCTAATTATGACTTGTGCATAAGTGTGCTCATAATTTTATTGTAGTAGCTATGGATTTATCATTGTACAAATTCCATTACTCCTATTAGTTTTTCATTGTTAGTTTTCCTCTAGCTGGGCTGGATATCTTTCATGTTAGAAAAGATTTTGGGGAAGTGTAACTACTCCATGTCAGGGTGGAAACACACTCCTACAATATTCTCGCCTTCAATGTATTGTGTGAAACAGGTGCCTGGAGTTCCTGTCAAGGAGGTCTTCTCATTTGGTATATTTTGATTTCATTGTAATAGACCGAGTGGTCTATTATAAATATTTATATTTGAAAACTTTAATTAGTCTCTAGTCGATGATTCATGTATTATTCTTTGTTGAAGGCGATTCAAAGTTCTTGTCGGTCTATTCCTTTCTTGATGTATACTGATGTATTCAATGAATTGGTCGAGGTTTCTTCTTAGTTGTGATTTTTGACAAGCTGGTCATAATTGTATATGATTATGATGTAATATCTCTTGTTAGAATAAACTAATTATTATTAATTTAATTTAATTGCATATTTATTGTCGACTTGTGACTTTTCAAATGACTTTGCTTCTCTTTCGGGTTTTAAATCCTATGCGACATGTAAGTCCTTACAGATAGATATATGAAATGAATACTATTTTACTCTGAAACCTTAATTTCAAATGTTACTTCAAGAAATTAGTTGTGGGATGAAATGTTTGGTCATATTAACCTTGATTTATTAGAAGAAATGTTAAATAAAATACAGTATAAGAAACATACAAGATCTGAAAGAGATAAATTAGAAGAACACATAACAATTACAACAAAGTCGACCATTTCATAATGCAAATGAAGAGAGTACATATAGAAGTGAGGGTGCAACCAAGTTCAACCAGGAAAGGAGGAAAACTGGAGTGGTGGCAAAACCACCCAAGAGACTAGGATGATGTGTCAAAATGAATTTGACACATCTCTAGTAGACTCGACACATCT
This sequence comes from Thuja plicata, assembly GCA_018584345.1. Taxonomy (NCBI): domain Eukaryota; kingdom Viridiplantae; phylum Streptophyta; class Pinopsida; order Cupressales; family Cupressaceae; genus Thuja; species Thuja plicata. The sequence goes on from MU226629.1 coordinate 1,276,227, forward strand.
CTAGTAGACTCCTACAAGATGACAACTTGTGTAGACAAGTGTGAAACGACTATGGACGACTAATTAGACTTAATAAGCCTAAGTGTAATAAAATAAATAATTACACTAACATATAATATATGATACATTTTGATCATTATTATAGAAAAATATTTTTTATTAAATTTGTTTAATAGAAAAATGACATAAAGAAAAATTTGATCTTGGACAATCTTAAAGAACTTCCTAAAATAATTAATATTAAGATGAGATAATAAAACAATTATACCTCAAATATTTTTTCCTAACTTGCAGAAACAAAAACAATTAAGAACTATTGCTAGTTTCATATATTTTATTACAAAATAGAATAGTTGAAAGTAAAAACTAAATTAATGCTCATCTTGAAATTAATAATAATAAACAGAAACCATTAATTGTAAATGGGTGTTCAAAACAAGCTCTAAATTTTGTTGTTAAATTGAAAGGAACAAAGAAAGTTTTTCACCAAAATCAAAGCAAATCCAACATTCTATCATTACTATGTTATAGCGAACGTTCTTCACCAACAACAAAGTAAACACTGCCCATTTGCGATTGAAATGAATTCCTTTGTTATTGAAGAAAGCCAGTGATTTATTGATAACAAAAGAGTTGTAGACCAAGAAACACTTGATGAATGGATGCTTTTATCCACCAGTCAACGACGTCTAGAGCGAGAGTCCAGAAGATTTATTAAGGCCTGCATTACAAACATAAACGCCGAGGTAACGATGTTCTTTAGACATCAGTTTACTCTACTGCAATTTTTCCGAATCTCTCCTTTCCTCCCAATAAGAGGTTTGATGTTTCCCATATTCACCATTGCATCCACAAAATCACTGAAGAAAGCACTTTGATTGTTACTGTATCTTCTAACTTGAGCATCGGCGAAGCCTCCATTAAACAGTTCTTGATCTGAATGAAAAAGTCCCTTCTTTGCTGTCAGACTTTGGTAGTACACGTTGTCAAAACCGTTGGGAGTTATCTTGTCTAAGGGCGAGAGATTGTTGTCACCATTACCACTGTTGAAGGGACAATTCGTCTGCATAGAAGCAGCGAATGCCTTGTCTATATTGCTTTCGTTGTAGATGCGACTTCTAAAGAAAAGGCAGCGTGCTTGACCAATCGTATGAGCACCTACACAAATATAATGTTAAATCTCTTCACCATAGCTTGTTTGAAATTCTGATATCCTTTCTTTCTGAATTAGATTGTATATTGAATTTTTTATAATATTTTCTGATCTATTATCTGAAAGAGGCATAGAATGATTGATCATGAAATGTGAAAATGTTACAGTGATTAGATTCTGGATTCGATTGTGTTTGTATTTTTAGCATCAACGTATCACTCTATATGATCCTTCATCAGAATGAAAGAGAGCGAGGGATGCAAAACAATGTTCATTCGAAAAATGCAAAAAGAGATGCAAGACATTTTTTTGCATCTCTTGCTATCTTTCATTCTGATGAAAGATCATGAGTGTAATCCGAAATATCAATGCTAAAAATACAAACACAATCGAATCTAGAAGCTAATCACTATAATTATAATAGATTGTGGAAATCTGATATCTCTGTAAAATCATTACATAAGAATTCAATATACAATTTAATTCAGAAATAACCAATATGAAATGTGAAAACATTATTTAGAATTTCCCTATACAATCTAATTCCCAAATAACAAATATGACAATATTGTATAGATTACCAAAATCTGTTATCATTAAATGTTTGAAATTGCTTTTGAAAAGATTTAGTATAAGTTTTAAGACTTACCTGAAAGTGCAACCATGTCCTTCGCAGACAGTTCTTGAGCACGAAATGCTGAGATTAGAGATCTAAGACTTGAGCCAGGGCCTGGAAGGTTGTTGTTTGCATCACTTAGATTTGCAGTTCTTGAATCTCGCCTTCCAAGCCTTACATCCCATGATGGGCCTCCCAACTACCAATTATAAACACAAATTTCTAATGTTATTATAGAGGAGAGAAAAATAATGGGCATGTAAGTGTCATAATAGGGAGAGAAAAATAATTGGCATGTAAGTGTCGAAATAGTGTGATGATTAAAGTACGAGACTCTCAAATCTTATTGAAATATAATTGTTAAATATTTACATAAAAAAATGAGATCTCCTATTTATGAGCTGATCGATTCATAACTCGTACCATAAACATCTAACCCAATATTGTGAATGAATATAGAGGAGTGCAGGAATATTTACTTGGACAACAGAATCACGAGCGGCCATGGTCAAAATATCAGCGCAGGAAACGACGCCCCTGCAGACACTCTCAATTCGAATCTTAATTCGATCAATGACGTCGAAGCCTCTGGTTGAATTAAGGTTTGGACCTGCACTCTTTTCTCCTGTGAATGTTTTTGTGTCGTCCAAGAGTACAGACCCATCACAGCCCTGCAATTGAAGAGCAAACCCAATACACTATTAGCTATATTATATGGATCATAAAAATGTAGAGATAGTTTTCTGGGCTGGCATTGATTATTTCTCTAGACAATGACTAAGATAAAAGATATTTAAACAAAGCTAATGAGGGGTGTGATCTCTTAATGTCACTCCGGATTGGCTGATGTATAGGATAAGTTGGATGAATTGCTTCTCTAGACAATTGTCTATTCAGAAATCATAATTATTCTGATTGTTGGGTAGAATTTGTCCAGAAAAAAAAAGTGGGTGTGGTTCGACATTATATGGGTGGATTTGTGTCTTTGTTGAAGAATCATTTCATGTAATTTCAAATACTCCATCCACTTTATTTTAATATATATTTTTATTTTCTAATTAACAAAATATTGACACTATTCTTAAAACTAACATGTATATCTTTCAATCAATTTATATATAATTTGAAGATACCTTCATAAGAAAGAGAATTTAGAAATTCAAAAACCTTTTACTTAAACAAATAGAAAGTTATGAAATTCAGCTTCTATAAGAGAACCCAAAAAAATTGCAATCAGTAAAAGTATAAAGATTTCAGAAAAGATTTGATTACGTTAACAAAACAGTCATGAAAGTGAAGACGAAGCAACGATGCACCCATTCGTGGTTCTTTGGCTACCACTTCCTTTATTGCTTGTTCAACAATCGACAATGCCTTGGGACACCTGTTCGAGTAAAAGTCTGGGCGAAGCTGGGCATAGGCTGTGCTCCAGCAAAGCAGTATAGCAATAAATGCTACAAGCAGCTTGGACTTGAAATAAGCCATGATTGTGAAATTTGAGATGAATGCAATGGAGAATTCTGTGGCTACTTATACAACTTCTGTGATTGGGATTGGATTGGATGGAATATGATTGATTAGAATTATCAGTGGCTGCTGTCTATCTTTTCTCAAATGTCAACGCTACACTAGGTGGTTCACTGGTTATTTTAAATTAATTAAATTAATATCAAATTGGAGACGACTGTCACCAAAATAATACCCAATAAGAAAAGAGTCAGCTTTAGGTACCTGCTTAAAAAACAGTAGATTGTCAAATATAGAATCTATGATAATTGGTAACCCTAAACGTGTCATTTATTTCTCAGCTTATCGCTGTCTTCTTTGAACGTTGAACTCTCAAGTTTGGATTCGGAAGATAAGCTGGATTGCCATTCTTTGAAAATTGAAACATTTATTTAATCATCTCCACGTTCTCGAGATATACTCGGATTGAAAGCGTATCGTTTGCTTTCTCTGTACATTTTTTGGGATAGTTTTTGGATATTATTGGTGTATGTCGGTGGTCTGCTAGCAATCTAAAAATATCTGTTCTGGCCTTTATTAAATGGGATTGATCGTTGAACACTATTGGAAATAAATATTTTATTTCATCATTATTAGATATATTTATTATTATATTTTGTTTTTTCAAGGATCTTTAGATCTTTCAATTGAAATAAAAGAGGGGTTAAAATTTATTCAAATAAGGAGAAATACAAAATACAGGCATCAAGCAGCCTTATCAAGATCTACTGAATGGTCTAATTATTGAGACAGATCTAGAGGTAATTGACCATTATCCACAATATTCCAATTTTGCATGTGATCAGAAGTCCATTTGGCCAAACAATCTGCTTAACAAAATCAAAAGAAGCACACAAATGAAGAATCTGGTTAACAACCAAAGCTAACTGCCAACTGATATTAGAGCTATTATCTAGATTATCAAAATAAAAAATATTTATTGAAAAAAATTGGATATTTTTGTAGATTTATATTTCAGAATGGTTCAATATTCATTGATTATTTAAGACGAGTTGCATTTAACAACCCATCATCACTAAGAAACCTGGAGTTTCTCTACCTATGGTCAACAATAGAAATTTTTCCATTTTTGTGGAGCCCCACTAGAAATCCCATACAAGGGTCTTGTGATACAGCTTATTAAAATCTCATCATCGCTTGGAAACTTTTAATCTTGTTTACCTACATTCAACAATAACAAATTTGTCATTCGTCATTTTTCATACATCCCCACTGAATATCCCATACAAGGGTCTTGTGATAGAACTTATTAACATCTCATCATCACTTGGAAACCTTCAATCTTGTCTACCTACATTCAGTAGTAGAAAATTTCCCCTTTTTTTATGCAGCCCCACTAGAACCACATACAAGGGTCTTGTGATACAACTTCTTGTTAACATCATAGATTTAGTATGAAAAGCATGGAATTGAATAATATACATTTTTTGTCAAATAACTTCATATTAAGGCTTTGTGTACATTAAATTTAGAGTGGAGCAATGAGGCCAGTATAGCTTATAGAGCTTTATAGTGCTTCTACTGGAATGTCTAAATTTTTCTATAGAAGAGTGTCAAGCATTGTGAGAAGGATTGTCATTATAGGCAATTTGATTGTTGCCTTTGAAAATTAGTGCCTCATCCTAATTTGAGGCTTCAAATTTCTTCAAATCATTCATTTTATTGTACTATAAGACCACATGACAATAATAATGAATGTTTTGTTGTGAAACAATGAGCCCTTAGACGAGCATATAAAATTTGTAGCACAAATAAGTTGTGAAAAAGTTTTTAAAAAAGAGATAAAATAGAATAACATTTAACAATACATGTATTTATGAGGTAAGACCTTGACAATATGACAAGGAAACATTCACGAGGAAAAGTATTAGCTTTCTTATCTCTCTGAGAAAAATTTACAATCTTTATGTAGTTTCTATTACAAATTAATTTTCCTTCAAGAGGCTACAAAGATATCTTCCACAACATAGCCACCAACAAATTTAGAAAAAAACTAGATTTTCCATAATTAAGGAAGTTGTATATAATCTTTTTTTTAAAAGTATTTCTTGGTACAATAAGACAAGATAAATCTTTGTTTTATTATTGCCACAAAACAACAATCTCTTCCTTGATTTTATTTACCTAATACTTGCTGATATATTTTCATTACTTTTTCTACAAACTAAGAGAAGTCAAATTCCATCTCAAGTTCAATAATAATACAAGTTTGTGAATTGTCTTAAGGGATACTCCACCTCCATTAATAATATGTCTTATAAAATAGTATTTAACTGGAACATTTAAGTGGTCATATTGTGATAAGGTACATTCTAATCAAAGGAATAATATATACTTTGACAATTACTTAATACATTCATCTTGTTTTTCATTTTTTTAAACACACCCAATAAAGCCTTTAAAAAAATTATCTTTTTGCATGCACATATGAGGTAGTTATGTACTTTGCCTCAATATTGGATAAAGAAATTGTTTCTTCAAGCTTTAACATCCAACTAATAGGTCATCCTCCAAGAGTAAATGAACAACTTGAAGTAGATCTCTTTTTTATCAAATCACTTCCAATTCTAAATAAACATAACCACTGACTAAATCATTGTAACTATTATAAATAATACCATAATTACTTGCTCCTATAAGATAATGAAGCACCCATTTCACCACTACCCAATTCTCTTTACTTAGATTTTCAATCTCTCTACTGTAGCATTATAAAATTGCACCCCTATACAATTTCCCACTTACCTAGGCCCTATTTTAGGATGTTATCCTCTTGCATCTGGTTCCACTCACCCCAACTCAATTTTGCATGTAATTATGACATCCTCTCTCCAATTAGCACTTTTGGCCCCAATTTGGGATCACATTCGAGGGAATGGATAATTCGGGTGCCTCATTCCCCGATGATCATGCCCAAATTGAATTCTCTCATTGGTTACATTGTTTTAGTGGGGATTTCAAACTCAAGTCGGGTTTCATTAAGTTTTACACCCTGAAATGTTGTGAGAGGTATAAAATAAAGCTACCCTCCCTCATTTAGGAAATCAATATAATCCACAATCAATCACTCAAGTTAAATTGGAGCTCTCAACTACAATTTGTCAATTTTACATTTCAAGCTTTCAAGGTCTTCTTCTTTAGATCTAGCATTGTGTTAAACTTCAATAATATTCATGCAAGCATTAATTGATGATTATCCTTCAAGTCTTGTGGAGTCATGTTATTGCATCAACATTAGTGATCAAATTCAAAGAGTATTGTATCATCAAAGTATAAGACATTATATTTATCAGATCTAGTCTCTACTATTTATCAACAACCTTTCCTTTCAAGTATATTTTATTTTAATTTCAAGTTTGATTTTTTAACCGGGGTTTGACTTAGACAAACCCTTTTCTACAGGTTGTAGATGTGTGGAAATTTTTATAGAGAGTGAGATGAAGAGTTACAATCCATGATTCATTGGAGAAAAATCTGTCAGGAATAGGTCAAGTAGGGTGCCTCGTTCCTCATAACAGGTTGTCTAGGGCACCTCAGTCCCCTTGTTTCAATCATGGATTCAAACCACAAGTTAGTTGCAATTTTCTATTACCAAATCTTTTCCAAAATCTACTTGTTTGTTCTTAGTCTCCCTATATACACAAAAAACCCTTAGTTCACTTTATTTTACCCTCGATCTTGCATCTTCTATCCACAATTGCATAGTCATCTTTGACTCATCACAAAAGAACATTTAAGTCACCTTGTGCTTAAAGATCTTAATCCAAGTGGATCATTCTCCTTCTAATGTAGATGGAAAATATATCTAGCTTCCAAATTTGTCCCTACAAGCTAGCAAACTCTATTTTACCACCCTAAATTTTGGTGAACCTAAGTCCTTACAAATTACTTCTGATTTGACTGATTAAATCTTATTTGTATCATTTATTTATACCTTGTTTGATTATAGTACATTTTATGAATGGAGTTGTTATCTTCTTTTTCTCTAGTTCAATTTCAAGTTTTCTTCAACATTTTCAAGATGTTCCATTTCATGCATATGATGATAACTTAGTTCTTAATTTCATCCATAGACATAATACACCTTCTCTCAAAACTTGTTCCAAAAATCTCCCTCCTAGGAATGGGCCCTTGAGGAATAATATTGACCCTTCTCCTAAAAATGTATCTCCCTTATGATATTATAAACACCTTTCTAAATGGTGCTTTATCTTCATACCACCTAAATGACACCCCTTTCAGGGATAACTTTAAGAAACACCCTCCTAGGAAAAAGTGTAAAATCCTGGCGAATCGTACATTAATTTAGGGGAAATTTTTTCTTGATGATGGCGAATTTTTCTTCCAAATTAGGAAAATGATATAAAGGTGAAGGTGTTTTTTTCCCTGCCCAATGAAAATTCCATAAAATCCTGGCGAATAATATATTAATGTGGGGGAAAATATATATTGTGTGAGGCAAATTTTTTTCTATTAAAGTAAATACATTATAATATATGAGACGAATGATTTTTTGTAGAAGGGAAAAAAAATATTTGTGTTGGTGAATTTTATGTTCCTTTTGAATTTTTTTTTGTTTTTTGGCTAATCTATCATTAAGTATGGGAAAAATAAATATTTTATTGGCGATTTTCAAAAGATGGGACTTGTTAATGCATCATGTGGGCCAAGTTGCCAATGCCAACTAATAACTTGATTGCAGATTAAACACATGTTGGTATCCATAAGCACAAAAAGTTACATAGACACACAACCTAACAGTAAAATCCATCATTTTATAATGTTAAATATCTTATTTGAGATTGTTTGATGATCCTAGATCAATGGCTGAAGTTTAATTTTGACCCAATTTCTTGAAGGAAACAAAGTTCTCTAGGAATTCACTGGAATGATGACACGTATAAAATTAATCTGCACCATAAATATTATCTAATTAATGGAACATCACATAATGACATCATTATTTACACGTATCAAGTCTTACATCTATTTAGGTGGACGGTTGATAATGTATCACAGTTGTTATTAATAAAAGAAATGTTTTATCATTGACACTAAATCTGGCTATTTCTAATTTCACACAGTCGTGCTTTTAATATGAATGACTATGCTTTTAATATGAAAGATTTACATAATTTTGAAGGACAAATGAATTAATTAGGTTAGAGAAATAATTAAGGGCTATTTATAGATAATCTACGCTTCCTTCTTCAATTCTCCTTTGGTTTGGGTTTTCCTTTGCTAGTGCTTGAAAGATTGCCTCTATTTTAGGTTTTTAGGTTGTACAATTTTAGATATTATGGTAGTTGTTTTTTGAAGATGGACACTCCTATCTATTTGATAAGCACATCCGTAGAGGAAAAAAATGCCTTTTGGGGCCCGGTCTCAAACCAAACCCTTGAATCAGTTTGCAAGGAGTTTGGAGCCTTAACAAATGAGGTTGTGCGGATGGTGCTGGGTCGTGAATTTTTGGAAAATGTCGATAGGTATTGAGTTAACATGAACATTACGTCCCATTTTTTGTCATCTCTTTTGGACCTCGGGGGAGAGAAGGTGGATATGCTCCTTCTGTTAAGGAAGCTATTCAAACATGAATTCATGGGTGACATTGTTGAGGTTGTTGTATATGCACAATTTGGGGTGGGGATCCCTTGGGCAAGTGATTTATGCAAGCTATTCAAGTTAGACAAATATGTGGCCATTCAACCTTTTCTTTTGAACCTGGATGTTCAGCAGTTGATGTGCCATAGGAAATGGGCTCAGATTGATAGGGATTTTCTTCGCAAATAGTTTCTATTGGATGACTTGGTGGACTACGGATGGTTGTATGAATTCATAGAGCTTGTCGTCTCTGAAAATTTCTACTTAGACGGAGGGGAAAATCCTTAGTGTTGTGTCCCTATGGCCTCCGCCTAAAATTTTGAAATTTTCACTATAATAGGTTTTGTATTTAAAGTTTTGTAGGGACTTCAAGTCTCCAAGTCCGAAATTCCAAATATTGTAAATTTATATAAAATATTAATGAAAAGTTTGCAACTTCATTTCAGTTTGTTTTTATGAATTTAATTGTAAAATATGTTTTTGTGACGTATGTTATTTTATAATTTGTGAAATTGAAAATGAACCAAACAAATGTTAAATTTTTTTTTTGATCAATAATTTTAGATATTGTATTGATTTAGAAAAAGAGGTTACATATTGGCCATCAAAGGCATTTCTTTCCAAACTGCAAAAAATAGACTTTGCTTCGAAGCTTAACTACTATGAATAGCTATGAAAAGGTAAATACTAAAGCAGAAAGACCTCTATTAACATACATCTACATACAGAGATGAACAGACCAAAAAAGCCTCCTAAGGTTCGACTATGGGAACCGCTTTGCTATATCTCCTTTGGTAAAGTTTGCGAAGGCTCCCCACTTATCCACAAGTGCCCCAAATCGGGTGCTATCGCCTCCACCTCCACTCGGGCCAGTGGCCAGTTTCGGTTCTGCTCTGACCTGCCTAGTTGCAGAGGCCCTTGCTCCCTACCTAGTGACCGGTAGTTGCCTTCAGACCAGTGGTCTGCCATCTTCGTCTAGGGCCACATAAGACTTTATGGGCATTCTCTTCCTTTTTTAGGCCGTGAGTTCAGCCTCCACCTTTTCCAATTCAACCCTGTTCTTCTCTAGTGTCGTTAGTAGTTCCTTCCACCCACCCAATGCACGTGCCAGATGGATGTCTTCTAGGCTAGCCATCAACTAGACAACGACCGGTTGCAGCCCACGACTCCCTCTTCCCACCATTCGAAAAGGCCCATCACCCATTCGTAGCCCCAGACCAACCTCTGCACGCTCGATGATTTCCTCCACACCACCTACCCATTTCACAACCATGCATTGCCTGATAACACTCCTCACTTCTGCCTTTGATTCTGCAACCATCAGACCGAGAGCCACAAACAAAGATGAGATATCTAGATTTGTTCTTGGCCGCCACCCTTTCTGTAGAAAATGTTCTCCAAGGATTTCTTTGATGGATGCCCAAAATTCATCTCCCTCTCCTATGAAGATATGGCTCAGCCTATTCAAAGTGATGGGAGTATCAAATGCGAGAATCTGCCCATTAGTTGACAAAGAGAAATTTGCCTCCATAGCTTTGATATTACCACTCCGACTTAAAGGATGTGACCTTGCTGATGTCACCAGTGTCTTTAACTTGCCTTCAAAGCCTCTAGAAATAGATGATGTTTCCATCAAGTTGCTAAGAAAATCATCATTTCTCTTAACTCCCTCAAGTATGATCTCGATCTTCACTTACCGTGAGATCTTAGGTTGGGGATTTCTAATAATTACACCCTCACACTCTTCCCATTGCATCGTTTGAGGCTTAGTTTCTTGAAGACCCGCCACGTAGTATGGTGGTGTGACTTGCATGCTCAGTTATTGAGAGAGAAACCTTGGCAATGATTGCACCCCTGCATATTTCCTAATATTATTCATTATTCATGAATTCCTCGAAGATTTCAAATTTATCCTCAAGAGATCCGTCTGCTCCCACATTTGAGGGTTTATTGGCCAAATTGTTTGCCACTCTTGGCACATGTGAGGTTTTTAAATCTTCAAACTCTACAAGCATGCTCCCAAGCCTTCTGATATGCTTATTTAGGTAGCACATGTCCATTTGACCCTTATTAATTCCATTTACGACCAAGAGGGAGTCACCTTCCAGATGAACTTTCCTAAACTGGAGTTTTCTTGCGATGAGGACAACTTCAACTGCAGCTAGGCATTCTGCCTCATTATTTGTACCATTTCATAACCTTTTAGCACCTAGGGCCATAATTTCCCCCTTGTCATTCCGAGCTATATATCCAATTCCAGAAGTGCCAGGATTGCCTCGCGAGGCACCATAAAAATTAATCTTAATCCATCTGGGGGATGGTGGTTGCCAATTGTTTCTATACTCCCCTTCATCCTTGGAAAGAGGTTGAGCCCTCACACTCCCATTAACGGGCCAAATGTTAAATTATTAATGTATGACAATATGCTATTTATTTAACAGTAATAACTTAATATTACTTAACTTTTGTATTTTACATGTATCATGTCACATGTGTGACTGTGCGACTGCCAAATTGTCAAATTTTAAAGTATTTATTCTTTAAACTTTAAAGTAAAACTAAAATCTAAAATTAGCAAATGCCAAATGGAAATTCATAAAAAATCTAATAATTACAATTTCCAGACTCCCAGTCACGTCGAGCTAATATTGCCTCTTTGGTAGCGGAGTTGTCTGCCGTCACTGGCAACTGCAAGTGGTATGTACATTTGGCAACTGCACGTGGTATGTACATTGTACTATCAACTATGAGTATTAATATCATTGACACGTACCTTAAACCTATTTTTTTAGAACCCTAAATTGTAAACATATTAATCGAGACTGTTGATTGATCATAGATCAATGGCTAGAGTTTTATCTTGGGAATAATTTCTCGAAAGAAACCAATTTTTGAAAGAAGTCCAAGGAATGGATACATGTCACAAAGTTGGCACGATAACTTGCAAGAAATGAATGTCTTGTCAGAGTGACAGTGACATTCTTTAGCCATCAGGCAATTTGCACAGTTTCCAAAATTGTACTAGTACAAACTATAGTTATTAGTATAGTGACCACTGACTATATTAGTAATTTCCCACAATCTTGCATTAATGGGAATGTTTTACCTAAAGATATGGAACATGGATATTAATAGAAATTCTTGCTTTCTTCTTCATCAATTTCAATTTTCTTTTGCCTTTCAGTCTCGATCCTCTGGTTTTAAGTTTTTAGATCTGTGATTCTGTAGATTCGTAGAATTTCAATTTTTTGTGTGTAGTTTGAAGATTTAGGTTTTTAGTTTAGGCAGAGATGGACACCCATATTAGGTTGAGAACTAAATCCATTGATGAGAAAACACCCTTTTTGGGCAGGATACCAGACGAAGTACTCACTTCTGTTTGCAAGGAAGTGGGCTCTTTCATTAACAATGTTGTGTTGATGGTGCTCGGTCATGATTTCATTCGCAACGAGAAGAGATACCGCATCAGCACAGACATTATGTCCCACTTCTTGGTGTCTCTTCTTGACCTCGGAGTAGAGAAGGTAGACATGCTTATGCTGCTACTGAATGTTTTCACGGATCAATTTTTGGTGGACGACGTCCAAGTCATTGTCTTTGCAGAATCAGGGTTAGTTATACCTTGGGCTGATGCAATTGAAAAGCTTATCCAACGAGGCAGCAATGTGGAAAGGAAACCCTTCCTACTGAACCTTAATGAAAGGCAGTTGGCGCGGCTGGGGAGGGACTTCTTGTGGAAGTGGTTTCACCTCGATGACTTCGAGGAGACAGACTACACCTGGCTTGATGAATCCAGGGAGATTATCCTCCATAGACAATTCTTCTCAGACAGGGATGGAGATGAAGACCTTTAGTATTTATGTTCTTGAAATGGGTTTTCGCATTTCATTTTTTTTTTTGTTTTTTCTTATATGATCAACCAGTGCCCTTGTGGCAAAAAAATTTGTAACTTTTTGGATACTTCCCATTTTGTAGGGTTTATGGTGCGACTATAGTCTAAAGTTAAACTCTATAATTATAAAGTATATTATAATATTAGTGATGTAAAATTTCAAAATAATTAATGAAAATTTTGTTGTTCGACTCTTAAAAATTATTGTAATTTTTCTTTCTTCCTCCGGAAATGAGACACGTATCAGTGTGTGAGATAATAGATTGTCTGCGTAATATTGTTTAATTGCAATTTTGTAAAGAAATCTAAAGACTTTAATTTTGATAAATAATAAATAATAAATTATATGCCCATTCATATTGCCAAATCGATGCGCAAATCTGTGATATATAATATGAACCAAAAAATGTAACAATGTTTAATGTATGTGTGTGATTTATTTAAGAGTAATAACTTAATTTTTCCATGTCAATGACAAATGTACTTATCATTATGTCAATGTGTCATGTGCGCGACTACGAAAGTGGAATTGTAAAAGTCTAAAGTATTTTATAAATTATGGTCATTAATAAATTAATAAATAATTAGACAGTTATTTGTGATTGCAATATTTTAATTAGTTATTTTTATATTAGACAGTTTAAATATTTAATCTTATTTAAATTTAATAAATTTTTGGCGTGTAGTGCTACGTGTAACTATATTTATGGCGACTGTTGGATGAGAAGAGATCAACGATGTTTGATGTATTTTGGGCCGAAAGGGAAAATAAATCCCATTTTTTCAATCCTATTCTGAAATCACGACATGTGTACACTCATTCAATCAGACGAATTAGACGACACATGACCACTCACACAATCGGTGTCATTTGATAAATATAATTCAAAGTAAATAAATGGAAGTAAATAAATGGGATCCATCAAAAATGATAGTGACTACCAGCGACCGTTGGATGAGCAGAGATTAATGACGTACGGTGTATTTCGGGCTGAAAGGGAAAAGAAATCCCATTTTTGCAATCCTATTCCAAAATTACAACACATGTACATTCATTCAATCAGTTTCATTCGATGATGACCGAAAGACCGAAAGATAAAGGAAGATTAAAAGAAACCAACGACCGTCGGATGAGCACAGATCAACGATGTGTGGTGTATTTCAGGCTGAAAGGGAAAAGAAACCCCATTTTTGTAAACCTATTCCAGAATCATGAGATGTGTACACTCAGCTTTAAAGTTTTATTAAAATCATAATTAGAGTAAAAGAGTAACTTAACATTTAATAATTATAAGCTCAATTTGACCACAGACCAAAAAATTAAGTGACACATGTCCTAGTGACCTCAGATATTTGGAGAAGCAATAAAATTTAACACGAGTGAAAATAAAAGTTAACGCGAGTGACGAGTCACGACTGACGATTCAATACTACTCACTATTATACAATTTTAACCTAAGTTTTTATATTTTCAGTTCTTACTAGTATAATATATTGGAGATTCAGAAAGGGGTTACGACTTCTAGGTTGAGGATTGAGGAATGCAATAGTCTCTCAAATCTCTTCCCACTCACAGTCTGTACAAATTGAATTTTTGTAAAATCCTGAAAACCTACGTCCTGCCCTTTAAATTTTTCAAATCTAGAGGTTTACTGTTTAGATTATAGTCGTATAATTAGGGTTGAATTTTCAAACATGCCTGTAAATTGTAGCTGTCACCTATGTAGAATTTTTTGAATTTTTGTACAAGTAAATAGTAATACTAGTATATCACGGTCCTTGATGGGAAAAACAAATACCAAGAGTATGAGTAAAGGGAAAAGAAAGGAAACATAGAAAATAGACTTCCACAAACTGGTTAAAACACTAGGTTTCATTGATGAATTCCATGATATTTTTGATCCTGTTATCCATGGAAATAAGGGAATCATGGAAATTATATTTTCACTTGAAAATAAGTGGAAAGATCCAATGAAGGATAATTTTTTTTGTCTATTTAACAACACGTTAAAGGCAAAGACAAATAAAATTGCATAGTGGGTTGTTGGGTTAGCACGCATGGCATTACCTCAAGTATTCCCTTGTCCAGAAATTGTCATGCTCTGCGCCAAAAATTATGATGAAAATATAAAAGCAATTGTCAATAAAAATACTTAGGAGGAAATTTTGTCGATAACAAAGACTGAATTTGCTAGTCTGTTGGACCTAGGGTTTGAAGCACAAAAATCAAACGTGCACATTGACCTGGGAAAGCTGGCAGAGAATTATGAAAAAATAGATGCAAAATAGAAAGATTCGTATATTAGAGGAATAAAAAGCAATTCTAGTCTGGATCCAGATCATAAGCCTCCTTATGATTATGATATTTTTGTGCAATGGGTTTAGGATAGTATTTCCTTGCTAGCATTTTATTTGGGATTGGATAGTAAAAAAGAAATGGGTGCCAGCATTCTTGAAATGATTTTTCATATTCATTATGAAAAAGAACCAGTAAAATATATTTTTATTGAGCACACTGTTAATTGCATGCAAGAAAAATTACTAATGATTAAAAGAGGATCACAAAACACATTTAGGTTCACAACCTACTTGTGCTATCTTCTTTTAGCAAAGCTTCGTGCAATATTTCAGACAAACAAGCTTCAAAGTCAGGTCTAAAATGTAATATATGAATGGAAACCTCAGATAAGGAGATGAGTGATAACATAAGGAACTATAAAAATTTTGTAGACTTCTTTTTGGCACCAATGTATCACAAAATTACAGGCACTGTGTTGCCTAGATTGCCTGTGTCTTGTAGAGATTGCATTCAACTCGGAAGTCAAATACAATTGGCTGACTGGTACTTCATGGAAGACTACACTGTGTTAAGGTTTTACGGTTCAGTGGTAGAACCCTACAAAATTCCAATACATGTCATAGAGAGGGTATTTGCATTGGAATATGTTCGACATTTGCATTGGAATATTTTCGACATTTGCATTGGAATATGTTTGGCAGATGGAGAGCACAGATGCACTCTTTAATGGTCAGCAAAAGTAAATGATATTTCCTTCCTTGCCTTTCTCATTGGGAGGGTTCACATTTGAGAGAAGAGGATTCAAAGTGGCAGAGGCTTTTTTTTCAATTTTTCGCTTTACTATTGACAGTCACTGAAAGTATGATCCACTAACCATAATTGGAACAAAGCTTAGAGCGAATGGGAGCTCGGCAAGCAAATGTCAACATGAGAGTATGTCATTGATCTAGAAAAAATTAAAAACATGGAGTCTTGGGACAAGGTCAAAAAAGAGATGGATAAATACGCGGCTGAAAATAATATTTCAATACAAGAATTGTCATCACAAATTATTACATTACACAAGCATAAAGGAAAAGTGTACCACAAGACATCCTACAATTTATACTAGCAAACTACTCAACCATCTACAAAAGATATTTCAAACAAATAGCACTTCAATGTAAAGATGATAATTGGACTGCAACCAAAATTAAAGATTTTTGGGAAATGAGGAAGAGTCTTGGTGAGATAAAGACCTCTGCAGTTTTTTATGATGCAGACGAGGATAAAATATTTAGCAATTTGTGGAATGTAGAGCATCCTGTTCAAGCACATCCTAGTGATTATGATGATCAAGATACTGATTTTGATGGGTGGGATTTTGTGTCAATTGCTACTAGAGTCAGTGCATCCACAAAAGAAAAATATGGCAAAGGGGTAGACATGGTATAAAAAATGGGTTTTCCAGGTAGGGGTGGTCTGGGTCCCACAAGAGAAGGGAATTGGTATCCAATTGCCACACCCACTCCACCAAAACATGGTAGGGCACCAGTAATTGGAAGTTCATCAGAAAAGGGTACTACTCAGTCTCATACCCTTGCACCTTCATTTGTTCCATCTTCAAATCCAGTTCCACCTTTGCCAAGCACTCAGATTCAATCTGAATCAAGTGCCACAACCACTGGTGGGGATGGCATGGGTATTACTAGTGGTCTGAAAAGGACATTATAATTAGACACAAAATCAGTGGATCCCAGAGATCAAGGTAGTGTAAAGAAGAAAAAGGTTATGACAACAATGCCAATGGTGTCTGTGATTGTGACTCCAACAATTGCCACACCTTCAGGACAAAATCCTCTGAACAGTCCAAATACTACACTTGTAATGGGTCAGGGTGTTACTATTACTAATCCTCATGGTGCAATTATTTGAACCACAGGTGGAAGCTCGTACATTGCTGCAAGTTCTATTTCACCTTCCAAACATTCAATTGTGTCATAAAACCCTGATTTTCATTACAATGATTTTGTAACTAACTTTGAACAAAAAAAAAAAGGAATAGAAAAAATACTAAGACATTGAAGAGGGATGCAGTTGCTGTAGCTCATGATGCAGAACCTGCATCGAATAGGTTATTTCCCACATATGAACCAAAGAAAGAAATGATGGAGTTCATGGTTGTTATGCCCCCAGCTAGAGATAACAATCCACCAGAGAGTCAGATAAATCCATCTGAATTTAAAGTTAGCACCCTCCAAATGGATTTATCAAAAATTAAAAATGTGGACAAGATAAATGTGTCGAAAATGACCAACCAAGTTGTCTACAGTTCAGTGATGAAGTTGGAGAGAGAGAATGGAAAGCTTCAGGGTAGAATAGAAAAGTTACAGGCATACCTGACAAATGAAAAGGCAAAGGAGAAAGCGACAGATAACATGTGCAAAGAATTAGAGAAAATGATAAAAAATTCATCCTCTAAAGAAGAAATTGGTCAAGGAGAACATATGGAGGCAGAATTGAAATTTGTGAGGGAAAAATTGGAAGAGAGCAATAAAAATCTCGAGGAAGAAAAATCCTCTTCATTAAATTTATACAAAAGCGTGGAGAGGGGAACAAGTAAACAATAAATTAAAGAAAGAATTGGAGGATGAAAGGGTAAAAGAAAAATAGTGGGAAGAGAAAGAAAAACAGTGGGAAGAGGAAGTAGAGAAAATAAAAAAAATAGAGTGAACACCAGCTGTCAGAATTGAGAGAAGAGCTAAAGAAGGAAAATAAGACAATTAAAACTTACGAAAATAGCTTGAATGACCAAATGAAAAATACAGTCAAGTAAATAAAAAAAGACCTTTGGAGGAAAATAAAGGTGACAGGTGATAGGTTGTGTGATTGGTTTGAATTGAATGAAAGTCTTAGAGATATTTTTGGGAAGCTCAAAGAGCACATTGCCAAGAACAAAACTTTTTGTCAGAGAGAGAAAACTGCAAAATAGATTTTGAATGAAATCAACACAACCAGTGACAGGCATTTGGAAAGCAAGGGAATTCATGACCGTACTCTTGCATCAATAAAAGAAACCTTTGTCTGAAAAAAATGTCATAAAATAAATGAAGTAGAGGAAACTCTTGCCTTATTTTAGATAAAGCTCGCCAAGATGAATCAAACAACAACCAAAATGATAGGTCATGGTTTGCCGAGTCTTGGTCCTAGTAACTCATTAATGAATTTCGTTGGAAGAGAAGATTGCAAAAAAAGGTTGGAGGAGACAATGGGGACTGATTTAGGCAAGCTTCCTCAGGACACAACTCATGAAGGCATTGTAAACGACATCAAACCATTGAAAAATTTGAATGCAGTATTGGAAGGATCATTGCTTTCAAGTCAGTCTAAAAAGTATGAATGGATGACGAGGTTGCAGGTCATCTACTATAACTTGACAAATAATAACCTTGCAAACGATGCATAATGGAGCTTATTAAACAAACTGGTAGAATCGTCTAATAAAAAATAGTATGTTAAAGTACTTTCAGTTTCAATCATCTCTATATTATTTATCTATTGGCTTGAATTGAGTTAAAATTAACAAGTTTGAACTTTGTTTTTTTAACAGGATCAATGTAGTAGATGCTATAATGCTATTGCTAATTTACTAAATCGACATGTCAAATGCAGAAATGTATAGTTGTAGAGATGGTGTACTAGTCTTGACTCTTATTGATTTTGATTTTGAGACTTCACATTAGGCAAATCGACCTAAAGCTATTGTTTCTCCCTTGTTTCTATAAAAGGGAATTCAGGGTCATTTGCTAAGGGTAATGAAATTGAAATTGGGTATTGACTCTTGAGTCATAATTCATTGTCAATTCACTTTTGCAAA
>MU226629.1:1313212-1337838 GCA_018584345.1 Thuja plicata
TCACCACTTTGGACAGTGACAAACTTCAAGAGTTTGGAGTGCTCTGTCAATGAAAAGCCATACAAAAGAAGATGATCAAAGAACACAGAGAAAACATGGCACTTGAAAAAGCCAAAGAAATACTCCATCAACTGGTTCCTAAAGTAAAAATTGATGAAAATGCTTTAGTTAAGGAACAAATTGCTGTTCTTACCGACGCTATCACAGAGCAAGGGATAGAAGCCAACCAAGCAATGGAAGAACAAGCAGAGAAGAAATATCAATACAATCTAATTGATAAGATAAGCCAAGAAGTGGCATTGAACAAGGTTAAACTCTCAGAAATTAGTGATGAAATGGAACCAATGATTGCAGAGGCAATAACCTTAGTTCAGAAGATGTGCACACTTGATAAATTTGCAAAATAGAACAGTGAAAAACATATAGAAATTGATTCTAATGTCACTACGAGTGCACAAAGCCTAACCTCAAATGCCGAGAGCATAAAGGCACATCATGACATAGTAATTGAGGCAAACAGGCTAAGACAGGAAATATGGGACGCTGAGACAATTTAGAGGAGAGATTATAGAATTACAGGCACACATTTTACCAAATCTCACAATACTTCAGTAGCATATCTCAGAGGCTA
This sequence comes from Thuja plicata, assembly GCA_018584345.1. Taxonomy (NCBI): domain Eukaryota; kingdom Viridiplantae; phylum Streptophyta; class Pinopsida; order Cupressales; family Cupressaceae; genus Thuja; species Thuja plicata. The sequence goes on from MU226629.1 coordinate 1,313,844, forward strand.
GAAATCTGATAGCAACCCTAGAGATGTCTGTCATAGACAACATCTATGATATTCTTGTAAGAATTTCACTAGAGCACATGGCTCTAGAAATGCTGAAAGAAAAATGGGAGAAAATGATGGAGGAAGTCAAATCCTCACATTCCCACCTTTTTGAGAAGTTGTAAGTACGTTTGTCCTTAGAATCAAAAAAGGAGGAAAGGCAATGTATATATCTATGTACAATACAAATATCCAGACAATTCATATATCAGAAAAAGAAACAAAAAGATAAAGGATATATATATATATACTTACACTTATCGACATATACATAGGGGGAGTCATTCAAATGACTAAGGTAGAAGTATTCACAGGTGTACATACTAATATACTCAGTATGTTGCACATATCATGTTTTTGATACTAATGTCAAAGGGGGAGATTGATGACATTATTTTTCCATTAGTATACTCTGAAGAAAAACACAGATAAAAAGCATTACCGACAGACAGTAAGCATCACTGGAGAACCATAATCAGTACCGGTGAAATGCAAGCATACCCGATAGGATAAATAATTTTGAGAAAAATGCTAAGTATAAATGTGACAAGCTTCACTGGCGAACATAAGCATCACCAGCGAACACAAGCATTACCGGCGAACACAAGCATTACCGACGAACACAAGCATTATCGGAAACACAGTTTCTAGAATCAACCTGACAGGAATAGACAAGCATACTCGATGACATGTTTAGAGAAAGGAACACCAATGACCAAGAACACCGACCATCAGAATCGACAGACAAAAAAGACGCAAATTGTGGATCTGATTTATACATGACGGATAAGACAAATTTATTCTATTTTTTAGAATTTTTTTGTTTTTTATAGTCATGCAAGCTTTATGTAAATAATTTAAAGCATCCTAATGGATCAAAAGCATATCGAACTACAGATCAAGATCAAGTTGTATATCTTGAATCTAGAGTTAACCTGCGAATGCATGAATCAAGAATTGAACCTAAGCTAGTATAAATAGATGTTAATACTCAATTATGAGTACATGAATTCTTTATAATTGATAACCATGAAGAGCATCTAAGGAGCGGAAGGCAGAATTCATGCAGAGAGCAGAAACAAAATTTATCAGTTAACAAGAACACACAGAGGCTACCGATGAGCAAAAAAAGTAATACTCAATCATGGAAGGATGATTAATAGTATTTTTGGAGCTTTATAGGATCTGTTATCAGCAATTGAAGATTTCATTTATCATCAGATCAAAGAATTATGTAGTTGCATTCTAAAAAGTGCATCACATCTAAAATCCTTTTGTAGAAGGTGGACTTAATCGTCCTTTGTAAATCTCTTAACAGAGTGCACACTTAACAGTGTTGTTGAAAGCTTCAAATGAAGTAGATCTTAACAGGTCTCCACTGTAATACTCCTAATAGGGTAGGTCATCAGAAGTGACCAAATTGTAAGCCTTAACCGACTCTTCTTATTTGCAAATAGTTAAGTTTGTGGGTAACAATCCCCACCATAGTTTTTACTTCCTTAACAAGAGTTTTCTGTGATACCATATCTTGTGTTATGTGTTATCAAATTACATGTATGTTTCTTTTACTATTACACATCAAATGGAATGTATGATATGATTTCACACGCATAAAGAAAGATGAACAGATAGATAAGTTATTTTACAAACTGATGACTAAGGGTTAATGGGCTAACCAAGAAAAGTTTTAGAGGTATTGATTCACCCCTCCCCTCTCAGTACAAATTATCTCAATATAATTCCAACAGGATGTCAAATTTGCATTCCTAAATGGAATACTGAAAGAAGAGGTATACATTGAACAACCAAAAGGGTTTGTCGATCCAGACAAGAGAAAAATGGTATGTAGAATACATAAGGTTTTGTATGGATTGAAAAAAGTGCCTAGAGCTTGGTATGAAAGACTTCAATCCTATCTCATCAGCATTGAATTTGTAAGAATGAGTGAAAATAACAATCTGTACTTAAAAGAAGATAACAATGGTAATATTTTGATTGCTGAAATATTTGTTGTTGGTATCATTTTTGGGGGTAATGAAATGTTATACAAATCCTTTGCTAATGAAATGAGAAAAGAGTTTGAAATGTCTATGTTTGGGGAGATCAAATTCTTTCTTGGTCTACAGATTCTTCAACAAGATGCAGGCATATATATCACTCAGTCCAAATACATAAAGGAAGTGCTGAAGATATTCAAGATGGAAGATTCCAAATGAGTTGGAACACCTATGGAAGCCAAATGTAAGCTGACAAAGGAAGATAAGTCAAATGAGGTAAATCAGACCTTGTATAGATCAATGATTGGAAAACTAATATATGTTTTTCATACCATACCATATATTGCACATGCAACTGGAATAGTTGCAAGATTCTCTACTAATCCCAAAGAATCACATATGACTATTGTTAAGAGAATTATGAGATATCTAAAGAACACTAAGGGCTATGACTTATGGTATAAAAGAGAAGGAAAATTTGAGCTACAAGTCTATACAGATGTTGATTGGGTTGGAAACATTGATGACCAAAAGAGCACAACTGGAGGAGAATTCTTCATGGGTGATAGAATTGTCACATGGATTAGCAAGAAGTAAGGATACATCTCTCAGTCTACTATAGAAGCAGAATATGTGGATTTTTCTGTAAATTTCTCTAATATTGCATGGATCAAACAGTTGCTAGAAGGTATGCATATGAAGATTCTTGAACCAGTGATTATCTATTGTGATAATACTAGTGCAATTAACATTTCTAAGAATCTAGTCATGCATGCTAAGACTAAGCATATTGCTATCAAGTATCATTACTTAAGAGGACAAGTGCAAGAAAATAAGTGATACTGGAATATGTTCAATCAAAGAAACAATTAGCTGATATATTCACAAAGCCATTACCGAAAGATACATTTGAGTACTTGAGATAGAGACTAGGGGTCTAACCCTTGTCTGTCAGTCATTAAGCTGACTATGATGATACATCACCCTACACACAATTAGAAGATCATTCATGTTGATGCAAACACAAAGACGGACAACAAAAGATACATCTGTACACAACAAGGTACAAATCTACACCGAACACCAGAGTCAATGTATTGCTGATGGATAGGAAAATTCAAGGAATATATTATAAAAAGGGATGGAAGATGATATGAAAGAATTGTTTGGCATTGTTGTCAAAGGGATAGATTATCTCATTATCAAAAGGGAGAGATTCTCACTATACAAAAAAGAGATATTATCTCATTATTATCAAAGAGAGATTATATTATTATCCATGGAGAGTTAATCATTATCCAAAGGGATTGATTACATATGAAATATCCATCTAAGGGAGAGAAGTAACGTGATAGAGAGAATACATACTAAGGAAGAGATTGTTGTCAAAGGAAAAAGAGATGATCAAGAAGAAGAAAAGTCAAGGAAGAGAACATATCAGGAACAAAGACAAAATTTGCTACATCTATCCAGTAAAGGGATTGAAGAATCAAGAACACATTGTGCAAGAAACAAATCTATGCTATAGGAGCTTACTAAGAGCTAGACATTTGTATTAGTTATAATGGGAGAAGTTGGTGAATTACAACTGTTATATTTCATATTGTATTAGTAATAATATAGTGTGATAATATAGTATGTTTCCATCAATGCCAAAGGGAGAGATTGATGACATGTAACTGATTGAATGTTTGAAGATGTTAAGTTGATCACCGAAATGCAGAAAGATAGTGCAAGACATTAAATCAGTTAATGGATTGTATTTTCATTGATGTCAACTTGATATAATCTGATTGGTTATATACAAAGTGTCAAAGACTTCAGAGAATAAGAAAGATAATGATTATGCCTTTAGTAATGCATAAAAGATTGACATTCACTAAGTGACTACAAACATTGATGGCTAGTGGAACCCAAAGGACAAAGAAAACTGAGAGCAAAGTCACAGTGATGCTTGAGAAAGACAACCGACAAGCATTACTGATGAGTAGAAGCACAAGCATTATCGATGGCAAGAATTACAGTGTTAACCGACGAGTAGAATTTTGCAGTGATGCCCGATGGACAAACAACCCCAATGGACAGACAACACCGATTGAGAAGCCTGAGGAGAACTGAAGTGTTGACCAAAGCTATCAAAGAGTTAAAAAAACAAAGTTAATTGAAGTTCAGAAATGAAAAAATACTTAGCTGGCAGAGCTAAAGATAGACTTAATGGGTTGTTGACATTGTTTTCATCGACAAGTTAAAACCAGAGATAAGTAAAAGATTTAAAGCTGTTTTATCCAATTGGAAAGAAGATTTCTATGAGATAAAATGGGATTTAAGCTTTAAATAAATATTGGCTAAGATTGCGGATCATGCCAAGAACAAGAAAATAAAGAAGTGAGAAACAATGATATTATGTCTATAAAGAGACAATCTAATTCATTATGAATTAAGGGGAGTGAATAGAGAAAAAAGAGGATGCTGAAGAGAAATTGATGAAGAAAAAATTCATACAGTCCTTATCAATCAAGCTAAGGAAAGAGCTAAAGATTTTTGTGAAAACTGAGCAATAGAGAAGCACAACATCACTGAGAAAAAAGAAGTGGAGCAAAGGTATTGAAAAGATACATTGATCGTAAATTTATTATGAGAATACAATAGATCTGAAAATCTGAAAGTTTAAGTTGTATGTGTGAACAAATCATTTACTGTTTCAGTTTAACCATTGATTCATAAAGTATCTTAACTGAGCAGGACTTAAAAATCCTTTCTATATTGAGATGCATCCTGGAAGGAGTATCAAAAAGTTTGATCATGAAGATAACATGAGATGCCAGATACCATTTGACAAACTACACTGGGTTTGGTCATAGAAGGTAGCATAGAGATGCCCGATATCAAGTGACAAAATATTCTATTTAAATCCTCTAACAAGGTCACACCTAACAGTGTGTTTGTAACCTTCAACAGGGTTGGCTCTTCACCGAGCTCACTTCAGAAGAGTGAAAAGTTTAGGTTAGCGGTCCCAAGTGGTTTTTCCCTTAACAGGGTTTCCACATTAAAAATCCATGTGTCAATGTGTTTATGAGTCATTGATTTAGTGTTTTGCATTACACATAACTAATCTGGATTGATCGGTATACACTAAGAAATTTACTATTTTTGGTAAATGAAAGACTACTATTCAGTAAATATTAAGAATAAGGTTTAACAATGAACTTTGAGTAGCAGTTATTTGATAATAATATTTGAAGCATACAACTTGTAGGACTGAAGATAACTAGAGGCTTAATATTGTGGTACTAAGTTTTTGGGTTGATTTATTGAAATATTTTTGAGGCCACTAATTCACCCCCCCTCTCAGTTATTTCTAATAGTTTCCTTTAATTTAGTGATGTCTTATATCTTTGAAATATTTCTCATAACTCTCTCTCTTTATCTCTCTTTCTTCTACATTGTTGTGAGTGTGTAGGCTCATACTCCTGCTAAAGTGGGGGCTAAATCTAGCATTGTAAAATTTTACCCCTCTGTAATTTCCCACTTACCTAGGACCTATTTTAGCATGTTTGACCTCATGCATCTAATTCTTCATACCCCTGCTCAATTCAACATGTAATTTTGACATCTCTCTAATTAAGATCTATGGTCTCGATTTAGGATTGAATTGGAGTGAATGACCTATCTTGGCCATCCCATTTTCAAGAATGGGCCAATCAGGGCACCTTGTTCCCCAATGATTTGGCCTAAGTTGAATCCTCTCAATGGTTACATTGTTTTAGTGAGTATTTTAAACTTGAATTATCTTTCATTGATTTTTACACCCCAAAATGTTGTGAGAATTATAAAATAAATCTACCCTCCCTCATTGGGGAAATCAATTCAATCCATAATAAATCACTGAAGTTGAGTTGGAGCTCTTAGCTACAATTTTTCATTTCAAGAATTCAAGGCCTTCTTCTTCAGCTGTAGAATTGTGTAAAAATTTAACAACCTTCATGTAAGCATGTCTTAATAATTTTTCATCTTGGTCTTATGAAGTCATGTTATTACATCAACATTGGTGATCACATTCAAAGAACATTAGATCATCAAAGTATAAGACATTATATTTCTCAAATCTATCCTCTACTATATATAAGTGTGCTTTCCATTCAAGTATATTTCATTTCAATTTCAAGGTTTATTCCTAGATCATGGTTTGACTTAAGAAAACCCCATTCTACACAAATTTGTTCTCTCTATTTTTTTAGTGTGCAAGTAAAAGTGAGGGATATGAGAAAAAGATTATAGTGAGATCAGATGAAGAGATACAATGTACGATTTTTTGAAGCAAAAAATATCAGGAACAAGTCGAGTAGGGAACCTCATTTCTAGGAAGAGGTCACCCAAAGTGCCTCGACCCCCCTGTTTCAGCCATGGATTTAAACCATAGGTGAGTTATAGTCTTCTATTATTAGATCTTTTTCAAAATCTATCTATCTATTCTCAGTATCTCTGCACACACAAAAAACCCTCAATTCACTTCATTTGCCCGTCGATCTTGCATAATCCATCTACAATTGCATAGTCATCTTCCACTCATCAGGAAACACCATTGAATTCAGGTTGTGCTTAAATATCTTAATCCAAGTGGATGATTCTCCTTCTAAGGTAGACGCAAAATAGATCTAGCTTCCTAGTTTGTCCCTACAAGCTTGCAACCTCTATTTTACCACTTAACATTTACTAACAACATCAACTACATGTCACATATTCGGTCTTGTATGTAATGTCACATTTATTAAAACTCATATTGCACTAGCATATGGTACACAAGAATCTCACGTTAATTTTGCAATTTCTTCTTCTTCTTCAAAATATGATTACACTCCTCATATATACAAGGTTATGTTAATGTGACTTCTCCTCCTTCTTGTGAATTGGAGATATGTTATTGATTTGAATTCAACATTAAAGGTGTATGATCAGATACAAAGGAAATAGTTTATGGTGCATCGAACAAGAATTTTTCTACACCCCCTCCTCTATTATCTAATTTCTCTATATGGTCTTCTTGTAGGGAAGAGAAAATCTTGTTGTGGCTCCTCAAATGCCACTGGATTACTCTTTGTCCTTTGCAACAAGAAATTTCAGAAAAGAAAAATCAAGAAAGTCCCCTTTTTATGCATATCACCTATTGCTTGGTCATTCCACTAGTGAATTCCAAGCATTGAACCTGATAATTTTAAAAAAATCCTTGACTATGGTACATAAGTCTCTCATTTATTGATGCACATATTTTTCTTTCTATAACAAGTGAGATTTGGTTTCTCCTTTTTTATGTCCCTCATAATTGATACTTTTTTTTGTTATGTTACTCCTCACTATGTGACATTCATATGTCTATATGGGGGCTCATGTACAACCATTCTTTTTTTTGGTAGAATTATAATGTACTCTAGTCTATTTTTCCTCACCTATATATTGGGGGAAGGATGACTCCCTTGGAGGTGTATATCCTTCTTGAGGATCGCCTTCTTTTCTATATAATTGAAAATATCAACATAGTAATATGCTAATATTTTAAGGTGGCATATGGCCTCCTAATTATTTTTTTTGATTGACGTGCCCTCTTTGTATCAGTGTTTCATAATGCTTTGTAAGGTTTTTTTGTTAATATATATCTTACAATGTTAATGGTATATGAATCGCCTAGGATAACATAACTTGATAGCTAGTGGAATTCAAATGACTTATTTGGATCATGTAGCAAAATGTATCTTGCTACTTTTTGGTCTCTTATCTTTTACATTCCTTGAGAGATGGGTAATCTATGAGTTACCTAGAATAATTTATCTTTTTGGAAATGATAAGACTCACCGAACATGTTCACCTAGCATAACACAGCTTGCTAGCCTTATAGAATGTGATTTTTAATTCTTTCTCATCTAGCATAGCTCAAATTGTTAGACCTATGTAGGGTTTGTAATGTGAATGACCCATATCAAAAAGGAAAGGTAGTACAAGTTTCATGTATCCTTATGTAATTGTAATAATTGAGTTCCTGCATGTGCTTTTTTGAACCTGATTATGTTATTTATTTTATTTTATTTTTACATACTGAGTTGCTGCTCGTGTTTGTTATATGTATCAATTAAGTTCCTCTAAGTATTTTTTGTATTCTAGGGATGACACTTGGTATTATGCAATAATTTATATTGAGGTCTCCTTAACTCACTAAGTTGGAACCTTTATTTTCTTAGATTATTATTATATGCTTCGTAATTGTCTTGTATGCCTTATGTGTTTGCTTTATGCCTTGAATGTATGCTCTGTGTCTTGCATGATTGGTTGTATATTTTGCATGTTTATTATGTTTCTTGTGTGTTTTCAACGTGTTTACTTCATGTTTCTTTCATGCAAGTTACATGTTCACTTTAACCTTTAGCCTTGTCTCTTTAATGTGTATTGAGTGATGAGAATGATTATTTTGAGCACTGAGTTGATCACCAACCAAAGATAATGCTATACTTGATCTAAGTACCAAGCTTGATACAAGAACAAATTTTAACAATAATTTTGACGAGGAAATACCTCTGCCTCTTAGCGGACTACCTGGGATAGAGAATTTGCAAGTATGCCTTGTATTTGTATTATTATGATTGAAAATATGGATTGATAAGTGCCTTGACCTTAATTTATCTATACTTTATTATTGGGATGTGCATAGGCTAATACCCCCACTAAAGTAGGGGATAAATGTAACATCATAAATTGTTACCACTGATACTTTTATACTATATTTAGCATCCACTTTGGTGTATGTGATCGATCAAAAGAAAAAAGTATTTTTCTTGGGCCTTGATTAGAAAATTTAATCACATCCCCTAGTGTGTAGCCCTTTGAATTAACTAATAGGGTTGGAAACTATTGTCCTACAAATTTGGGTTGGATTTTAACTTTGGGCCCTTAATGGTCATGACTTTGTTGTCGACCTAAACTATAAAGGTTATTTTAGAAAGGTGTTAATTTCATAGAAATGTGTCTCTCTTTTACATTATAAATCCTAACTAACAAGAAGAAAACTATCATGATTGATCATTGTATCAAGCTACGAAGAGATTCATTATCAAGCATATTGTGATTTATAGTCTTACTTTGGCTAAGATATTATTTCTTGTCTATTCTTATTATCATGATATATACTAACACTTGCAGGAATTCAACATCACTCTACGTGGATCCAATCAAGGGCATCACATATAAGGTATCATTATCATTTCAATAGTTATGTCATTTGTGTATCCTCTGATCCCCTAAGAGAACACACTTTTTATCATCATCATCATTATTTTTGTGGAGGTGAGAACACCAACACTAGGTTTGACTAAGGAAATCCTAGGATATAACATAACCTTTTCCCATATTTCATGTGTATGGGTGTATATCCAAATGATTTCAATAGTGACAATGGCATAGATGGACAAAGTAGACTATGATGACCATTTTCAAACTTTAAACAACACTAATTCCTAGGACACTAGCACCAAATGCTTCAATCCGCCTAATTTTGCTTTAAATTTTGACAAAAACTACTCAAAATCCTTTCTTAGATTAAGTTTTTAACCTGAACTCCCATCTTCACATCTCTGGGACACTAGTTCCCAACATTGGATTCCTACATATTTGACCTCTTCTTTTAGCACCAAGTTCCTCTTTGCATATGATTTCTAGATCTAACTTTGTTTACATGTGCTTCACTTTTGTATCTTTCAAATTTAGTTAAATGTTTTCAATTTAGCCTTCTTTTGCCTACTTCATTCCACATACTCAACAAATCTGTATTACCTATAATAAAAAAAAGTATGGGTCTAGATAGGTTGGCTCTTCTGTGTGGACAACATGTATTGTCCTAAATTTTAAGCACCTATAGTTAGTTTCTCAATCAAGCCCCATTTTAGTGTTATAAAGATTACATATTTGTTATGCTTGATCCAGCCCTGCACCACCTACATTCTGACTTTCTTTCCACCTTCTTGATTTCCAAATTAAATTTCATCAACTTTTGGTGGGAAGATATTGTCCAGTTTGACCTCTTCACTTGTTTTTCCTCAAAAATTGAATAGAGGGATCGTCTTGTTGGTTTAGCGGGATTTTCAAATTCCCATAGGTCTTCTTCAAGTTTTGAGCCCCAAAATGTTGTGAGATGTATAAATGCAACCTATATTATTGATCCTTTGTATTTATCCTTGATGACAAAAAGGTATTGCATTGGTCAGAGATAAGGATATGATCCTTGATGGTTCATATTCAGTTTGGATTTATTTGATGTTGACTTTGATACTAATGGTTTCAGGGTATATGTAGAGATCTCATTTATCTTAACAGGTACAAGTGTTCAGGTCACTTCTCTTCATGATCATCCGGGACACTAAGCATATATTGTTATTGATCTTTCAGTAAATACAAGGCATAAATATTGAAATATCTACATGGCATACTATGCACAAATTGGTTTGCATATTTAAATGTTCTTGTTATTCCATGCCTACATTGATTTATTGTAGCATATTTCAATATGATTATGATAAGAAGTATTAATGTTGTGGACATTGTAGAATTGTTAATTAAAAGTTTAGAAAATATGACTAAGTGTCTTCCTTAGTCAACATGAGAAAGAATTGTTGGTGTGACAAGTTATTGCAAGTGTTACCAATGTTACTTTACTTTGCAAGGTATCGGGTTCCTTTGTGAACATATTTCTTTTGTGGTGATTATGTATACTTTGAGATATTTTAGCTCACAATGGTCGAGCTCTATTATTCACATGACATTGAGCATGGGTTAACTGTTTTACATGTTTCAACATGTACTTTGGTTAATTAGCATTGATGTGGCACTCATGGTTGGCTCACGTGGACATTAATTTATTTTCGCATGACACTCATTCTATCGTTTGACATTTACATGACCTTTTGTATGTGGCAGTTTGTTTGTTTGAATAGTTCAGATTTGAAATGGATATCATAACTTTTAATTGACTTCAAAACATATTTGAATTTTATTTAGGGCTCAATTTAAAGATGAGAAAGGGTTCTAAAGTAATTTCACTTGTTCATTTTGAAACCTAGCAGTCCACCACCATGCTTGTTGTTCGAGAAGTTACAAGGAGGTTGTTTGGTCAGAAATTCCATGTGGGTTTTGACTATGTTGCTCAACATGATATGAGGATTCAAATGGTAGTTATTTTGGTTTGGTTTGTGGAATTTATCTACATTTTTTCAGGGATCTTCTCAGGTAATATCGTTTCACTCCTTCAATTTTTATTCAATCAACTAAAATGAATGTGAAACAATTTTTCAGTTTTGAAAATGGTGGTTTATTTTTGTCAGTTACTTTGGAAAATGCAAAAAAAATTTGTTGTTGATGAATTTATTTTTTACTTCACTCATTTGTAAAATATATTTTTGATTCAACAACTGATTTATACAATGGTTGAAAGCCCCAACTCGAGGGTTTGAATATTGCACTTCTTGATCATTTTTACTAGTTCAGTTTTTGCTAGTATTTTTGAAAATGCAGAAATTTGTTTTGTAAAAGTAAAATGTTTATTTTCCTACAAATAAGGTTGGTTCATTTGTAAAAACCTAAGGTTAGGTACCCTATTTTGAGGGTAACCTTTGAAGATTCAGAAATTCATGTCAAACTGTGGTATTTTTATTTAAACATGGCACTCTACTATTGTAAGGGAGTTGAATTATGATACAAAGTATATTTCAGTAAAGGAAAAACAAAGATATTTTGATTGTATTTTCTCTAGTTTGTTTAGCAGAGATATTGTACTGTGAAAGAGAGAACTTGTAGTACTATTTTAACAGTACCTTGTAGTGGGCATTATTGAACATTTTAACCCGGTTCTTTGTGATTTTCGAGAACCTTAGAACTGCATGCACATAGTGCAGTTGTAAGATTGTCGAGGATTTCTATTTTAACTTTGAGATGTGAAGTCGTTGCTTCAGGAAAAGTGTGAGTTGTAGCTCCACTATTGTAATAGAGTTGGTGCTCTTTGGATTAATAATAAAGATACAGGTTCTAAGTGTTTTTTATACCCCGGGAGGGTTTTCCACTCATGAAAATCATGGTGTTTTGTCTCTCAGTTTGGTCTATCATTTTTCTATCTCTGTTTCAATTCTTATGTCCATTTTGTTTTAGTTTGTGCTCTGATACTTTAGTATTTCAACTTATGTTATCTTCACCTATGTTTAACTCTGCAAAACATGTCAAGTTAATGTTTAAAATCTGAAAAGTCAATCTTCATGATTATTCATTATTAGTTGAATGATCATAAACATGCTTTGGAAAAATTTTGTCTTTGTGGTTTTTGTTCTCATTAGATAATTTTTTTCACTGTGACATTGAGGTTTAAATGGTTATTGATTATTCATAAGTTTTAGAGGGTGTTGAAAATTTTGATGTATTCTTTACTTGTTAAAATTGTCTCACTCTTATTCACCCCCCGCCTCTCAGAGTGAATCCAGTTCAAACTAGTGGTATCAGTGTAGGATCCCTTCATATAGGTTTGTCCTAAGGGATTGGTTCTAGTCTTTTGGAAGTTCTTATGGCCCAGGAAGAAGGTGCTTCTCTTACAAGAGCTCCACTATTTGATGTCTCTGATTATGTGTTTTGGAAGGTTATGATGGAAACATTCCTGAATTCTCTTGATGTTAGGATGTGGGAGTTAGTAACCACTAAATATACTGTTCCCTTTATCATTCCTATAGTTCCTGATGAAAAGACAAAATGTGAATTGAATGCAAGAGCTAAGTTTGCTCTTCTGTGTGCTCTCACTAAGGATGTCTTTATTAAAGTAATGTATTGTAAGTCTGCAAATGAGATATGGGAAAATCTTGAAACTATTTCTCTAGGAGATGCAAAAGTCAAAGAATCTAAACTTCTCACACTCAAGAATCAATTTGATTCATTGAAAATGAAAGATGCTGAAATCATAGCCAATTATTTTATTAGAATTGATGAAGTTGTTAATGCTCGAAGAGGTCTTGGAGAAACTGTTGATGAATATGATGTAGTGACAGGTTGTCATAACCTTGCTGCCTAAATTTGAGACTAAAATATCAACCCTAGAAGATTTTTTTTTCCTAATATGTCTCTTCATAAATTGCAAGGAATACGTATAGCCTATGAAATGAGGATTGGAAGCAATCCCTCTACTTCTAAAGAAACTTCTTTTAAAGCATAAAATAAAGAAGAAGTTGACAGTGGATCTAAACTTTCAAATGCTTTTGAAGCTTTACTTGTTAAAAAGTTAAAAAATAAATACAAGGGTAAATTACCCTTCAAATGCTTCAATTGTGGCAAAGTAGGTCACTTTGCTGCCAAGTGTCCTTATATTGATCAAAATAGTGACGAGGATAAAAATGAAAAAATTTCAAGAAGAAAGACTTGGAATCCTAAAAATAAATTCAATAACCTTAAAAAGAAGAGTCTCTTTACTAAAGAAGACTCTGAAGATGAGCTAGATGCCTCACCCTGTGAAGGTGATGAAACACTCTTTATGACAGAAATTGAACCTTCTGAAAAGGAAACCTCTAGCAAAGTAGAAAATCTTTCTAATTCTAAAAATAGTGAAGTAGATCTTGAAGAAGAGTTTCTTAGTGCTCTTAAGGAAGTTAAAAGACTTAAGAACCTTGTAAATACACATGAAAGTACAAATCAAATTCTATAAGTTGAGTTAGAAACCTCAAAATAGATAATAGACAGTCGAAAGATCTTGCTTGTTGATGATGATACAAAAATTTGAGGTACAAATCAAATTATCCAAGTTGATTTAGAAACCTCAAAGCAAATAATTGATAGTTAGAAGATGTTGCTTGCTGACGATGATAAAAAAATTTCAATTCTAGAACAAGTTAATTCTTTGCAAAAACATATTGAAAAATATGAAAGTGTTGGCAAGTTGACTTTACTAAGATTATATGAATAGTTTTGTGTTTTCATTATGGCAACAAAGTCATATGAAGTTTTGATAGTCAGTTCATAAACTTTGAAGATCAAAATTTGGCTAAGTATAGAAGAGAGTAAAGACAGAGATATACCCGTTGATCAGAGCACCAGTGTACATGCGTATGAATGCCTCATGGTTTGTGCCTTTAGATATAAGATTTTGGATACAACATTATACTAAGTCTACAGACACATGATCAGATATGTCTGTATGGTGAAGTTACAGGAAATCTAAGTGTCACTAGCAGTTCGGCAGAACAGAGCATGAAGCTGACTACAAATTTAGATTAGCGCATATTAATTTATTTTTTTATGGCTATGTGCCTATTTGAATATGTTTGTAATGATGTTTTTATCACTCATGTAAACACACTTAAGCCAATTAACTTGGAAGCGTTATGTATGTTGATTTTGGGCCGACTATTGGTCGCGTCTATTGAGCATGTATATATAATTAACATGTATTTTATATTAGTGTGTCAAATGGTTGAAAGACAATGATTTTAAGTAAGACAAAAGTAAAATGAGAACAATCAATATGAGATAAAGCTCTAACAATGATTAGAGTTTTAGCACACAAAAGGAACTGATCAGACAAGGGGTGTCATAACAACAGTTCAACTTTAAGATATTGTGAGTATCTATTATCAGGAGGTTGTAGCCTTCTTCTTATTGAGCAGTGAGCTTTGGTAGTTTTCCATACACCTTTAACAGGGTTTGTAAAAGACTCCTAATAGGGTCATTGTACTCAACATTGCAATGACTTCTCCTAACAGGGCAAAGGAAGTCTAACAAGTTCATACGACTAGTGCAATTATTTGTGGGTACTAATTCCCACCGAGGTTTTCCTCTGATCAAGGTTTCCCCGTAAACATATCTTGTGTTATGTGTTATGGTTGATATAATTTGTTATCTATTTATTGGGCTAAGTTTCAAGTTTCTGAAATATAATAAATTGTTGAACACTGATTCACCCCTCCTCTCAGTGTTCCCATTCCTAAAAATTGGTATTAGAGCTTTGGTCCTCTGAGAGAAGTTTAACAACTTGAGGAGATCATGGACTCAATAGAAGTGAAATATCTGAAAAAGAATCTTTAAGCAGCCCTTGAAGATCTTGCTAGATCTGAAAACGAAAATGAAGAACTGAAATTGAAAGTTGATGGCTCGCAAATGCTCATAAAAAAATTAAGAAAAGATTTGAAATATTTCACTACAAATGATTTGGGAAAAATGGTCAAAAAAATGAATGAAGAAAACATGTCTCTGAAGGATAAGATTAAAGATTTGAATGAACAGTTCACAGATAGACAGACAACTATTGAAGAAAAGACTAAAGAAAGTAAACAATTAGATGAAGAACTTATGCAAGCAAACATGAAAATCTTGGAGTTGGATAACATCAAGAAAAAGATAGCATCTGAGTTGACAGAAGCCAAGAAACATATTGAAAAATTACACACAAGTTCTGATCTATTACAATCATAGCTCTATGCACAAAAGTTAAGAGGTGATACCATTGGTGTTGGATACAATGAAGCACAAATTCAAATCAATACAATGCAAGAAAGAAAGAAAGCACAAGAAGAATCTACATAAGAAAAGACAATTGAGAATCTTGCAGAAGCTAAAGCAAAACCACCTAAAGATGAACGCAAACCAGTTAACCACACTTTCTATGCCTGTAAAAAATAAGGACATATGGCAAGGGATTGTAAAGAGGTAAGAAATTTCAATGGTTATTGTTATTATTGCAATAAATTTGGTCATAGAGCCCTACACTGTAGATCAAATCTAAGAAATCAGACACAAAAAAATCAAAGAAGTCAGACTCAGTAAAATCAGAGAAATCAATCACAATAAAATTATCAGAACATTATATGTCAGATATGCAATTACAATGGACACACAGCTAAACAGTGCAACATGGTTAATCATATCAATAAGCCTCCAATGATTTGTCACTCTTGTAACAAGGCTGGACACATCTCAAGGTTTTGCAGATCTAGAGTGCAAAAACAAGGAAGACCTAATAAGTCTCAAGGATCTCTATTTGAAGAATCTGGAGAAGTCAAATTTGTGAAAGCTACAAAAGATTCAAGAAAAATATGGGTTGAAGTAAAGAAAGATGATGGTGTTGACAAAGTGGTAGATGCATCCATAGTGGACGCACCTTCTACTTCTGGATAGATGACTCTCATGGTCTTTGGGGGAGCTAGACAATGTCTAAACCCTTGCGTGGCAGGTATACTCACCTCTGAGTATGTGCCTTCAGTTTTATGTTCTTGGTAACATTTTGATATAGTATGCAAGAGCACAAGGTACTAAGTGGAGCAGGAACTAAATTTGGAATTCACAATGGAAACCGCATTATGGAAACAAGCATTAATTGCAGTAACTCATTTATAAGTCTCTAAAAGATCTAATGTATTCACTTTTACATTTGAGATCGAGAATTTGGAGAGAACAGGAGATTCAAGCATCTTAGTATTGACAAATTATCGTTGATTAGTTGGAAAAGTGGATTGCAGTTGTAACAGAACCCTAGCGCGGATGCATCATTTCAAAATCTCCGTGAAACCTTATTTAAGCAATCTACAAGTAAGTAATGGCAACTCCTATAGTTTTTGACATCACTGAGAAGAAGAGATACATGTTTAAGAAGCATCCTTTCAAGTCAGTCTTAGGTGATGTTGAAGGGGAATTTTCCAAGACTCCATTAGGAGTCATGCATTTTGAGGATATACACGATTACATTTACTGTAAGAAGGAGTCTATAGGTGATAAAAACATAATGACACTTATGAAATCTATGATTAACCCTGATTATTCATTCAAGGATGAATTCTCTCATCTCTCAGATAACCCTCTTTTTGAGTATACAAATGTGCATGAGTTTTATGAACCAGAATGGGTTAAAATTCTACTTAGTAGGATTCATGATGATCTATTTTGGATTGGTGAAGTTCCTATCCATATTACTGGTGATCTCATTCATGAGATGATTGGACTCTCTAAGTCCGGTCCTGTTCTTCCCATTGGAAAGGATGTCAAGAAACAGGTTGAGTAGGCATGCTTATCTAGGAGTGATAGGCGCAGAATGACTATTGATCCTATTGTGGAGAAAGACATCAAACTCATCACCATGATACTTGGTTACAAGTTTCATCACACAAGTAGACTAAATAGTGTATCTGCAACTATAGTTCCGGCATCAATAAGGATGGTAAGAGATAACACTCAATATAACCTTTGTGAGATATTGCGCACACAACTAATTGAGAATATTAAAGCTATCAAGAATGACAAAAGAAAAATATTTAGATTTGGTTCCTTGATTATATACATGTACTTATGCATTGTTGGTAAGGTTTCTAATCTTTACCTAGACAGAAGAAAACCTACCTTGTCTCAAATTTCGTTGAAAGCTACATCTGAAAGAAGTATAAAGGATTCTATGGATATGGAGATCAAGACATTTAGAATTAAGATGCAGAAGAGGTTCAGAATATCTGAGAATATAGTTGAAAAATACAAGGACACCATATGCTTTATGGTAGAAACAGATTGTACATGCATGGAAGTAGTTGAGCCAAGAACCAAATAGATTTACCCACTTGGTTATGAGGTAGAAGAACATATTTTGGAAGGATATGCACAAGTCCTTCTATCTGCGCCTAAAGATCCAAATGAGCCTAGATGGGGCACATATAGAGAAAAGATAAATCAAGTTGATTCTGTCCTATACAGTGCATATAATAAAAGGAAATCATCAAGGATTACCTCCAATATTCTGAAAGTTCATGGTGTCACCCAAGAAGACCTAGATAAAGCTAGGGAAGATAAAATTGCTAGAGAACTTAAGAAAATACCTGCAGAAGTCAAGATTGAAAAATCTGATGATATCCATAACAACAAAAGGAATAAGTATGGTGAGAGCATATCTGCGCCCTTTAATACTATTGACTTGGAATCCTCTCCGCCTTTTGTGCCAAGCAAGCTGACTAGAAGAAGGATGCAAGTCCCAACAAGCCACCCATCCTCAAGGAAAACTCAAAGAAAAGTAAAGAATACTCGAGCTCCTCGTGAGGTAGGATTCAGACCTAGTCTTGAAATTTTGAGAAATAGAATCATTAATGAAGGTCGGTTAGAATCAATTGCAAATGTCTATGATAAATATCAAGAGATTGATAAATCAGAAATACATTCTATGATTATCTCACATATGATCAAATTCAAAAGGTCAGTTTTGGAACTTAAGACAGTCATTCCAGACAAAGTATGGAACATACTTGAATTATTAAAAAGACAAGGCTTAGAAGAGGATACGAGGATTAGAGAAGAAAAATTAGATAATCTTCTCCCTGTTTGTTCACATGATGAGAAGTTGATACTATTAGATATGGTAAAACCTCATTTAAGAACTAAGACAAGAGCTCTACACATTATGAATAAAGAGTATGAGTTGGTTGGAAAGGAGACTGAAAAAGCATTCGAGAAAGTGTTCTTGGACAGAGACATGTATCCATCAACAATGCCTACAACTAAAGTTATTCCAGTTCCCTCCAAGCAAGAAAAATAATTAGAGATTCTAAATGCACCCATGACAGGTCCACAGGATTCTGCGCCCAAAGTCTTGTCACCTTATGATACAATAAAAGATTCAAATGAAACCATTATGATAAATGATGTTTAGATAACCATGCCAGCCTTAGATAATGATTTGAATAAGTTTGAGGAAGCCTTTGTGATTACTAAAGAAGCTAAGATATTATGTAGTGACAAAGCTTCTTTGCAGCAAGAACAAGTTCCAACTGAAGAAATAACAGGTCAGGATAAAGATAGAAAGGATGAACCAAATGAACTACCCTCTATTGAGATTCCAGTGAAGAGTGAATGTATGGATGTGATTCAAAATTCAATATTCACTCCATCTATCAAACCATCAATGTCATTGTTGTCAAGTTTAACCCTAATACAACAAACCTAGATGCATGGGGAGAAGAAGATTTGATCAAAATAAGTGTATTAGCCATGGAGAAAGAAAAAGAGAAACAAGTAATGAGAAATCCTCTCTTTCTTGAGTCAGTCAGCATTTTGAACAATTTAGTGCCAGTAGATAAGAAATTGACAAAATTTCAATCAGTTGATGATGTCGCTAGTATTTTGACAAGCTTCAAAGAAAATTTCACAAGTCTAGTAGACTCACCTACTAAAATTGTAGAAGACAAGTACAAAAAGGAAAGGCTGGATGAATTAATAAAGAACCTCTCATTAGATCTTAACTCTTTGAAGATTGGTCAAGCAATTCTGAAAGAATTAGCAGCAAAAGGCAGAAAAGTGATAGCTAACTATATGGACAGAGATAAGCTCACTTCAAAACATACAAAGAATATTAAGGAAGAAGACATCTTGATTGAAACTATAATAAAATTAGTTGATGTCTCTTCTCAACAAATTAATGTCTGTAAAAAAATCTATCAAGGGTAGTTAGATAAAATTGAGAAAGACAAGATATAAATTAGAAAGATAAGGACCAGATAAACACAACTGAGAAATGCACTTGTGCCCTCCTTAGCTATATTGAATGAGAATATCAGGCAGATTGATGCAACTATTTTCACATATGTTAAAGGCCTCTACATGGATCTGATAAAAATGGAGAAACTCACCTACACATTACGCGCCCATCTTCAGACTATTGATGCACTCAAGGTGTTTTGGTAGCAAGAAGTCAAAAACCTACAGATTGCATATCCAGATGTGTACTCTGAGTAAGTACGTAGAGATTTTCATTTTTTGGCACCTTTGTCATTAATGTCAAAGGGGGAGTATAGTGTATAAAGGAGCATAGTGTATATAGCCAAAGTTAAAATAGTATGAGGAGATATATCGGTATAAGTACAATTTTTTTATGAAGTCAAAGTTTAGTAACTTGGCCACATTCCTTTGTTGCCATTAATGACAAAGGGGGAGATCGTTGGAAAGTTGACTTTACTAAGATTATATGAATATTTTTGTCTTTTCATTATGGAAATAAAGTCATATGAAGTTTTGATAGTCAGTTCATAAACTTTGAAGATCAAAATTTGGCTAAGTATAGAAGACAGTGCAGACAGAGATATACCCATTGATCAGAGCACTAATGCACGTGCGTATGAACACCTCATGGTCTGCACCTTTAGATATAATATTTTGGATACAACATTATACTAAGTATACACACGCATGATCAGATATGTCAGTATGGTGAAGTTACAGGAAATCTAAGTGTCACTAGCAGTTCACCAGAATAGAGCATGAAGCTGACTACATATTTTGATTAGCGCATATTAATTTGTTTTTTATGGCTATGCGCCTATTTTAATATATTTTTAATGATTTTATTATCACTCATGTAAACACACTTAAGCCAATTAACTTGGAAGCATTGTGTATGTTGATTTTGAGCCGACTAAGTCTTAGCTTCGGTTGCGTCTATTGAGTATGTATATATACTTCACATGTGTTTTATATTAGTGTGTCGAATGGTTGAAAATAAATAATTGTAAGTAAGACAACAATAAAAATAGAATATTCAGTATGAGATAAAGCTCTACCAGTGATTAGAGTTTCAGCGCACAAAAGGAACTGATCAGACAAGCAATGTCCTAACAACAGTTCAACTTCTAGATATTGTGAGTATCTCTTATCAGGAGGTTGTAGCCTTCTTCTTATTGAGCAGTGAGCTCTGGCAGTGTGCCATCGACCTTTAATAGGGTTTGTAAAAGACTCCTAACAGAGTCATTATACTCAGCATTGTAATGCTTTCTCCTAACAGGGCAAAGGAACTCTAACAAGTTCATAAGACTAGTGCAATTATTTGTGGGTACTAATTCCCACCGGGGTTTTCCTCTGATCAAGGTTTCCCCGTAAACATATCTTGTGTTATGTGTTATGGTTGATATAATTTGGTTATTGAATTTGTTATCTATTAATTGGGCTAAGTTTCAAGTTGCTGAAATATAATAAATTGTTGAACACTAATTCACCCCCCCTCTCAGTGTTCCCATTCCTAATAGAAAGTATAATGCATCTAAATGATATTCTGAACAACAAAAAATAACACAAGGATTTGATTGGTGTGAATTTTGATAAGGCTGAAATGTCAGGGTAAAAGTACAAACCTGTGTCACACTTTTACAAAGGAAGAGGACCACAACATGTAAAATTGTTAAACTTAATGACATAAAAGTGGCATTTGTGTTTAGAATTGGAAAATGATGTAAACAAATGAAATATGTAAAATTGGATGTAGTTTATGCCTAGATTTTTTTTATTTATTTTTTGAATAAGAATTGATATAGTTTTTTAATTTTTGAAGTCCATTTTTTAATTGCTGAAAAACAGTGAAAATATAGGGTCTAGTTCCCACCAAACAAATATATGTAAATATTATTTTTTTCCTCTAATTTCAGAATATGTTTTAGATAACATGTACAGCTAGTGCAGAAAAAAAGAAAGATTGATTTTTGGTATATATTTTGTCTGTTATAACTATTCAAAGTTAGAGTTACCCAAAATTAACAGTTTTTGTCTCCCGCCTAATTTACCCTAGCAAATCTACACCAAATACAAAAAAAATAATATATTCTTGAAGATGACTCTCTCCTCTAGTGTTAAATATAAGTTTCAAAATTTTACGACATGATTTGCTAATTTTTTTCTTTTTTAGAACGAGCATGTTCTTCAATGTTAAAATACCTACTTGAAGTTTTTTCAACTTATAATATATTATATGTAATCAAAACACTATAAACAATAAATGACCATAATCTAGATTCTGAGCTCTACAAAAGGGTATTTTTAGATTTGAAAATAAATTGATTTTTGATAGACAATTAAGCCCTAGAAGTGACGTGTTTCTAATTTTCCCATTTTTTGCTTATTTGGCTGCTACATGGGATGCCACATAAGTAGTTTCGGCCGAAACAGATCCAGCCAAAACCGGTTCGACCGAAACTAGTTTGGCCGAAACTAAGGTCGATCAAACATGGTCGCGTGGATGACCACAACCCTCAAAGCTCATATATAAATGCGCTTTTTTTAAAAAATAATTAAAAAACAAGTCGATTATTATGATAGAAAATATTTTTTTAATAAAATCATTTTTTTAATTGTTTTAAAGGCGTATTTTTGGGCGTTAAAGGGAAACTACGAATTAAGATTATCAAGGAGGTTTGTATTATTTGCAAGTTTATTTCTTTTTTTAGTTTTTTGAGATTTTTTATGTTTTTAATTAAAGCATTGTTCAATATTAAATTATGAACTTATCATATTTTTTTAATTTTTTTATCAAGAGTATATGGTTTTGTGTATGTAGGTGAATCGAAGCTCTCAATTTGAACAATTTTTGCAATGAGGAATAAAAGGAACAGAACAAGAAAATATGATCAAATAAGGGATGACAAAATGAAAGGTCATACAAAATGTAATGAAGATAAACCTGTTGAAGTCCAAGAAGATGCAATTCAAGTAGGGGAACAAATTGGTGAAAATATATCTTTTGACATGGGCAATTTGATGGAGATGGGTGAGGATTCATTTTTTAGTCAATTTTCATCTAACGAATTGGCACCTGAAAGCACAATAAAAAATAATGCAAAAAGATTTGGGATGAATATTTTCAAAATAAAAGTCTGATTGAAAATGCACAATTATTTGCTAGGTTATTTAGGAAAAAAGAAACGACTCCTATTTTGGAGTTGTTAGGTGTTGATGACAAGAAAAACTTAGGAGACAATGTAAATCGAACAATAGTTGAAAATTTGGAAGATGCATTGAACGACATTAACAACTCAAGTCGAGGAGCTGATTTAAGTGTTGCACGTAGAGTATTGATGACTACTTTATCTAGTAGGAGGTTGACACAGAGAAAACAAGTACATGCAATTTATGATTTACTGAATGTATCTAGAAGAATTGTTCAAAGATATATCAGGAAGATAAATACGTTAGTTGTAAATATTCAAAAGAATTGGGTTAATATTTGTAGACTTCCTAAAAAAGACAAAATTTACGAAGATGTAAAAAGACTGGTCATTGAATATTGGACCACTCACTCTTGTGTTTCTTCTAATAGAAGGGATACTATATGTGTGCTAAAATGTTGACACACTTCTATGAATCATTCCATCCAAGGTTGCTCAAGAATGAGGCCTCAAATATCAACTCAAAGCTCTCTAGTCATGGAGTGCAAAGGTTTGTAATGGAGGCCCTCAGATTGACCTGGTTGTGCCCATGCAAGTACACCTTGAAATGAGAGATTCAATGCATGAAAATGAAATCTAATCTATATGATTGCAATGCATGAAAGGAAATTAATCTATATGATAAAAATGCATGATTAATCTATGAAAGGAAATATGCAAGTTTAATTTATGAAAATAAATATGAATCTAATCTACATGAGTATCCATGGATGCAAGAAGAAGAAGATAAGAAGAGAGAAGTTGCAATATCCAAGCTCAAGTGCTCAAATCCTCCTCCAAAATTGCTCTCCAAACCTACAGCATAACAATACTATAATTGTGGATGATCTCTAAATGAGAATGAGAGATTTCCTTATATAGGAAAGTGAATGGTTGAGATTAAGAGGCAAAAAGAATTGATCAATGGTTGAGATTAAAAGGACAAAACCTACCACTTAGGAAGATGTGAAGAAAAAAAGATTTTTATTTAATTAAATTTAATTTATTGCCTTTTTTCAACAAATAAAGTGTTTTAAGTGGGGATTTTTATTTATTTAATTAAAAGAGGGGTTTTCTTTCAATTAAATAAATTAGAAGAATTTTATTTAATTAAATGGGAAAAATTAAATTTAATTAAATAAGAGAAATTTTATTTAATTAAAAGGGAGAAATTTACTTTAATTAAATAAGATAAATTTTATTCAATTAAAAGGGAGATTAAATCTTTTAATTAAATAAGATAAA
>MU226629.1:1387653-1407346 GCA_018584345.1 Thuja plicata
CTGTTAGTAGTTGCTGTAGATTAGTTAGTGCTGAGTGTATGAATTCATAAGATGTGTGAGTTCTACAGCTTGGTTTATAGATTAGAAAGCTCTCCTTGCCTGGATTAAGTTCTATTTAGGCTTAATTTGGTTTGCCTCTTCTGCTCTCGGGTTAAGAGCATACCCTGTGTTAGTTTTAGGATCAAAACATAATTCATTGCATATCATTCCAAAGGGAGCTGTACCTACCAATTCAGAGAAAAGCCAGTAATCAGAAAACGGCTTTTCAACTATTGTAATCAGATATTGTTCATAATTTGGGCACTAAGAGTCATATTCCCAAGAAGTAAGAAAGGACAAATCTGTTTACTAACATTTTGTAAAAGTAAAATGTTTATTTTTTTGCAAATAAGTTGGTTCATTTTTAAAATCCTAACTAAGGTTAAGTACTCTATTTCGAGGGTAACCTTTGAAGACTCAAAAAGTCATGTCAAACATAGGCATTTCTATTTAAACATGGTACTCTACTATTGTAAGGGAGTTGGATTATGATACATAGCATATTTCGGTAAAGGAAAAATACAGATATTTTGATTGTATTTTCTTTGGTTTGTTTAGTAGAGATATTGTACTGTGAAAGAGAGAATTTGTAGTAATGTTTTAACAGTACCTTGTAGTGGGCATTATTGAACATTTTAACTCAGTTCTTTGTGATCTTTGAGAACCTTAGAACTGCATGTACATAGTGCAATTGTAAGATTATCGAAGATTTCTATTGTAACTTTGAGATGTGAAGTTGGTGCTTCAGGAAAAGTGTGAGTTGTAGCTCCACTATTGTAATAGAGTTGGTGCTATTTGAATTAATAAGAAAGATACAGGTTCTGAGTGGTTTTTCTTCCCTAGGAGGGTTTTCCACTCATGAAAATCATGTTGTTATGTGTTCAAATTTTTTCTCTCAGTTTGATCTATCATTTGTCTATCTTTGTTTTAGTTCTTATGTTCATTCTATTTTAGTTTGTGCTTTGATACTTTAGTATTTCTACTTATGTTATGTTCACATGTGTTTAACTCTGCAAAACATGCCAAGTTATTGTTTAAAATCAGCAAAGTGAATCTTCATGATTGTTCATTATTAGTTGAATGATCATAAACATGCTTTGGTAAAATTCTTTCTTTATGGTTCTTGTTTTCATTAGATAATTTTGTTCACTGTCACATTGAGGTTCAAATGGTGATTGATTATTCATCAATTTTAGAGGGTGTTCAAAATTTTAAAGTATTCTTTACTTGTTAAAATTGTCTCACTCTACTTCACCCCCACTAGAGTGAATCCACTTCGAACATATATCTCCTCATTTTGATACACCATGATTGAGATTTCAAGTACTCTCCTACAATTTTGCATCCAAGCATTCAAGATCAAGGCTTCAAGCATTTTTCAAGCATCCAAAACATCTTTGAAGGTAATCTTCTTCATTGTAGCAAGCTTCTCTCCAATGATTATTCCCTTAACAAATCTATAAAAGAAGGGGAAAATGTCAAAAGATGATTATGCAATCCATATTATCAACTTCTCACATTTTAGAGCACTTGTGTTTTAAGATCAAAGTCTCAAAGTTCCTTGCGATTGCAAGATTCAAGATTTAACGGATTTGAGGTCTTATTGGAATTTGGTTATAAAAAGTCTTAAATTTTAGTAGGTGATTATAATTCAAGAATTACATTGAGCTTTAGTTTTTCAATCATAGAGTGGTGTTGAGAAAATTTTAGATTTTTGAAATTAATACTAAAACTTTAGTTTAAGTGAAGATCATAATTTGTGAATTGTGTGCACCCATAGTTTTGTAGGAAATTGAATATTATATTTTCTTGCAAATATTATTGATTGGTAAGAGCTCATACTTTTCAATTGTTAGATCTACTATAAGTTATTTATTAGTTGTAATAAATTATGTATGTTGAGATTATCATTTGTATTCAATGTCAAAACCATTTTGTTGATCAATTTCCTAAGTCTTAGATAGTTGTACTACTCCCACTATCTTTCACATCTCTTTATGAATGTATTCCTTACTAATTTGATAGGTGTTACCATGTGAATATGAGTCATAAAACTCAAAATCAAACCATACAACCTTTTTATTGGATAGGTAATTTATTTTATTTTATTTTATCTTGTAATAGTTTTGATTAGATAGAGCGAGATAAGGCCTAACCCTTACATAGTAGTCAAACGACGGATAAAAGGGGTCACATGAGGAGTGAGAAAACCCATCAAAAGGACCAACAACCAAACCAAACTAAAACCAAACAAAACAAAATACGAAACACTATACCAAATTCAACCAACAACAAAAACCACCCCCAACGAACACAAATAAAAGGTATACAAAGTGGGGATCATCTTAATATTCTTCTACCCATGGTTAATCTCTTTCGATTGCTGATGAAAAGAAAGCCTTTTGATATCTTTACCAAGAGTAAGAATGGGAGACTCAACACTAACCTTAATAGTTTTACTATACAACACCAACAATGATCTCCAATGCTTTCCTCTTGGCATGTCTACATTTGAGCTCGTCTTGGAGGACTTGCATGGAATTTGATGTTTCATGCACCATATCCGTGTTAAAAGTCACCACCTCCCAAATTTTTCTTAGCTCCTCTTGGTTACTCTAGATAGCAAAAATTGCCATAACCATTTTCTTTCTTTCTTCTTCTGAGGCCACTTCAGCACTCAGGGCTTGGAGTTCTGCGTCCAAATTTTCCCATCTCACAAGTCTCCACTAGATTATTGGCAGCAAACCGAACCCTATCAATCTTGTCATCTATCGACCTATCTTTTTGCAATACTTGTGATTCATGTTTGGATGTTGTTTTAGTCTATTATTAATACTTCGTAGTCCTACATTTACTTAAGTTGGTTGTACAATTCATAGCAACTTTGATTAGTATATTTTAGTCATAATGTTGAGACTAGTAATATTATAGTACAATTTGGTAAAATATCATTTTATTTCCATTGATATATTTGTTGGTATTCATATTTTTTAAGGAGATTGGTACTAATATAAATCATTGACTTTAAATTAAAAATATTTGTAGAATTGTATGGTTCACAACTAATTTAGAGTAAAATTATAAGTCTTGATCTTTCACCATCACATTCATATTTAAATTTATGTAGTTTTCTAATAAAAATTTAATGAGTGAAATCATGTGCACTCTTACCTTGCCCACATCAAGATCTCAATGATTATAAAGTGAGTTTTATGCATTTTAATCATAAAATTAAAAAAAAACTAATTTTAAGATATCGTTGTTTTACTAAAGCTATAATCTTGTCAACCTATTTAATATAGATGATCACACCGCATGCATCCCAATGAGAATGTTTAACTACTAGAAAATGGAAGGAAGGAGAACCGAGTCTCTTGATCTTTTGAATGCAAAGGTAGATTTTTCTTTTGTGGAGTTGATATAGAGAATATTGATATGGAAAAAGGAATTAGTACAGATAATATTGATATGGCAAAAAGAGACAGGAGAACTAATGAAGGAGAAATAACTAATATGTAATTGAATGCGTTGACTCAAATTATGCAAATATTTCAAAACTTGAATACTTCCAAAATTAATTAAAATCAAATTAGTCAAGGGAGTACATCAATGAATAACAATAAGAACCACATGAGAATTGATATTGGTTGTCAATTAGACCTTTCTATCCAAAATTTTTTTTGACAGAAGATGGACTTGAGGGTGGAGGCGGGTAGATAAATTAGAATAGTATAAAAAAGACATGCCGATAACTTCAGATTAGAATTGAGAACAAACCAGAAACTCCAATATTTACCCAATGATGCTCTAAATTCTCTTCCTCTTGAGTAGTGCATAAAAGGGGGACAACTTAAGTTCTTTGGCTTTAAATCACTTTAGTTGCCTATAAAGACGTGCCTGTAACTTAAAATAACTTAAGTTCACTTAAGTTGCATAAAAAGAAGACGTCCACACAACTTAAGATTAGAATTGAGAACAAGTCAAAGACTTCAATATTTACCCAATGATGCTCTACGACCTCTTCCTTTTGGGTAATCCAAGGAAAGGACAGCCAACGTGCTGCTAATAGTCTTTATTTGAGTTGGGGACATTACAAAGAAACTCTTTGCTTCTAATATTGCCTTGCAGGTAATAGTAACTATGAAGATTTCCAAGACGAAACTTGAGAAACTACTTGAAGAAGGATTGGTAACAGTGAACCAGATCCTGTACGAGCATACATGGGCTAACAATAAAAAGGAGAATCAACCATTCCTCCGAGGATTTCTGGATAAGTGAAGAGGTACAATGAGAAAGATTCAGATTCAAGACCAATTTTTTCACTAACGAAGGAAACAATTTAGTGCATGAAGAAGTTACATCCAATGTGGACCTAACAGTGAGTAAACAGCATAGAGACAGTGATGAAATTGAGATGTTCGGTGAAAGCCAAAAATCAGTAATATATATTAGTTGATGTATATTTTTTGTACTTAGTTGTATCAAATACTTTTGATATAATTTGCTCTCTTTTTGTATATCTCAGTAGTAGGACAACATTGATTATGTTCTGATCAGACCAAAACAGTTCCATTGACACTCTGTTAATGTTTTTTATCCTTTATATTTAATAGAAAAAAATTATTCCTATTACCAAACACAAAATGTTTCAAAACGAACCATAATTTATTCAAGCTTTTCGAAAGCTCAAAATTTAACACAACTATTTATAAAATTCAATCCACTTTTTGGAAAAGCTCAAAGCCAGAATCAATTGAAACCATGGGGTAAAGATCTCGGGACAAACATTTCAAAATGGGATGCAGGAGCAAATGAAATAAAAGTATAGCTGTACTATGTACAAACAGTCACCCAAAGACTTTGGCATGGGGTCTTTAAATACTGTAGTTAGCTGGTGACTATGCTAAAAACAAAAAAGCTAGAACAAAACTTCAAATAGACCAAAGAATTATCATCGCCAAGTGGATGTTGTCACCTTTTGTGTAGAATTGAATTTTAAGGAAGCCATGGGAAATCTAGTCCTCATAGGCGTCATAGAATCTTTTGAAATTATTTGAGTTTGTCGAACTAAATCCATACATTTCATCTTGAGCATGTTACACATCCAAACATTATTGTCTCTCAATTGTGGGACAATCATCCTTGACCCTAGAGGGCAGGTCTAGCATTATCATTTGCTTTAGCTTTCAAACACAAATTTTGTTCAGCATGGTAACTCAATTTAACAACCCAAAATGCAAGGTCACCTCTAGCCCCCTTGGAAAGTATCCACTTCACTTATATTAGATGATCAATGAGGCAACAGATAAAACCGCCAATTAGGGATTCCATCTTCACAATATTTTGTACAACTTCAAAGCATTTTCTATCTGCATATTTCAAATAAAATGTTGGAATTCCTAGTAATGGACTGCAAGTGGTGCATAACAATCACCATATAATATAAACCTTGGCCTTTGTTTGGATGCAAATATTTAGAAAAAAGTTCTAGAAGAAATGCAATTAAATGTTAATAACAAGCATGAATGTCTTAGAAAGGATGAATGATCTCCTGTGCTTCTTCAGTATGTTAATCATGTCCCTTGGCTTTTCTCTGTTCTTGAAATAAACATCATTCACCTTGGAGTTTTTGTAGAATTAAGTATTAAAAAGTTTCTGACAGGTGGTTGCATTCAATCTACTGCCACATATGTTTACAACTAGACATCATGCAAATGCAGTGTGTTGGATTGGTAAATGAGGAGAATTGTAATGAGATTCTCACTCCCAATATAAAAGATGAAGTATGTCTTGCATTTGGCCTAGGAAGGAGGGGTGACTTGAAGAAGATACCAATGACAGAACTCACACTGAACACTACTCTGCATATTGTTACTAAAGGTATAGATCTTCTCCTTAGAAAATTTGGCATAGGTTAAAGAGCCTGAATTTTTCATCAAATCCCTAATATGCTCGTTCAGCAGTGCTGACAGTACATGTGGCCTCTTCTCATGGAAGCACTTTCACTAAAAACCTAAAGCCTCATCAAGAACGCCATTTTTCGCACTTGATCTATTCATCACAGTGCACACGGCCACTTTTGGATTTTTCTTTCCGCGTAACAATTTGTTGGCCTTGTGTTTTGCATATTTAAATGCTGAGGGGAGAATAATGGAGAATGTTAATTAATCAGCTTGGTGATCCAAGCCTTGTGGTTGGTGATTCATTTGGTTTCAGTCTTTCCTTGCATATTAAAATCATGTTTCAGAAATAATTCAGTTAAATAGGAACAATTCTTTGGGAACTCTTTCTTTCTATGTTGTGTTGAAAAGAACATTTTAATTTACACTTTTTAAAATGTGTATTAGCAATATCTATATAAATAGGGCTTGCATTTTGGGTAAACATGGTACTCAAGCCAATTTTTCCAGGAACCTTTAAAAAATTGTACAAAATTCAAATTTTACTGAACATTATTTAAATAAAAACTGGGAATGTTTGGAAAAAGCAAAATCAGTTCATATTTCTTGTTAAGCTTCGACTTGTGCACATATTTGAATTGCAGAGGAAATCAATTGAAGATTTTGTGGTTTGTAAATGAAAATAGGAATGTTGCCTTTCCTTAGAAAATAAAAAATTTCAAAATAACCAAATAGATGAATAGGGATTGGTTAATAAGGAGCTTTACAAAGTATGTGCACATAGTCAGCTGGAGTAAGCAGAGGTTTATATTGGAGCTAGCTTTTGGTATGACAGTTATTCTTTTGGTAGGCAGGGTATTGTGGAATGGAAATTGGGAGAGGAGCCCAGAAGGTAGTTCATCCAGCCTCCTAGGGCAGAATTTTCACCTGGCAATAACAGGTGATAGTACAAAAGTATCCCAGAATGGGATCAGAGCGTCCAGAAAGCAATGTAAACCTCAATGACTGAGGAAAAGACAGGCATGTTTGAAGCAATGGATAGTAGTTATCGTAGAGCTGGACAAAGAAAGACTAAAGGTATACTCAATAGATTTTTTATATAAAAAGTTTGATTTTAGAGACCTGGTGTTCAACTGTCAATTGATGATTTGTAAGCATGCTGGAGGAAGAACTAGACAACTCCTCAAGGCTATGAGATCAGCTCATGCCCCAGAGAATATTTTATCAAGGTCTTAGCTAATGAGTCAGATAGGGAGCAGATCTTCTAGATGTTAGTAAAAAAGCAGGTCTATTTATGAAGCATTTGCATCAGTTTTAAACAGATGACAGAAATATCATCTAAAGCTTGTATATGGTTATAGTTGTATGCCCTAATATGAGTTATTGTCATGCTATTTCTTACAATCGTTGGCAAATTTCATGGGCAAGTTTGTAAGTGTTTCCAGAGCAGCTTTAGGAAGAGAGGCAGACAACCATGCTTGGATATGAGTAAAGCTGAATTTGAATTGCCTGTTGCCAATATTGTCACATTGTGATTGACAATATTGTCACATTGTGATTGACTAAGTGGAGATGGATCGACCAAATTAATTATACGTGCATACCAGTTGGATGTAGAACCTGTAATGAGAATGGCACTTTGCAAGGGAGTTTCCTATGGATGAGCATCAGAAGATCCGAAACCAACCAAGGAAGACAGTAGGGACAAATGAGGAATGTTTCAAAAAGCCAAAGAAAAGGCATACAATGAAGGCCAAGTAGACAAAAGTGGGGGAGTTGAGCAAATAAAGAGATTCTTAGGTGAAGGGCTAGAAGGGAGAAAGATTGGAAAGAATTTGTGGAACGAGTACCAAATAAAGTGGTGAGGACTCAAAGGATACAGATGTGATGGAGGATTACTCTTCAAAGGAACCCTGGATTACTCACCAAAAGGCTAGCTTATAGAATAAGTCTTCATAGACAAAGCCCAAGAGAAGGATAGGACCACACAGATCATGACTGGTACAGATCAAATGGCCATTTTGGGTGAAAAGGAAAAAGACAGAAAGTCGCATAAACAAGGAAAATAGAGAAGCCTACGATTCGTTAAAGTAGTGACAAAAGGACATCTGATATAGGTCAAGACAAGAACGAGAGAGATCGTATTGAATGTGAACATTCAAAAGGAAACTATGGTAGGTGTCTAGCAGATACAAATCGCTAGTGAAGATCACCTGTAAATGGGATAAGAGATAAAAAAATTGTTCAAAAGATTGTGAAATTGCTAAAGCCTCTTGCTGGTTTTTTTTAAATTGAATTTCGACAATCTTCCCATAGTAATCTGGCCCATGCAGGGGCAAATGTCATGCCTCGGGACTCTTTGGGATATTCTGTTAATGGAGATTCTTTCTTCTTGGCAGTGCATTCTAATGATAAAGTAGAAGGGATGGCAGTTGTTGAAGATCTTTCTCTGGCTGTTTCTTTCGGCTGTTGATAGTTGAAAACCTGAAGGGGATTCAGAGAATGTTATTTTGGCTCTTAGTAAGAAGCTTTGTACAAACTGGAAGTTTATTAATCTGCTTGAGGAAGCTCTTGCCTTGTGCAAGTCCTTCAATAATGATCTTTTCATGGATTTTGGGAGATCAATAAGTTGGCAAACTGTTCGGGACAATTTGGTGTTGATCAAAGTCCTCTTCTGCATTGATAAGTGATAGGTTGGATTCCAGTGAAGGGTAGTTCTTATCAAGCTGATGTGCCTTAACTTTTAAAGTTGAAATCCCCCATGCTTTGATGGCCATGGTTTGATGGGGTGAGACTTTTTGTTTCAATCTAACTAGTCATATATCTCTTGATCTGAAGAGTGTGTATGGTATATTTGCGAAGGAAAGATCATTGATATGTAATGTTTTACCTCCTATGCTTGGTGGGGTGAAGTGTTACTCTTTTTGTAGCATTTTTCATGCCATGGCAAACAGAGGTGCAGTCAAGGGGTGTTACCTGCATTTTAAGGGCCCAGAGTCAAATATGACACTGAAAACAATCTTGGATTGTTCGGTAGCTGGCTCAGTTTCTTCAATAAAACATTTTTCGGGTCCTTCTCAGTGGAAGATACTGGGGTAGCTTGGCCCCCAAAATTCATTATGGATGATTTCCTGTACGGTCTTAAGTAGAAAGTATTTGCTCCAGTGGTGAGGGTGTGGTTTCTAAAGAGTTTGGTTTGTTAGAAGGGGGCATCAGTACAAAAGAAGCCTGAAGAGCCCACAATTTTCCCTGTTCAGCATTCTGTGGATTCTCCTTAGGTGTCTAAAGCTGAGGTTAGGGCTTTAAAATGAGACATTAATTTGGTAGTCAAAAAATCTTCAAATCTCTCATACAAATCATCCATTAAAAGTTTCCAGCACAAATATTCATCCTGCTTTGGATGGTGTTGTCTGTCACACGCAGCCAAGATAAGGTATTTGTTGCTTATAATCTGGCTTTCCTGTTAAAGAGGTTGTGACAATTGAGGAATGTGAGAGATGAAGATGGTGTTGTCAATGTGTTTGGGCATGCGAATGGGTGGTGGGTGGTTTAATCTCTCTGTGCTTCATTCTCTGAAGTTTGTCACAATGGGGACATCGGTGGCTCTTTTTGTTTGATTTTCGAACCTGGTTCATTTTTTTGCTCAGTCTTGGTTTTCGTCCTTTTAATGTTTGTAATTGATGTTCTGGTTAATCTCTAGTGAAGCAAGTTCTTAAAAAGAGAAAAAATGGCAAATCAAATCATGAAGATCGTATCTTGGAATATTAAGGGAGGGCTGCCCTGTCCTAGAGAAAATTTTTGAAAGTAAGAGACAGGAAAATTTTTGAAAGTAAAAGACAGGAAAATTTTCCACAGTAAATGATAATGAGGGAGAGTGCTTCTGGAAGTAACTATGTGAATGTCTTTAGCATCAACATTTTGGATCACATTCTGCAATCCATTGTTAGAAAGAGGGAAAATTGATGCTGGATCAGGGAGTGATTCAAAATGCTGATGCTAATGTTTTTTTAAAATATTTAATGGGTAACCAAATACCAGATATGTTTTGTTGTCAGATATCAATCTTGAAGGGAGTTGAATGGAAAGATTATAAGATATTATAAAACCATATATACATGTAGAATGGATAATAGGAGTCAGATTGGAGGGTGCGCAATCCTCTAGAATCCTGATTCAATCTTTTGCAAGTTGTTTGAACTGTTGAAGAATTAGATAATGTGATGTGTTTCAAGTCCAAAATTGAATCAGCTTTGAGAAAACAAACTTCTATGGGCCTTGAAATAATGGTTTGCAGGAGTGCCTGGACCACTTCAAAGGAAGTGGGAGAAACAGAACACCAGAAAGATGGATTATGTTGTAGCTTCGACATGCATCCAATTAACAATGTGTTGATTGATTCATTAACCAGATCTTGAGGACATGCAAGATTTTGAGGTAAACTTGCAACTCTAGGACATTAAATCATGCCATGGGCACTTCACATGGAGCATAAGGCATAAGGTAGAAGACCTTGTTGCAAACAATTGGCTAGGTTCTTTGATTCCAATGTGAAGCAGGCTTGTCATTCCTTTTGAAATGAAGTGCTGCATGAGAGGATTTGATTGCTACTCTGTGCAAGTGGTGGTCAAGGAGGACTAGCCATATTGAATGCCCCCATTATTAATTTGAAACAATGTGACTGCAACACCCTAGATTTGAGGATTTTGAGGCAAGATGATGAGTGGAAGCACAAGAGGTCCAAGGGGCTAGAATTTTGTCCAAGCTGAAAAGTTGAGTTTCTACGAAAAGAAACTGGAAAAATGGATAAAAGTGCATTGTAAGAACATCCTTCAATAGCATAACAAACATAGAGGACAGAACAAAGTAGGATCAAGATGGGAGTCTCAATAGGATATGAAATAAGAACATGTTATGGAATTGTTGGACATTGTTTGCAGCAAGGAAGAGATCTTGTTCAAACAAAGATAAGGGATTTAATGGTTGTGTGCGGAGATAGGAGAACTATGTTTTTGCATTGGGCCTGGTAACTCAATAAGGCAGAATCTTTGGGTCCCAGGAGAAGATTGAAAAGAAGGTGACTAGTAATATTGAAAAGGAGGTGTTTAGATATACAAAACATCTGACAGAAGATGAGATGGACAGAGAGGAAGCCCAATCGTCTTTTTCTCAGAGAATTAGAATCAAGCTTTCTCTTGTCCATTTTTAGCGGAGGAGACAAAAGAGGTGCTCAAACTGTAGGGGAATAAGGCCCATGCACTGCGTGGCTTTCCAAACTTTTGAGGAGCTTAAAGTTTCTATTGCCAACGATACAACCACCCACCTTAATTTGTGGACAATCTATGTTGCTTGTTGAACCCTCTTTAGAGAAGGGCAAATGTAGTAAGGAGATTCTTTAGAATTATGGGTCTGCTTTGGGTCAAGTCATAGATAGGAGAAGTCCAAAGCTTTCTTCATGAATATCAAAACTAGTGGCATGATTACTTTGGAAAAAGATTGGAATGTTAACTCACAAGTTTAATGAATTCATATGTTGGTATTCCTCGCTTTGAAGGAAGGCAAACCTAAACCTCTGGCTCAGTTTGGTGGACAAGCTAGAGAAAAGGCTTGATTACTTGGAAAGGTAAATGGTTGTCTTTGGCAAACAAGTTAATTATCATCGAAGTGGCCCTCCAAACAGCTTCTACTTATTGGTTCTCTATTTGGCAAACACTAAAGAATATTCATGATGAGACACGCAGAGTTTTGCTTCCTTTTTGTGGCAAAGAATAGAGGAGCAAATGACAATCTTATTAGTCGCATGGAAAATTTTTGCATGCAAAAGGATCTTTAATGCACTTAAGTTAAGAATGGGGAACTTGATAACCTAGCATTAAGTGCAAAATTAGTCTGGGTGATATATAATGAAAGTGAAATTAAGATGGAGTACCAAAATTAGTAGGAAGTGTTGATGATCTCAATGGTGGATTCAATCTCTTTTCATACTTATTGGCAGTGAGCCTCTATATATTGGCAATGAGCCTCTTTGTAATTGGCATTGAGCTTCTATGTATCGACAATGAGCCGATTCATATTTAAGGGTAGTTAGCCCGACCTTTAGTGAGCACAACTGACAGTGAGCCTTTTTACAAATCACCTTAATTGGTGTCACCCTAACAAGTGTTTTCATTTCATGAGAATTAGCTTCTCTATGGTTTTTCCCAGTTTGAGTTTTCCACGTAAATCTTGGTGTTCTCTGTGTCGGTGTTCCTATGTTTTCATGTTTACATTTTCTATGGAAGTTTATGTTCTTAACCGATAGATCAGAAGTTGTTATTGTTGTTGTTTAACTGTTTCCCAATAGAGAAAAAGTTTTATAAATTGTGTGGGAGTAACTGATTCCTCCCTTCTTAGTTATTCAGCCTGTTCAACAGTTAACATTTGCTGGCTCTAAGTGTCATTGTTGACGAGGAAGACTGAAGTTTGGCCCGCATTTATGCAAATAATAAACAATTCTTCCTGACAACTTTTGTGTAGTGGCTACTTTGTTGAGTGGAGCTTTATTTGGATGCCACATGATACTGGCCCGATGTTTTCTTATGTGTGAAGAGCACAAAATCATCTGCTGTAGACCTGTTGATGGCAAGCATGACAGCTGTTATGGTGGGTATGTCAGGCTGTGATTGCTACCTATAAGGAACCTGCATTAGGTTTTCTGTTGTGGCCTTTATCAACAGCCTTCATGGTGGCTATAATGTTGGTCTCCTGTTTGCTGGAAGCATTTCCTATTTACATAGAAGATAAAGCTGTGCATTAGCCTGCTGAGGGGGGATTCTAAGGATTTGTCTTTTTCCTCTGTGAAAGCTTGTGTTGCAGTTGGGTAGCTTGTCCAGGGCTGTCTAGGGCATGGATATTATTGCCTCTTTTGTGAACTATTCGTCCTCTCCCTGTTAGTATTATTTCTTTTTCCTTATCTGATTTTGTTGATGTAGTCATTTATTAAAAAAAGATTAAATTATTGATATTAGAATTCAGTTTTAAGGACCCGCTTTCAGAGGATATTACACACTTGTGGCAAATAGCCACTTGTTTCTCACCTTTGGATCTTAATGCAGGAGCCAAAAGGGAGAGAGTGGAAGAAGCAAGAGGAAGAAAAAGGAATCAAGTAGAGAGGGAAGCTATAGCTCTTGATGACGAAGAGAGACAACAATCACAAAATAGAGCAATGCTGAAGGTATATAGGCAACCAAGGTAGAGAAAAAAGCCTATGTGTAGAATTAGAGTCAAGCTCATGAGATTAGTTTCTGGGTTTACAAAACACCTGGTGAGATCACAATTGCCGCGTCAAGCATTCAAGATGAGGATATTTATCAAGTGGATAATGCAAAAACTAGAGTGCTAGATGTTTGGGAGGTTTTGAAACTTGTCGCTATAGGCTCAGAGAATTTATATGGGCAGCCCTTTGAGAAATTATACACCCAGTATTACAAGCAGGAGGCTGGAAAGGAACCTCACTATGGATAAAAAAAGACTTTAGTAAACAAGAGTAATGTGTACCCTGTAGATAACATTGTGTTCAGAGATAATAAAATGGCTAACGCCTAAAAACTAAGACGAGGTGTTAGAATGTCTTCTTTTATAATATATTTTGCTCTAAATCCCAGTGATGTTTTGAGACGTGTCTTCTTGATCTATCTCTATCAGTATTGGGTTTTTAACCCTTTCTATATAATAAGTTACCCTCAATATAAAAATATAATGGAAATTTTGAATTTTTCAGATAACATAGGTAATTATAAGTTTGAAAGTGGATACAAGTTTGAATTATTTTGATGGCCAAACTGAACAAATTGCATTTAAAAACCAAAATTAGAAATGAATTCAAACTTTCTAAAAAGCAGAAAATTGGCACAATTTTACTATTTCTACCAAACAGCCGGCCTTCTGCTCTTTCCAGCAAAAATTGGGAATATTTAAAAAGGAAACATAATCCATTCAAATTTTTTGGAAACCTCAACATGTATCACAAATTTAGTTATTCCAACCAGCAAATTTAAGAATTCTGCATCTGGTGACAAAGTGGTAAACAAGATGAATTTAAACTCATAAAGAAGCTTAATATTGGGCACAATTTCAAGTTGTTCCAAATATCAAATTGAAATATTTGTTATTTATTTACTGAAATATCACCCAAAAGGTGTTGCTACTTCCAGCCCACCTTGCAACGATCTACTTATTCATAGTTGAGGCTGCCAATTTAGCATCCGGAGTCGATCTTCCTAATACTTCCAAGTTCCAGGGGCCTAGGAGTTTCATCTCCACCCTTTAAGAGTAAGATAGTAAAAGCAATAGCAGAGGACTGCAATAGAGACATAACTCACAGTACAAAATAATCCTTAACTATATTTTGGGATGGAAACAAAATTCTTGCCTCCCCATCATACAAAATCCTAGATGCTGCATCAAGATTCGGTTACCCTGGACCCATGATAAAAGTTCTGAAATCAATTACAGTAATACCCGAGGGATGTCAAAGGAGGCTTGAAACAAGATGCCTGTGACACATAACTTCAGGTTTCTGTAGCTGCCATAGATTGCTTTTCTGATCTGCCAAGTGTTGCAATTTCCTATACAAAGATGTCAAGAGTGTGATTGACATGGAACAAGATGAACAAAGAGCACTTAACCTCACAGGATTGTGCATTAGTCAGGGTGATTGCATCAAGTATTCCTAAATAAAATTAAGAGGCCACCATACTCTCCTCCCATACTGAAAGGAAGATCTTTTTGTGACAACCACATATTTAGGGAAGGAATCCAATAAAAGGTTGATTCCATACATGAATATCTTAGAAGAGTTGAATAGCTGCACATGATTCTTCAGCTAGTTAAACTTTCCTTCAGCCTTTATCTGTTCTTGAAATCTATGTTATTCACCTTTGAAATTTTTGTACAAAAACAGATCTTTAAAATTTTCCTTATTCAAGCTGTAACTCTCAGTCCCTCTCAGTTGTAAATATTTTAATTTATCATTTACGGAAAAAGGAGGAAAGCATATTGATGTCCAATTACATGAAAATAGATCAGAGGAACTGTAAAAGGACAGCTAGTTTGAAATAGACATCGTATCTACAATGAATTACAGTACAACAAGACAAATTTTGAAAATCGCTTAAAATAGCAGAGGACGTGAAACACCTAAAAATAATAGTTAGCTAAATCAAACCTAATTAACACAGAAGTCGGACAACTCAATTCATTTTAAGGTCAAGAGTAACCAAAAGTAAGTAAAGATTCATTTTTATATTTATATATTAGAAAGTTGAAAGGATACCAAGGGAACACCCAATTACAGAATTTTACTCATCTAATAAAAGATTACTGAGTAGGTTTCAGGTCAAAAGTTTCGCCCACGGCTTCCTGAGAAGGGTTAACATCGACTCCCGTTACAATTGCTGAAGGCGGTCCTCGTTTGCACCTAAAAATAATAAAAACAAAACCATTTTTAATGTCCTTTTGGACAAAATATCCAATTATGTATACAAATTGTGTCTGGGACTATGCAACCTTGAAAAAACTTACCCCGTTGTTATACAGAGATTAGATTTCCACAGGCCATTCATTATATTATTGCTTTGTTTGAATTTTGTTTGCACCAATGTTTTGGATCATTTCATCAAAAATATTGATACAAACAAAATCCTACACAAAAGAATCCAGAAACACGGCAATAATTACCCAGTTGTTGTTTTGGTTCAAAATGAAGAAACAAAACAATTACTTTCTCACTTGTAAATGATTCCCTACTTAATCGCAGAGATATTCAAATAAATACTTACACGTCATGAAAGCCTAAAATCTTATTGCAAGAAAATTATGCACACAGCAAATATTATCATTAAAACTCAACCACATACCTTTCCAGCATATCATCAACAAATTTAGCGTCCCCAGAAAAGAGCGCCTCAACTGTTCCGTCCCTTCTGTTACGAACCCAACCCTTTAAACCCAGTTGCTGGGCATTTTCCGTCGTCCATTTCCGGTAAAACACACCCTGCACCACGCCCTTTACCCGTACATTCACCTGCAAGTACAGGCTAACATGAAAATTTAAAGCAATTTTTAAGCTTTGCAATCTATGAAGTATTAGAGGGTTTCTAGACAATAATTGCCCAATTTTTTCTTAAAAAAGTAAACAGTTTAACCTCCCATTGAACATTTTTGTGAACTCTTTTTTCCATAATATTTCAAGCAGTTGTCAGCTTAAAAACATTCTTCCAGTAATTTTTGTGAGAATTGAAACTGTTTTCCAAAATGCTCTATTAGAAAACCCTCTTCCAACAGTTTCTTTTAAACTTTATTTCGGCTTACAGTTTTGGCTGAGGCTGATGACGACTCGGAGCTCATTTTGAGACTGGAAAGGAATTTGGTGTTTGAAGAGGGAGGAAATCTTGACAGTGTATGAAGAGTAAAGGAGCCTGTCATTACATATGATGTCCGATCTGCTCAAATAAATATTAGTCTCGTTGTGGTTGTTCAATATGTGGTGATTGAGGGAATTTTGTGGGGACGTGATTTTTTCTTCGCTGGCAGGAAAACTTAGTGGTTACAGAACTTGGATCCTACGTGGAGGCGTTCAATATCCTGCGTTTTTTTCTACAAGATCATATAATATGCATATTGTAATTTATGTATTTTTATTGTAGAAGATTTGAATTCATTATATGGCCGGTTTAGTTGCGGGAATTAGGAAATGCTGGAAATAATCAAATCATGGATTTGATATTCCGATTTTCCATTTCCGGATTATAGTTTGGACTGTTTGGTTCCCCCGACAAATGACTAAGAAGATGCATAAGGAATTTTAATTGTTTATTTCTTAATTTTTTTTAATACGGTGTGTATATGTGTGTATATACATATATACACACATGTATGTATATATACCCACATACACATATATATACATGCATGTATATATACACACATATACACACATTTGTGTATATATACACATACACACACATATGTGTATATATACACATACATGTGTGTTTAAATACGCATACACACATATGTATATATATACACATACACACATGTATATATACATGTGTAAATATATACACATGTGTGTGTGTATATACACACATACATATGTATATATACACACATATATACACACACATTTATGTATATATACACATGTATGTATATATACACATATATGTGTATATATACACACATGCGTATATATACACACATGTGTGTATATATATACACACATGTGTGTATATACATACATACAAGCTTTCTGTAGTGTTAGAAGGAGCTCATTTCAATTCCAATTCCATGTTTTTTTAGGAAGATGTGAATGCTCATTTTGGGGCAAAATTAGAATTAGAAAATCCCTATTCTATTTTCATGGGGTCAACACAAACATCGAATTTGGCAAATCCAAAATTTGTTAATTTTAATTCCACTCTAATTCCTGCAACCAAACGGGGCTACGGATGTTTGGGCTGTGTTATTAAAATCTTTCATTTCATTTTATTTAGGTGCTTACTAATGTTGGCATCTTCTTATATAAAAGTAAACACATCAACAACTCTTCAAATTATCACATTATAATGATCAATCTTCTTTTTGGTAAATTTATTGGGAGCATGATAGAAAAACGAATCAACACTTGGGCTAAAAAGGAGTGAAAGAAAGTCAAAGGAGAAACAAGCTTTAAGCCAAAATATTCTACAATCAACCATTGTATCACATTCATGCACTTTATTGAGATGGTTTGGTATACACAAGGAGGAGAGGCCTTTTGCTACTTTGTTGACTTCAAGAAAACTTTTCCCACGGTACCAAGAAGCGAATTGTGGAGTAGAATGGAATATTTGAAAATTCTTGAGCATTATAGGGTTGTTGCCTATAGGTTATACGATCAAGTTTGGACCAAAATTAGAACCAAACAAGGCTTATCAGAATGTTTTGGAAGTGATATTGGGGTCAAGTAGGGTTGTCCTTTATCCCCTACTTTATTTGGGATGTATATTGACAAATTAGAGGGATGGTTAGACAAGTTTGGTGGTGG
Source organism: Thuja plicata (assembly GCA_018584345.1). Lineage (NCBI taxonomy): Eukaryota > Viridiplantae > Streptophyta > Pinopsida > Cupressales > Cupressaceae > Thuja > Thuja plicata. The sequence goes on from MU226629.1 coordinate 1,405,660, forward strand.
TGGTGTCCATTTGACCAACGATGTAATTTAAACTTGCTCCTATATGAGGATGACCTTATTTTAATGGAAAAAATAACACATGATTTGAAGGAACACTTGAAAGCTCTAGAATTATTTTGTCATGAGGTGGGAAGGCAACTGAACACTAGCAAAACTAAGCTCATGATCATTACCTTGAAGAGAAAGAAGGATAGTAGAGATTTCATCTTTGACGACAACCGTTTGTTTGCAAGTGGTCAATGAATATAAATACCCAAGTCTTGATTTCCACAATAAACTCAGCTACGAAACCTATAGGGAAAAAGGCTTACAAGGATGATATGAGATGTAGAAGAGTCGAGCGATGGGACTAAAAAACTAGAAAAACTCTTTTTGAGCTTCTAGTGGTTCCGATTGTACTATATGGTTGTGGGATATTAGGCAACAACACTTCAACAAGTAAGTGGAGATAGATAGAGAGACTGCAAAAACATTCAATCACAAATAGCCTTAAGATTAAATCATTTATTCCATATGAGATTGTTTTGGTAGAATTTGGGACTTTTCCTATTGAAGCAACAACTATGTGTCATTTGCTAAACTATTCAACGAGATTAGAGAACAAGGAGGTTTGTCATTGGCCAAAAAAGGCAACATAAGAGAAATTAGACAGAAGAAAGAGCACATGGATGAAACAAAACAAGAAATTGTTGAACAAGTGAGATATTAAAATATGTCAGTATCCAAGCATCAATGGGGAAATTAAAAGATATGTTCAAGGCGAATTCAAGGAAAGCCTATGGAATAGGCATCTTGGGAGGAAAAAGAAGTACTACATCAAACATTTTAATCCCAAGCATGATCATGCTCAAAAGAATGTTATTGCACTCACGAAGCAGTGCAAACATAATGACATTACATCATAGAGTGTTCAACCTACAAGGATATTCCGAGATCAATTACTTTGATGTGCTATACATGAACACCTTGAGTAAGTTGTTTGAAAAGGAAAAAGGTTATAAGGATTGCAGATTTCCTAAATAAGATACACAATAGAATATCCAAGTTGTAGAAGGAAAAAGAGATCTGGCTAGTGGGAGCCTTTTATTTTGGGCTTCACTTGCTTGTTTTTGTTTGTTGGCTATTTGTGGATCCCATAGGTTGTTTGGTCTTATGAACATTATTAAAACCTTTCATTCATTCTTTTATTACAACATAGAGTTTGTTATTAAACCAAGTGTTAGATATATTGTAATTTATCTTGGTAAGTAATATTTTTAAAATCATATGGGTACAAATTTAGTAGAATATAAATTTTATTTAATTATATTTTAAATGAAAAAAGCAATTTTATTTAATATTTTAAGAAAACACTTATTTAATGTTTATTAAAATAAAGAGCTAATCTTAATTGTGTTGACAATTATCTGAAGTGTCCAATAAGATTTTCTCTTACATATATTGTCACTAAAGTTGCATATGTAGTCCAAGTTCTCTAAAATAAATATATATTTTACATGTTTGAATATTTGGGCTCTTTTAGTGATGAAAGTTTTTCACAAAGAAATAAGAAATCAATTCTATATATTGTAACTAAAGTTGCATATGCACTCCAAGTTCTCTAAACTAAATATATATTTTACAAGTTTGAATATTTGAGTTCTTTTAGTGACCAAAGTTTTTGTGACATTTCAAGAAATAAGAAATC
>MU226629.1:1409145-1422104 GCA_018584345.1 Thuja plicata
TCCCCTTCTCTTACTCTCTCCCTCTTTCCCTTCTCTCTCTTTGTGATACCTCTCTTCCCCTCTCCCTCTAACCCACATGTCTCCCTCTCTACCCCTCTCTCACTCTCTCCCTAATAAACGGGAGGAAGATGTCCAATAGGGAGAGAGAGATGAACAAAGAGAAAGAGAGGGATAGGGTATGATATAGGGTTTAGGGTTGAGGATATTGGTATATGATTTGGATCCTATATTTTTTAAGATCATATAAATTAAATTAGACTTTCAAATTTTAGTAATCAACATACTCATACCAATACTCTCTCTCTCTCTCTCTCTCTCTCTCTTATAATATAAAATATTTAACATTTAAGTATACATTATATTTCATGTGAATATTGTCAGGATGTTTCAGAGCAGTTTTGCATCTCTAAGAGTAATAATTTAGATCCTATATATTTTTAAAGATCATATAAATTTTAGACTTAGTCAAATTTAGTAATCAACTCTCTCTCTCTCTCTCTGCCCTAAAACCTAAACTTTATAACCATAATCCCTAGACCCTAAATATTCTCTCTCTCTCTCTCTCTCTCTCTCTCTCTCTCTCTCTCTCTCTCTCTCTGATACCTCTTTTCCCCTCTCCCTCTAACCCACATGTCTCCCTCTCTACCCCTCTCTCACTCTCTCCCTGATAAATGGGAGGAAGATGTCCAATAGGAGAGAGAGAAGAACAAAGAGAAAGAGAGGGATAGGGTATGATATAGGGTTTAGGGTTGAGGATATTGGTATATGATTTAGGGTACAAGTTTGTTGGTACAAGGTTGAGGGTGCATAGGGTTAAGGGTATTTCCAATGCTCTAGGTATCTCACCTCTCTTCTCATATACCTAATCTCTCCCAGGGCTCTCACTCCCTCCATTCTACCTCTCCCTCCATCTCTTCTTATTCCTTTATCTCTCTTTTTTCTTTTGTTTCTCATCTTTTCTCTCCCTTACATCTCTAGGTTTCTTCCTCCATTTTTCTTGTCTCCCTTTATCTCCCCCTCCCTCCTTACCCCAATCTCTCTATCCCCCACTCTATCTTATTATCTCTCTCTCCCTGGATTGTCTATGTCAAGATTGATGGTATAATTGGTAGAGAGAGAGAGAGAGATTATGTAATGAACCCTCAAAAGGGAGGATGGGGCAAAAAGGGTGGTAGAGACCTAGAGAAAGGAGAGAGAGGTGAGAGAGATAGAACAGAGGGAGAGAGAGATAGGTATAGAGTTTAGGGGAGATAAAGAGGGTGAGATGCAAGGAATGAGAGAATATTGATAGGAGCATGCTAATTATTAAGATTTGACTAATTCTAAAAATTTATATGATCATAAAAAACTTAGAATCTACATGTAATCCTAGAGATTTTTAACCACTCTCAAACATCTTGACAATGTATATATGAAGTATAACTTCAAATATAATAAAGAAAAAAAACACATTGAAATGTGACTTATACTTAAATATTTTTATTTCATGGTATATGTTCATGTTAAGAGATTGATTGTCGCTTGATAATGAAAAAATGCACTTTTTTGCATTTGGCGCACACCAAATATGGCATGCCCCAAATAGTTGTCATTAGGAAATACCAAGCCATTCACTTGTATTTGCCTTGGGTATCTAAGCCAAAGGCTTGGACAACCATTTCAGGATTGAGACACATTTTTTCTGAAAACATGTAAAAATTTCTCAAATTTTTATTCATTCTCCTAATCAGGTTTCCATGTATATAGACACAACCTACGCCCAAAACCCTAAACACATATATAGAAACACACTAACAAAAATGTGTGTATGTGCATATATGTGGATATATATATTTGTATATATGTATATGTATATGTGTGTATATATATATATGTGTGTGTGTATATATATATGTGTATATATATGTATGTGTGTCTATATATGTATGTGTGTATATATATATATGTGTGTGTAGACACACACACACACACACACACACACATTCACTAGTGAATCTCAAAATCTAAAGTAAAGTATAACTATTCACACATACAAAGGTGTGTTACACTGTAGGCTAGCTTATTAACACAACTTTTACACACACACACACACACACACATACATATACATATACACTAGTGATTCTCAAAATCTAAAGTAAAGTATAACTATCCACACATACAAAGGTGTGTCACACTTTAGGCTAGCTTATCAACACAACTAAATTTAAGTATTTATAACTAAAATTAGTTTTGGTGAAACATATGGTCAGGCTAGATTCATTCTAGCTAAGTTAGATATGCGTCTCAACTTTTCTGATTGGAAGTGTTTATTGAATGCGTATATTTTAGACAACTTTATGTCTAATTATCCAAAAAAAGTTATTTGAGAAAAACAAATTTTTAACATGTCCTACTCCTTTTATTGATATTTTTAAAAAAATATAAAAATACCCTTTTGTAGATCTATAAGTGAACTTTTCTAAAAATATATCTTTTTAATATTTTAAGTGCTTTTTATATTTTATATTTATTTTTTATTGAAAGTAATCATCAACAAAGAAATATCTTGTCATGAAAAAATAGTATTTAATTTATTTGGAAAATAATGATATAGTAGAGGAAAGAATCTATATCAAGAAGATATTTAATTTATTTCTATTTTGGATGAATAGTTAAGACAAAAGGTGATGTCGAATAGAATGAGATGTTTCAGTACATGTAAATTTTAAATTTTATATTTAAATATGTATTTATAAAAATAGTAAAAGGATATATATATCAATGTACTAGAGTTTCAAGTCATTTATACACACAAAAAAAATGAATTAAGAAAAAAAAAACTATATAAAGGTTGACGGAGGATGTAACTCTGATTTCATCATTTTATCTACAACTAAATTTTAGTTTTCATTTTACTAAAAAATACAGTTTTATAATTTTTTAATATTTTACAAAAATTACAAACATAAAATACATTAAAAATTAAACATTTCATTAGTTTATATCATTTAAAAATTCTCAACATATATCTCACGTTTTAGTGATTTGTTTTAAAAACTTGAACGTGTGTTAGTCATTTCCTTTATAAAAGTGTGACAGAACTTTATACTTTTACCCATATATGTGTGTGTACATATATGTATGTATGTATATATACGCGCATGTGTGTGTAGACACACACACACACACACACACACACACACACACATATATATATATTCACTAGTGATTCTCAAAATCTAAAGTAAAGTATAGCTATCCACACATACCATAAATCAAATAAAACAAGATGAATTTTTTTTAACATTTAATAAATATATTTTTTCTAGACAACATCAATGGTGCCAAAATATATTAGTTAATTTATTGTGTGTTTAAATTACATCCCAAATCTCTAATTAAACCATACAAGAAATCAACAAATATTCCCATAAGAAAATTAGTGTTTAGACACACCAATTGGGAAATGAACCAATATAAGAATGCTCTTAACTACCAAAATAAGATCTAAATGCTAAAGTTGTATAGCCTCCTATCTTTCCTATCAAGGGCAAACCATATTTGTGGCTATCACTATCTTGCAACCTACATGTTCAATTTGAGTGATGGAATATAATCTTTTTATAGTCCACGATACTAGGCAATTTGTTTCTAGGTCTATAGATGACTTATACTATATGAAACTACCTTGTATTCCTAGTATGTTGGAGGCATCTACTTTTACTTCTAATATGAGGTGTATGTATAATATATCCACTACAATATTTAAACTTAAAACTTGTCTTTTGAGATCACAAATTATTTACCATTAGACCAACTCAAATGTTGTTTTCTTTATGCCATTCTTTGAAAATATATTTAAAATCAGGGCTTTGAAGTACTAGAAACTTCCCTACTATCCAAACTAATAAAAAAAAACTTTTCCATGCTCTAGATCTTATCACATAGAACCTTTTAGTGCTTCTTGGTGCTTCCATTGCTTATTTATTCTTGCCACCTTTTCCTCGCCTAAACATTTCAAACTAAAGAGAGACAAAACAATAGTTTAGGGTTGTGACTGCGTATCATGCATTCATGATCTTGTACTATATAACCAAGTAACTATTATTAAGAGAGTGTTTAAAGGATTTATTTCATGTAAGTTATTTTTTCACAATTATACTATCTATATAGAGATTATTACAACTAGTCATTATTGATTTAGTGGTAGTATTTGGGGTCAAGAATGCAATTGCGCTTGATTATGGTTATGTTTTGTGGACTATTTTACTATTTAATACCTATATAGTTATACCTATACGAACACCCTCTTGAATCTAAGATAAGCTCAAAGAGTAGGAGATGAAACACATTCTCATAGATTTTTCCTTCAACCTTTTATGATAGTTTGATGAGCCAATTTCACTTGCATTATTATAACCCTAGCCTTGTGAGTGGGATTTTAGTTAAGGATCTAGATTTATAATTTTGGGACTCAACAAATATGTCCTTTGATTTTCATGCTAGAAATATGGACACAATTAAAATATATGAAGATTGGAGAGATTAATTATCCCTTTTCATATTTCTATTGAGTTTGTTCATTTTCTATCAAAGCATTCAAACTGTTTTGATTTGCATGTTTATTGTATCCCAATTCTTTAAATTCTCAGAGATATTGGGATCGTAGTAGGTTCTTCATTTTGATACTTGAATATTCTTATTTTTCTCCTATAAGAAACTTAAGATAGAGTAAAATATACTCCCATTAGCCGTTTGAAGATAACTGTTAATATGAACTTACTAGTTGTGCAGTAATGTTTTTAGTGTCTTGTCTATATCACTAATAGAAAGATAAACACACGAAACCATTAATACTATATTAAAGAGAAATTGAAAGCATTGGAAATGAATAAAAAGAGATTAACAATTATATGTACATTTGCTCATTAAAAAAAGTAATATCTCAATCTTAATTTGAAAAGTGGCCATTGATTTATCACTAATAAACTAATGAAAGTTAATTTTTAAGAATTTTATTTATCAACACTTGAAGTTATGATCCCTACAAAATTATTGAAATAAACAAATTTTAAAATGCAAAGAACTACATGATTGAGTATACGACATCACAACATTCAAACAATAGTTGCACATGGTTATTAAATATCTTGACTTACAAAAATGCAAAAGTAAAAAATCACTAATTGAACATGCAAAACACCATTCCCATTTTTTTACTTAGAGGGGTAAACAATTTGACCTAGAGTTATGAACTAGTGAGGTCACAAATGGGGGACCTTGTCCTCATTAAATAATATTTAACAATAGCAATTCAACAAGGTTTGAACCTTAATAGCAAGAACAACAACACCATAACATAACCATTGCAATATGTTAATAGCTGCAAAAAAAAAAGATATACGTTTATTTATGTAGTAGAAAATTAATTTAATTTATATGTTAACATTATTCTATTTTTTTTTAAATTATTATAAAATAAATTAACGAAGCAAAGAACTCCGTGTGTACTTAAGCAATATTGATATAAACAAGGTGCAACCCTTTAATACCCTATCCACACCAATAAATACCTTACCCATAATGCAATACTATTATCAAATTAAAAATTTATGACCATTATATGTATATTCTAACATGTTAATTCTTTATTGTATTTTATGTATCTACTTTTTTTTTGATGAAATTACAGACCAATATAGATTTTACTTAAGCAAATAGTAAGTATAACTTAATAAAAAAATATAAGAAGAAAAGTCACCAACAAGTATCTACTTCATTTAAAAATGTTATGATCTTGAAATTATTTGTATAACTTATAAAACATTAACTTTGACTATGCCAACATAAACATTTATGTGAACGAGTCTATAAATAGAGTTACAATATTAGATAAATTGTTCTCTACACTTCCATCAAATCATCCTAGTTTTCTAACCTCCAAACTTACAATTTTACTAATTTGGTCTACAATTCCATCAAATAGTTTTCTAACCTCCAATCTTACAATTTTAGTAATTTGGTTTTTCAATCATATGAAAATGAAATATATTGTTCACTATTTTTCTTGAGTTATGCATAGATTCATGAAAATTCCATTACATTATATATTATATAAGATTTTGATTATAGAGAATTTAATTGAAGGAGATGAAAGATCATGTGCTTATTTCATATGGATCTCACATAATTCATTTGTTAAGCCATTTAAGAAAAATAAGTTTGAAAAATGTAGATAATCATTATTGACTCAAAATTATAAGAAGACTTGAATGAAACAAAATTAATATTTTCTTTTTATTGAAAAAATGCAAATTACAAGAATTAATAATTTTGAATTGCAAGAGAGAAGGGAACAGTAATGATGACATCGAAGAAACCTCATTAACATAAGCTGAATCAACTATGCAAATAGCCAACAACTCTTAGAGAAATAAAAAGCTATACATATAACAATTGTACATAAACATGGAGACAGATTGTCACAATCCAGAACAACTTTTATGCAAGAATGTCCTAATACCAACAAAAAGATAAAAAAATTCAAGGCTATATAATAAAAACAAATTGGTGTAGAAAAAACCACGATATCAAAGTGTAATGAGAATCCCAGAATGATATCTGTGAAGTAGCCGATCTGTTCTATGTGCATAGTGGGTGAACAACCCCGTGACCAGAATGCCTGATATGGTGTGTTTTCCTATCAGTGATATGTAAGTGTCCATTTTGTATATGTAGAACGCTCTTGATACTTGTGTTATTTGATCCTTCCTCAATACAATGACTAGTAATAACAATACCAGTGATTATATCATTCATTGTGCCCAGTGATGTCATGGAAGGATGTGGCGATGAACATTACGGATCGATGGAGATGAGGTCTACGATGCCAATTAGACATCACAGGTATCAACGTCTGTGAATTACGACAATGGATGAAGAGATTCAGTTTGATGTTGGGTCGCTTATATATGAGATATAGCGTGTGAACTGTTGCCTCCAGATATGGTTGATGAAAATTGCATTCTCTAGATTGTGTAGTATGTGAGGATATTTAAATATTTTGTTTGAAAATGTTTTGCAAGTGGATAGTATAAATGAAATCTTTGAGGAGACAATGTTTCACAATAAAATAGATTAATTTTAGCTCTCTTGATCCCTTAGACCACTTGGTATGGTAAAATTCATTAAAATTCATTCATTTTATTTTCATAATAATGAATTTAGTTAGTGATAAATATGATTTGCCCCTCCAACTTTTTCTTATCAACTAGTTCTAGTGATATTAATGTGTAAATGTCATCTCTACTTAATATATCTAAATTTATAATTAAATAGTTTCTTAATAAATAATAAATAATACTAATTAATAATTAAAATAATTAAATTATTTTTCATATTAATGATACTATATTATTACTTAAATAATATTAAATAATTATTAAAAATACTATAAAATACAATTCAAAAATACTGATTAATAAAATATTTCTATAATAATATATAACATATTGAGTATTATCGACAATATATTTAATATTTTATTATAATTATAATTATTATATAATTTAAAAAATATTCAATAATAATTATAATAATAAAATATTAAATACTAAATATAGGTTAAAATTATATAATAATATTAATTATTCATACGATGGAAGGAGCAGGAGGAACAAGAGGAGCACGAGTAGCAGTAGGAGCAGGAGCAGGAGTACGAGCAACAACAGTAGCAGAAGCATGTGCTCTGCAGGCTAGACAATAGCAGGCTTTTAGACGACAAAATGATCCCTACAAAATGCGACCTATTGAACCTGAGCAAGAGCATTATTCATCAATAGACAAAGACGTAGCCCGCATCTTTCGTCGAATACCCTTTGTTCAACTAGCTAAGTGTGTGCATAATGGTCTTGGGTTTCAGAGATGGACATTTGTGGAAAAATACCAACATCAAGGCTATTCAGATTTGCAACAAGGGAAGGCTATGTCGTCAATTTTTAGGGGTAAAGCCATAGTGCAACCGACCAAACCCTTCTTTGTAAACCCCAGATTCCATGTCTAGCGTAGCGCTACATTGCCCTCAGGGAAACCACCCATTATCAGGATTCCCATATCACAACCTAGGTCTCGACCAGGTCCCGGAAGCACGGATGACAGGGTGTCCTGCCAAGGAATACGCTCCTTTGAAGTAGGCGAATCTTCAAAACAAGCAGAGGATAGAGGGCTTAAATTAGGATCCCTAACCCAGTCGCGATACACATAAAAACTTGAAAAAGGTTTTGGGTGGGAAAACACAAATTTTAAAAATCTCAAACATGGTTTTGATTAGAGGAACAAAGGAAGACCTATACCTTCTGGGATCAGGAGGCCGGACAACATGGGAAAGCGTCTTTGTCCCCCATTTCAGTAGTAAACCATTTTTTATATTTGTGAGGGCACTCCCCCTGGATCACCGCCTTCATTCACTACTTCCAAAAACCCAAAGGATCTGGTAAAGAATGACTCTGATAAGAAGGAGAATGGAGCTTCCAACCGTACCAAAGGAGTCAATGTTTCAAGAACCCACGAAGGTACTTCAGATAAGCAAGGAACTAGGATGACAAATGTAGAATCAAATCTACTCAACCTAGTTAGAGCCCCCTTCAAGCCAAATCAACCAGCCCAAATTTGGAAAAAAAAACAAGCAACAGATTCATAACCTTTCAAGAATGCGTCTGACTCATTGACTATCACTCTCCCTGGACAATTGTTGCAGTACTCTATTGGCCTTCTCTGCCATTCAACGCTCATAGGTAAGTTCAATTGCCCTACTCTATCATTTTCTGATATCACAAAATGGGCATCCTCTTCTTGGAAATGTCTAAAAGATTTGTTTTACCTAGATCCACAATCAAAGTATATCATTGCTATATTTAACTCCAAAATTGATAGAGATGAAGTGCACAAACAGAAAGGCTAGTTCTGCCAGGGGTTTGGCCTTTTTACCATGCTCTGGATCCCAAACTTCAAACCTCACCTGCAGGGAATTCACTTCTTCCCATTTTGGATCTCGTTTCCTCTTTTGCCCCTTGAATACCGAGACCTAGAAATTATCCAAATTTTGGCAAACAAATTGTGGATATTCATCAAGCATGATCTCATCCCTTTTGAATGCTCACATCTAGAAGTCAGAGTATGCTCGCTCTTAGATATGCACAAAGATATGCCAAGCCAAATTTCTATTAACTCTCAGTGGGGGAAATGGATCCAAAGAATAAATATTCATAATGAAGCTTCAGTGAATAAACTTCAACACAGACTTAGGCACTTTAATACACAATGTCAAGAGATCAAACAAGGTGTGACACTAGTTTGTCTAGATCATAATTCTAATCCAGTAGCGTGTGCTCACAAAAAATTCTCGAAAGGCCACAAATCAGACTATGATTTCATACAGACAGATATTTCAACTAAAAACTCAGAGAGAACGAGAAAAGTCCAGAATATAGCTGTAAAAGTTTTGCATCTATTGAAATTGGTGATGCGCTTTCTTCAGAATTTTCTATTTCGACCAAGCATGCAATATTTAACCTCAACTACTGGGGTCACTGCATCTTCCCCAACATCTTCACCAACTGTTGGAAAACTGGGCACCATGACCCCATCTCATAGCTTAAAGAATCCTTTTAGCAAAAGCATAAATTCAGATTGTCAGGCCCCACCTATGTGGGATCAAATTACCTCAAAGCTATCAACTAAAATTATTTTTGAAACACCCGAAGAGGATGGAGCAATTTTGGATGCTCAGAAGGCAATCAAGAAGGTGACTAAATGGCATTCAAAGCAGCATCAGGGGCAAGGGCAAGCAACACCAACCTCAAGTAACAAGGTTACAATTAAAGAGTATAAACCACCATTCCACCCATTCCTACTCAACCCGTTCAAAGTGCTACAACCAGTTCGTAGCATCAAAGCACCCAAGTCTCCATGCCTATTCCACCTTTCTTCACCACAGGCATGCCACCTACCAATGCCTATAACCAACCCTTATTTTCGCAAGGGTCCACTTTTCCCACTCCACCAACAACACAATCAAAATGAATGCTAGCAGTTCTACCTCAAACGTTGTTCAACCTAAATCCCCCCATACTGCAATCATCCACGAATCCCTTCGTTGTATCCCAAATTCCCATCCAACCTATCCAACAACAACAACAACAACCACCTATCCAATAGCAACAACAACCTATCCAACAACAACAACAACAACAACCTATCCAACAGCAGCAACAACAACCTATTCAGCATCAACAATCCATCCAACAACCATCCCAGCAACAACAACTACAACAAAAAAACACCAATCCATTCACATCTCAAGCGCAACAATAACCAATCAACCCCTTCATCGCTGCACAACCCACTATCCAAACTACACATTAGCTACAACCACAAACGCAGGGGGCAAATCCCCTCATGGCACAACCACTGCAATAGTTTGCTAATCCTTTTATCCAATCTGTGCAACAACAACAAACTCATTTCGCCAATTACATAGCCATGCCATCTTCCGCTGCATCACAAACAATTCCCCCTCCACAACAAATTCTCACTGGGGGCATTCCGCCGCAAAACATCTATCCTCCATCTCATACAGGTGCGCAACAAGCTCATCCCGCCTATCCAATGCCGCAACAAATACAAGCGTATTTCCAACAGTTGCAACAATCTTATCAAACGCCGACACCTTCTCCATTGCAGTATTCCCCTCAACCACAACTTCCACCACAACAACCCGTATACACTGACCAACAACCATCATACCAAACACCACAATATCCCCAACAGAATCCTCCATTTTTGCCATTCGATCCATATCATGTTCAAGGAAATCCTGTAATCACGATCAACAATCCTCCCTGCAAATCAATCATGAATGGGAGGAAATGAAGAATTCTCTCAAGGAGATAAAGGTTGGGATAGAGGCTAAAACATTTAAGTTTGAAGAGGTATGTCCTTATCCATTTGATCGATCTATCACTGCCATATCCTTCCCCAAGCACTTTGAGACCCCAAAATTTGATAAATATCGGGGGAAGGGCGATCCTGTGAGTCACATGAAAGAATTCTACATGGTTTGTCAAGAAGTGGCCTATAGTGATAACTTCCTCATGAGACTATTTCCCAAAAGCTTGAGAGGCACCGCTCTTGAATGGTTCTACAAAATCCCTTACGACACAGTCTCTACTTTCGCGGAATTATCTGAAAAGTTTGTGGCCCAATATGCACATAATGTCAAAAATGAACTCTCACTCCTTGACCTATGCAATTCCAAACAAAAGGGAGAAGAAATCTTGGTCGATTATCTTCAGCGTTGGCAAGGGCTTACTACAAGGTTTTCTTACCAACCCCTAGAGCAACATCTTATCAAAATCTTCATTAACAACCTTCATCCTAAGCTTGCCTATCACATGCGCATGAACTGTATACAAAATTATCACGATATCAGAATCAAGGGTATGGACCTTGAACGATGTCTTGTAGAAGAAGGTACCATTAAGCACTACAAAGAATCCCAGCCTGACAAAGATAACAATGATCAATCACGATACTGGAATGAGAACAAAAATGCGGTCGCAGATGGAGCCACTGACACCAAACACATTCAAGTTGTGGTAGCTAGTCCTAATACACCTACCCATACTTATCAGCAAGCACCAACTATGTACCCTCAACCTCCTCCCATGTATCAAAAGCCCAATCCCATGTATTCCTAGCCAACTTACCAGCAAAACATGTGCCCTTAAAGCGTGACTATCTATCCCCCTCTAGGGCCATCATATCAACACAACTATCAGGGTCCTATGAATCAGACAAATGTTATATCAGTCCCATAGGGACAACAAAGACCTCACACTTCGAATGCACCACAACGCACATTTACCCCTTTGGGTGAACCTATAGACATCATTTTCCGCAAGCTGGTCCAAGCTAACCAAGTTGTGTATCTTAAAACACAACCATTTGATGACTCAACTCCTAAGCCAACTTGGTATAAAGACAACGAATACTATGAATACCACCGTGTTAAGGGACACACCACGCTCAAATGCATGAAGCTGAAACACTATATCCAAGATCTCATTGTCCACAAGGAGATCGAAGTGGATTCTCCTGGGGTGATACCACAATAGTGGGTTACACTTTTTAGGAGGAAGGAATTCACCCCGAAAAGCATGACCCACTAAAAAATGTTAGATACTTTCGATCGGAACAACTAAAAACTTTCGATCAGAAGTGAGTAACTTCCAATCGAAAGTACACAAAATGGGTACTTTCGATCGGAAGTTACTTTCGATCGAAAGTAATTAGATTTATTTTGGCGGAATAAAACCCACTAAAACAGTCATTTTGACTATTTCGGCTGGGTTGAAAGTGACAGAGAACAGTGGCTTCCATATTATCAAACGTCAATTTGCTTCAGGTTTTTCACATTTCTAATTTGCATATTTTATTGTTTTATAATATATATTGTTTGTATATATGCATTTTAATGTTTTTTAATATATATTGTTTGTAAATTTGTATGTATATGCATGTATATGTGTATATATGCATGTATATGTGTATATATACATGTATATGTGTATATATGCATGTATATATGCATATATGTGTATATATATGTATATATACATGTATATATGCATGCATATATGTGTATATATATATATATATGTATATATACATGTATATATGCATATATGTGTATATATATGTGTATATATGTGTATATATATGCATATATATGTATACAATGTGTATATGTGTATATATATTTGTATATATATGTGTGTGTGTGTGTGTGTATGTGCATATATATATATATATGTATATATGTGCATATATGCATATATGTGTATATGCATATATATATATATATATATATATATATATATATGTGTGTGTGTGTGTGTGTGTGTGTGTGTGTGTGTGTG
>MU226629.1:1430703-1446886 GCA_018584345.1 Thuja plicata
GCTTTCTAACGAATATAGATTTGACAAATTTTGAATTAATTAGATCTATGTTTTTTGACGTGCATCAGATGTAGGTTTTTTATCAAATATAAAATTCCAGGTTTGACGTTCAATGAAAAATAGTAGATAATAGAATTTTTTTTTTGAAAAATAATAGTGCCCTCTGGTTTCGAGTCTTCTTTCTATCAAAAAAAAAATTGAATTTCGATAAATACACAACAAGTTATCAGTTATGCAGTCAAGGTATGTCAAAATTATAGTTGACTCTACTTCAAATGTTCATAAAATATGCAATAATTATGATAATGTCATCAAACCAATTGCATGCCCTCTGTATGTATGTTACAGAATGAAATTCAAAAGAAGCACATTGATATCTATCTTAGAAAAAAAGTTATGTTGTACGAAGTCATTGTACCTTTTTGAAAAAGACATTTTCAGCAACATAGCAGTTTTAGTGGGAGAAAAAAAAACCATTAAAATCAATTCAAAAAAAATAAAAAAATATATATTTAGAATCTAGACAGAAAATCCTAAAAGACTCTAGTTTACTTCGTCTTCCGATTTCAAATAGTTTAACGACAATATGCATTCGAATGTGAAAGTTTTTCTTAAAATGTAGAGTTCAATGTCCGTTTAGGCAAAAAAGTGTAACCCACTATTGTGGTATCACCCCCTGCCCAATCATTGCCAAACGCAGGCCTTAAAATTTATCAAAATACATTCCCTAAACACACTTCCGGTACAGGCCCAGGCAATCCTACTCAGTCCTCTGATCAGGGAAAGGGTAAACAAGCGAAAAACGCTGATAGAAAATATTATACCAATGCATATATCAACTATGATAATCTCATCGGCTGCATATCCCAAGTCCAGTCCTCCGTCAATGTCATCCATGTCAAGGGTGTCGATAACCATGCACCATCACCACTCGTAGAGGTAGGATAATAGTCGTAAGTGCGGGTCCTGCTCCATTTGCTGGGACCCAATACAACATTTTGGAACACTTAGGGAATACCCCAGCCCAAATTTCCATCTTGGATCTTCTCCGTACATCACCCACTTATCAAGAGATCCTCAATAAAGCCTTGCAAGAATCCTGTGTTCCTAGCGACATCAACCTCACTGAATTCCAAAACCTTGTCGGACACCTGTTTGCATCTTATGGGGTCTCCTTTAGACCAACAAACGTACCCTTAGAAGAAATTGACCATAATCTCCCACTCCGTATCGCTGTCATGGTTAAAGATTTTGCCATCAAACGGGTCATGATAGATAATGGATCAGCCCTAAATCTGTGTACTCTAAAATTCATAAAATAGTTGGGTTGCACTAAGGCTGATATAACAAATGATGTCATCACAATAAAAGCATATGACAATCTGGAGCGTACTTCTGAAGGCACCATATCATTTCCCATTCAAGTGTGCCCAGTCATTCAGGATATATTATGTCATGTTGTTGATCTTGACCTTCCCTTCAACATTCTCCTTGGACGCCCATGGATTCATTCTATGCAATCCATCCCATCCACCTACCATCAGTGCATCAAATTCTCATATAAAGGAACTGAGATCACCATCTGCACAGATCCCAAGCCCTTCAAATACTACAATGCATTGGAGACATCCTTCCACATTCCAATCACTGTCTTGGGATTGATATTGGCACCTCTGTCGCTAGCTCATCTCGAACCCATTCAGACCCAGAAACAATCCTCTCCTCCACCTTATCCACAGTCAAGATCAACAACAAAGGTTGTGGTGAGTACACTTTATCTGATGCCTTCGCAGTTGGAGCACTGCCAATTGATCCTCACACTCAGGGCCGCCAACTTAATCTAAGAAAGACAGAATCAAAGACAACCAAGGCACTACAATTTGGTTCTACCACTTTTATATCAAAAGGTACTTTGACTGGCCAAGAAATGACACCAAACATCAACCAATGGCTATATAAAGATCCACCACCCAAGGACACAAGTCACCTCAATTACTTCAAAGATAAGTACCCCGCAATGCACAAACTGGTGACAGAAAAATGGAATTACCAAGGAGATGGCCTTGGTTATGAAGAGAAAGGAATGAAAGATCATATTATACCTACCCAAATAGAAAAGCACTGGGGCCTTGGCACAGGCTCTAACACGAATGGGGCACCAACGAGTTCATCAACTATTCCTCTTGTCCATCCTTTGGCGAAATCGCTGACATCGAAGATATCATGGAAGAGAAAGTTGTGAGATCTTATGAAGATGTTTTTGATGATGAAGCCTTCTTGGGCAATGCTATCCTACAACAACTTTCCATCCTCTTCATTGACCTTCCCCTCCGCCATCCTGAACTCATAGACTGAGACCAACCAAGTGTCGTACACATTGACGAGTTCCAAAGTGAGGATGCGCTCCTAAGCTTTATGGGAGAAATTGAGAAAAGCAGTGACTGGGGGCAAGACTCAACATGTCTACAAATTGGACCCAAAGGCATATTTTTGGGAAGAGGAGAACTTTAGCCACAAAAATGACACAGAAAAAAAAAAGAGAGAGAAAAATTGATCTCCTAGCGAAAACCCCTCTGGGGCGCTATCTGATCATAAAAAAGTAAAAACAAAGGGCGTATCCCCTGGTGAAAACCTCTCTGAGGTGCCAGAAGATGAAGATTCTCCTCTTCCTCTTATCTAAGATTATAGGCCTGAATAGTCATCAATTCTCATTGAAGAAGCAAAACCTGTCAACCTGGGTACAAAAGAAAATCCCGCCATCACATACATAGCAACATCTTTGACTGAAGTAGAAGAAAGTGATCTTGTCACTTTATTAAAGGAATCCATCAACAAGTTCGCATGGTCTTACTCCCACATGTCGGGGTTAGATCCCAACTTGGTGGTTCACCATCTAGTAGTGGACCAGAACATCAAACTTGTCAAGCAAAAGCTCAGAAAGATGCACCCTGAAGTGGCACTACTTGTCAAAGTGGAGCTAGAAAAATAACTCCAAGCCAAGATCATCTGCCCCATTGACTATTCTGACTGGATCTCCAATATGGTGCCTATTTCTAAGCTTGATAAATCAATTAGGATATGTACAGATTTCAGAGATCTCAATAAGGCATGTCCCAAGGACGACTTCCCCTTGCCAAACATAGACATGATTGTGGATCTCACAGCAGGACATGAGATTTTGTCACTCATGGATGACTTTTCCAGATATAATCAGATCCACATTACAAAAGAAGATCAGCATAAGACAACATTCACAACCCCTTGGGGCACCTTCTTCTATAACATGATGCCTCTTGGCTTAAAGAACGCTGGGGCAACCTATCAAAGAGCCATGACTGTCATTTTTCATGACATAATTCACAAGATCCTTGAAGACTATGTGGATGATATCTTGGCAAAATCAGTAAAAAGGGAAGATCACCTAGATGTTCTGGAATGCATCTTTGATATAATTGGACACTACTTCTTAGTGCTCAACCCTAAGAAATGTGTCTTTGGATTCAATTCAGGCAAACTCCTAGGGTTTATTGTATCCAGACGAGGCATTGAAATCGATCCAAAGAAAGTAAAAGCTATCATAGAGATGCCTCCACCAAAAACAATCTGACAACTACGCAACCTCCAAGGAAAACTACACTCTATGTGCCATTTCATCTCAACTAGCAGACAAGTGTGAACCATTCACTCATCTCCTGCGAAAAGATAACACATTCAAGTGGGATACTCAGTGTCAGAAGAGTTTTGACAAAATCAAAGAATACTTGGCTAATCCACCCATCTTGGTACCACCTGTATCTGGTCAACCACTCATCCTATACATTTTTGCTACTACCACAACACTGGGGGCACTCCTTGCTCAATTGGACGATGAAGGAAAAGAAAGATCTATTTATTATATCAGTTGAACCTTAGTGGGTTATGAGCTCAATTATTCTCCTATGGAAAAGGCATGTCTGGCAGTGGTCTTCACCACTCAAAAGCTTTGCCACTACATGATTAGCCACACAACCAAGCTCATTTCAAAAGTGGATCCTCTCAAATACCTACTCTCCAGGACTACACTTACAGGTCGAATGGCAAATGGTTATGTTGCTAAGTGAATTTTATATTTAGTATGTCGACAGAAAAGCCATTAAAGGGCAAGTCATTGCCGACCAGCTAGCCGAAGCACCATTGGTAGATGCATATCCTTTGGTCACATAATTTATAGATGATCATTTGTACATGATAGAAGAACAACCAACGTGGCAACTATACTTTGATGGGTCCTACACAGCTCATGGCGCAGGGGCAGGAATACTTTTTTTCACACCTCAAGGTGACTACATCCCCATGTCATTCAAATTAGGACTTCCTTGCACAAACAACATTGTAGAATATGAAGCACTAAATGCAGGACTCTGCATGGCCATAGAATGGAACATCACAGATATCCAGGGCTTTGGCGACTCCCAACTCATCATCAAACAAGTCTTGGATGAGTATCAAACCAAAGATGACAAATTAATGCCATATAAGCAGATGGTTGACAAGCTGAAAGAACACTTCCTCCACTTGTAGATAACACAAGTACCACATTTATAGGACAAAGCTGCTGATGTAATGGCCACAATTGGCTCCCTTCTCAAGATTCCTCATGAGTCTACATAATACAAATTCTTAGTTGAGAAACTACATGCTCCCGCTTATGAGAATGATGAATCGAATCGCGTATGTATCTTGGTTGGTCCCCAGTCCCTGTGGTACCACAATATCCAAGCTTACCTACAAAATGGTATCATATCTCCTCATCTCACTACAAACCAATGCCAAAACTTTATTCGCAGAGCATCCCGTTACACCCTCGTAGCCAATACCCTTTATCGTCGAGGCTATCACAATGTACTCTCCAGATGTTTAGATGAAAATGAAGCCACCCAGGCTTTACAAGAGGTACATGCTAGAATCTACGGTGCCCACATGAGTGGCATGGTCCTAGCCAAGAAACTTCTATGTACCGGGTACTATTAGCCTACAATGGAGCATGATGCTTGTGAGTTTTCCAAAAAGTGCCTACCTTGTCAACAACATGCTAATTTGATCCATGCTCCTGATCAGGATCTCAGACCTATTGCGCCTCCTTGGCCCTTCTCTTGTTGGGGTTTTGACCTTGTTGGTAAGATTTCTCCCCTCTCTTCTGAAGGCCACAAGTACATAATCATAGCTACAAAGTACTTTACAAAGTGGGTTGAAGCAATTCCACTCACACTCACTACTGGTGTCCAGATATCCAATTCCATCCTCTATCACATCATTTGCTACTTCGGCACACCCTCCACCATTTTCACAGATCACAGTACACCTTTTGAAAATCAACACGTCAGTGATCTCTATGCTCGCCTCCATATCCATCACCATTTCTCCAGTCCCTATTTCCCTCAAGGCAACAACCAAGCTGAGGAAACTAATAAAACCATCCTCAAAATCCTTAAGAAAGTTGTCAATGATACTAGTTGTGACTAGCATCTCCAGATCAATCCTTCCCTCTAGGCATATCACAGTTCCTACTATACTCCTACTAGCACTACTCCCTACTCCCTAGTCTACGGTGCTAAAGAAGTCTTACCAATTGAGGTTGAACTACCCTCCCTCCGAGTATCACTAAGAGCCCTGATTGATGATGAAGATTATCGGGTAGCATGACTCACACAGCTGGATCTCCTAGATGAAAAGTGCCAGCAAGCTTATGATCACTTGATTGTTTACCAGAATAGACTCAAGTGGAACTATAACAAGAAGCTCCACCCATGCTAGGTCTAGGTAGGGGACCTTGTGCTAAAAGAAAATCAGAAAGTGGGTACTGATTGAGAAAAGAAAGGCAAGTTTGTAGTCACCTGGCAAGGTCCATATGTTGTCACTGCATGCTTCGTTTCTGGGGCATATCAACTCTCCACTCCTGAAGGAGGACCATTGAATGATCTTATCAACATCATTCATCTCAGGTGCTTCTATGCTTGACAGCTGGTTGTTCATTCTAGTTATCTGAGAAAATCCATAAAAAGTATAAAAAAGTCCTGAAAAAAGCACAAAAATAATGTAAAACAGTCTTGAAAAAATCTCTAAAAAAAGTGAAAAATGAAGCTGAAAAAAATGGTTGTCCCAGTGAAAACCTGGTAAACAGGCACTTGGGCAATATAAAAAAAAAAACAAAAAGATCCAAAGAAATCAAAAAGAAAAATAAAGAGAAAACTTTCGTCCAATGGTGAAAACTTGGCAATCAGGTGCCTTGGACAAGTATGGGTGATGAAAACCTGGAAACATGCATCACACATAATGGACCGTTCCATTATCTATCAAAATCTCATTTCCTTCCATCACCAGCACCACATCTCCACTAATCTCTGCATTTCCTATATTCCTTGGGTGTTCGCATATCATACACACTAGTCCGCAATGATCTTCCTATCTCGTATCCTGAGCTTTTGTACACATACTATTGTATATTATTGTCCATACGTTGTACTATCCCAAACCCTGAGCATTAGTCTTGTATATTTCTCATGTCTTGAGTTGCTCCTTGTAAGATCCTACGTTGGTTCTATAGTTTGCTTGTAGTGCACATTTGATCAATCAACTTGGTAAGTCCCATCTTTCTGAAAAGGAGTCTTGAGGATGTATCCTTCCTCTCGTCAACTTAAATATAGATCATCATCATCTTTGGGTTCTCGCAGGATGTATCTTTCCTCTTGAACTAATCAACCAGCACACGCAACTATCATGTGCATCAAGACAAGTAACATGATCCAATCAAATCTCGGCAGCAACCTTTGTACATAATCACTTATAATTAATCGCTCAATTTTATCCTTGTACATTCGTGACACATTCGATCTTCTCGCCGCCGCACTAACATCCCGAGTTGTTATCCTGCTAACATTCCTTGCCCAATCCTCCATAGTCCACCCGTCTGGTTTATCCATTGATTGCACGACACACAAAAAAAAATATATGTGAGTCTCATTGCACCTATTATGTCCACTTCGTCCATTTCCCATAGTATCATTATTGCATCTATCATCGTTCATTAAAATTCAGTTACGTTATTCATCATTTTAGATTCATTAGACTCATTAGATTCATCATTATGCTATATTAGATCTATCATTCGGGTCACATTGTTCATTATTAAATTGCATTAATCATTATGTCAATAGTTAGTATCATTTACAACTTTGCATTATTAATTCATTTAATTCATCTTGCATTGTTAATCCATTTTAGGTTCATTATTTTGCATTATTAATCCATTATTTAGATCGCATTGTTACTCCATTTTAGGTTTATCTTGCATTGTTATTTTAGCTTGCATACTTTATCCATTTAAACATTCATTTTATCATTTTGCATTGTTAATCCATTTTAGATTCATTTTTAGTCTTGCATTGTTAAAAACATGTACATCTTGCATAATTAAGTCATTTTAATCTAAAACATTTAGATTTCATTGTTCACTCATTTACATATTCATTTTAGTCTTGCATAGTTCATCCTTTTAATTCATCTTGCATAATTCATCCATTTTAGGTTCATCTTGCATTTCATCCATTTTTATCATCTCACATTATTACAACATTTAGATTCATGTACCACTTGCATAATCAATTCATTTAGATTCATTTTAGTCTTGCATTTGTTAAAACATCATTTAGGTTCATCTGGCATTCATATTCATAACACATTAGCATATATATTGCATACATCATAAAAACACATCACATCCTGCATCCACACACGTCAGTACATCATATATATATAAGCATCATTCATCTTGCATAAGTCATACATCATATATACATAATTAGGTCATCCATATACATCACATCCTGCAAGCATCAAATGTCAGTAATCATATAGTCGTCTGCATCAACACATCATATAGATCATACATCATGACTCTTATGATGCTCATGATGTATGATCTATATGATGTGTTGATGCAGACGACTATATGATTACTGACATTTGATATATATATATATATATATATATATCAATGTCTGTCAATAAAATACATCACGTGCACCTCGGTGCCAATATACATGTATAATCTCAAAAATAAAAAACTGTGTGTCATCTAATCCTCTGACGAATCATACTGGTGGCTGTGATGATCCACCTCCCTGCCCTGGTGGTGGACGTGGTGGCATCCCCACTGATCCCTATGATGTCAAAGTCCGCACTGTGCTATGAGAATGAGACCTCTCTGAGTAGTCTCATCTCTGTCCCTCGGGAGCTAGTTGATGGTATAGTGCTCTATAATGGGATGCCTCCCTGCCTGCCCTGTTCACATCTCTATGAACTGCGAACACCTTGGCCACCACCTGCTCGACCCCACCTACTATAGCTTCCTATCTGGCGATGTCACGCTTAGCCCTGTACACCTTCGCCTGTCACAGTGCTGCATCCCTCTCTGAGGTCAATACCAAAATCTGCTTAGTAGCCTGCTCCATCTGCAGGGTCAGAGTATCCAACTGGACTATAAGAGTACCTATCTTGGTACGCAGCTCTCTAGCATCCTGCGTCAGATCCACCATAGAAAAACCTCCCGAGTCCACCCTGCCCTGAAAAGTGTCTAGTGCACCCTCTGCCCTGTCAGCCCATGCAGTCTCTGTAGTCAATAACCCCTGTATCCACACAATCTCTGTGTGCAGACTCATGTCAAACACCATCTCCATGTCTAGTAAACCTCACAATCTCGTGCACTTTGTCTGAAGACTATCTCACTCCATGATGACAGTATCGTAGGTCTCCTGTGCTACATATCTTGCGGGTGGCCCCTATGGTCCCTATACCTGTGGTGGCACTGGTGGTGCCTGCACCTGTACCTGTGGCTGTGCCTATACCTATGCTGGTGGGGGCCCCTTTGGACCCTGATCCTGCCCTGCCCCTGCCCGTGCCTCTGTCCGAGGTCTCACCCGTCTCTGCAGCCTCCTCCTCTGACCTGCTGCTGAGGTCTCTAGGGCATCCTTGATATCTGTCCTGTCATCCACATCTAGGTCCCCTGTCGGTTGCTCATGAGCAACCACCTGAGCTAGGTCCGTCAGTCTCAATGGTGTGTGTGCAACCCACCATGCTGCGTACTCTGGGGCATCCCTACATCTGTGATGTCTGGCCATGCCACAAAATCAATCCATACCATGTCCCTCCGGGATGCCCTCACTGTGAGAGCATATGTGTACCTCCCCCATATCCCTACCTCCCTGGTGACATGAGGATGTAAGGCATCCTCTGCCACCACTCCCTGCTGCAGCCCAAACTGTCGCATGACCTTGGATGGTCTATACCTTTCTATGTGGTGGATGGTCCTCCCCAGTAGAAAGAAATTGGTTTGAATGTATGAAAGGTATAGAAAGTCCTCAAACCCATCCTCCACTCCTACCACCCAGTCCATAGCTCCCCATGGCTCGCATAGTCTGTATGGGGTCCAACATAAAACCTGTACCTCATCTAAAAGTCGCCGCCAATATCCAGTCTGGCCGACGGAGGTGTACCTCAAGGGAAGCCTATATCTACAGGCATAGGGATCCCTAGGCTGTCATGACTCCCTAACTCTCATAGGTCAGAACACTACAATGTGCTCCCAGGCCCACACTAACATCAAGGTCACTCTGGTACCCATGTTGCATGCCTCGCGGTATGCAGCCATGTGTAGATCATGGTATAGTTTTCCTAGGACAACATACCCCCAGCAATAAGAGGTCCCCTCCTCTAGCATCTGCGCTACCACCCATGACCATCCCATGCCAAAACCATGTCCCGCCAGATCAGCTAACATGCGTCCCCTGATCAATCTCGCCAGATAAAAAGCTATCTGCCGCAATCTCCTGCCAACTGCTGGTTGCAGGGCATCCAGGTCCGGTATGTCAGAATCTGCCTCATTGGCCACCTAAAAGAAATCTCCATATAATGGTCACTGTCCTCCAACCAATATCGAGGAATCGCCCCTCAGATAGGTATCTGCAGAATCTGCCAGACATCCTCCAAAGTAATGGTCTCCTCTCCAGTAGGCAAGTGAAAGGTGGTGGTGTCACTGTGCCACCGCTTGATCAACACGGTCATCATCTCATTATGCGCCCGTAGCCTAGGCCAATGGGGCACATAGTCCAACCCAACTATAGCTAATAACCCCTAGTCATCCTCCATCAGCTATGACTCCAACTCCATGGTAGGAGGCCAATGCTCTTGCGATCCCAATAGTGGGAACTGCTCCTGCAAGAATTTCAGAAATCCACCATGTTAGTCACCTTTCCTTCTAGTCCTAGTCTAAACCCTCCCAAAGTGGGGCATCTTGTCCCTAGGTCTTTTGCTGACCCATCCCCGGTCCCCACCAGGTCCCTCCATTTCCCTCCCTCTCAGCGTTTTCCCTTTTATTCACAGATGCCGGTTCAGTTGGAAAAGCCAGTTCATACACCGGCGTCTCTGACGTCCTTTCCTGCAGACCATCATCTTCGAAGACGCGGGTCTAGGTCCAGTGTCTTCGAAGATGCCGGTCTGGCACCGTCGCCTCCGGAGACACTGATTCAGAGATCGGCGTCTGCGAAGACGTCGATCTAGGGATCGGCGTACTTGCAGACACTGGTTTGAGAACCCGTGTTTCTGGTCCAAAATTCAAATTTCCCCTCATTAATGCCCCATCTACCCCCCAAAGCTTTAAATAACTTCACTAGCAATAAATGCAAGGTCTCAGATAGCTCACTCATCGGTACCGGTCTCTCGGCGGGCCTCCCATGTGTGCGCATGCGCTCTCCCAGCTGGCCCTTCATCCTTTCGTCAGCCATCTTTTCACTCCAGAGCTCAGATTTTACTATTCACTATTCACAAATGACCTTCTTTAACCACCCCAGCCCCTCTTATAGCCCTTGTTTTCTCCAAAATTTTTTTCCCACCCCCGTTCCCCCCCCATGTATATTTTTGTATATATTGTCTTGTTGTACAACTTGAATACGCATAAAATCTCAAAAACATTTAAAAATTGTGAAAAATCCAAAAAATTCAAAAAATTCAAAAAAATTCCAAAAGCATCAAATATTCTCAAAAATCATGCAATAAACACTTCATTCTTTCCGATTCATTGCAGGTCTTCATTTTCAACACAATGCTTCGACTCATGTGACTGCGACACTATTTTTCACCAAATTAATTTTGTGACCGACTGTCCTTGCTCTCCATCCTGTTCACAGCTTTTGCCAGCGAATCTCTTTTATCAAATCAAATCCAATCTTTGCCCGTCAGGATGCATCCTTCCAACGTCGGCTTATCAAATCCTTCATCACATCAATCCTGTTCATGGAAAGAACTTTGGACCGAATGACTGCTTGGTCATGAGGCCTTCTTTATTGATTTTATCTTTTTGTGTTAGTTCAAACCTACTTACCACTACCTCGATCTGTTATATCTTGGTGCGTTGTGACTGGTCGCTACTGATACATGCATCTTTTGCAGTGTGCTTTTGTTTGAGCATCTAGCCCATGCAAATGAATCTTGTCATCTATGTTTTCTAACACCTGATGCATACCTCCTATTGCAATATCAAAATCAGATGTGCTCTCCATATTTTTCACACAAATGGATCCCCAAAGCTCATTAGCTGCATTTAATTTCATCCTTGTATTTACATTCTTAGTTGCATTTCAGAAGGCTTCTATTTATTACCTCCTCTCCCTTCCTCCTTCCTGTTGCATCCTTTTTTGAGAAAATCCCACAATATTGTCTTCGTTGTGTTCTTTTCTCGAGGGGGCACAACCCCGTATCATCATTGCTTCAACATGACTCCTAGAAACCCTCTTCCTTTGGGGCAACTCATTTTCTTGTCTTTGGCAAAATGTCACTTGCGACGCCATGTCAAAGAGGGGCAAAATATAGATGTCCAAAAATATTAATATTATTTTCCCTCTTATTCCTCTAACTATTTAATTTAATCAATTAAATAGTTTCATTTATCAATAGTTTAAATACTATTCTAATGTATTTCATTTAAATACATTTATCTCACAAATTCCCTTTTTAACAAATTTACATTTATTAAATCCTCCATTTTCCTAATTCTTCTAAACCATAATTTATTCAAATTTGATTTGAATAATATCCTAAAACCCTAGCTAGGAACCTATTAATCCTACCCTAAAGCCTACCCTATTCCTACCCTACTCCCATCACCTCATTTCCTAAGTATACTTCCCCACCTACCTGTCCTTTAACTATGCTTAATGGGTGATTCCTAACCTTTTTAAGGCTAATGGAATGCTCACCCACATGGGGAAATTCTCTCCAAAATGGGCACCCATTTCTCTTTAATTCCTTCTTACAATTTTGTCTCCCCTTTTGAAATATTGAGCTACTCAATATTAAATGCCAATTTTGACTCAAAATTGGCCATCTTTTCAAGTCTATGTGTCTCCTATTTGGCTCTTATGTGGATCCACATAGGTGCCACTTCACCTAAGCTTCTTCCTCTCTCCAAAAACTCTATAAAGAGAGGCCTTCTCCTCTCATATTTTCATCTCTCATTATGCATTGTTATTATGCTAGAATTGCTTTAGAATCCATAGTTATTTTCATGCTTATGTTCTTTGTTTCTAGTTTTTATGCTTTCCATGCTTAAATCACTTAGAAATCACATGCTAGGTTTCTTTTTGGCTAAAATCAATCATAGTTTCTTGCATTGTCTTGCATTCCAATCATAGTAGTTTAATCATTGGGAGAAGTTTGAGACTAGTCACTCTATACTAGTTCTTGAATCCTTCTCTCTTCATCTAACCTTGCATTGATCATAATCAATCCACTTGGGGTTCCATTGCATTTGTGTTTGAGAGAGCACATTCACATTCCCATAAGAGAGAAAACCAAACAAGCCTCTTGGGTGCAACTTGTTTCCACTCTATATGATGATATGAAGATACTTTTTATGTTTTCTTGCTTGCTTTCATTTCACTTCAATTTTATATGCTAACTCGCTAACAATTTCATGTTTGTGAGTGATTCAGGTTGAATATTTTCCTCATACTACAGTTAGGAAAGTGGAAAGGAGCACATATCAGTGGGACAAATATAGCAATCACACATTCTTTATTTGCGGATGACACTTCAAGCTATTTGGCATATCACAAGCTAGAGAGGCTAGAAAAATTTATCACATACTCCAACTGTATTCGGAAGTCTCAGGACAAAAAATCAATGCAATGAAATCAAAGATCTATTTATTTCATACTAATAAAGTCATATCAGATAGAATAGTTTAGATCTGGGGATTTACACTAGACTTCTTGCCATCAATGTACCTAGGGATACCCTTCTTTATGGGCACCAATAAAGTAAGCTACTGGTCTTTAGTCTTGGAGCGTATCAAGACTAGAGTGGTGACATGGAAAGAAAGATGGCTATCTCTATTAGGAAGAATCCTGCTGATTAAACCAGTGTTATCAGCTATCTCAAATTATTATTTAGCAGTTCTTAAGGCTTCCCCTTCAATCATATCACAAATTCAAAAAGTGATAAGGTGATTTTTATGGTCAGAAAATATGAATGGTGAAAAGAGAATTCCACTTATTTCACTTCAAGATATGGCCCACATACCAGTAGTTGGGGGTGCTGGTGTACAAGATTTAGAAAAAATAAATGCAGCCTTTGGTGGCAAGCTATTTTGGCAAATGTACACTAAATCTCAAACCACATGGTGTCAAATCATGCAAAAAAAATATTTGGACAACAATGACCCCTCAAGAATATTCACAATGCTGGATCCACCCAAAGGGTCAGCAATTTGGGACTTTATGGTTTCTTCAAGGGACATTGTCCATAGGTATGTGACTTGGGAAGTAAATAATAGAGTTAGTGTGAAGTTCTGGAGAGACTCGTGGAATGGTCAGCCCCCCTAACTATAATGCCAAATACAAATAACATCAGGGAATTTCCAGAAGAACATTAGGGGACACACTTAATACACTATATTTCAACAGTTTGCCTATGAAGGTAAAGTCATTTGGAAGGACCCAGATGAATTACCATTGAGTCAGGATGACAAGGGCATCCTAAGAAGCATACTATCAAACAAGAAAGTCTTTCTCTCTGGTAGGGATGACAAACTAATATGAGCCCCAGCCAAGGATGGAAATTACTCAATTAAAGAGGGATATCGAATCTTGCAACTACTAGGATCAGACAAATCCCCTTCTTGAGCATACTCGTTCTGTTGTAATCCTATAGTACTGCCAAAAGCTAGGTGCTTTACTTGGCTAGAAGTAAAACACAGGATCTTGACAAGTGATAGGCTAGAAAGAATGCACATTGCTCCACCACTAATACATTTGGGGTCAATTTGCGATGGCTATGTGTCGCAATTGGGACAACCATGTGTTGCAATTGCGACAGTAATAAACGTCGCTATTTTTTAGTCACAAAATATGACATTTTTCCTTTTCTATTGCAATTACGACTTCAATCCGTCGCTATGTAGCCCCTTCATTGTGACATCAACCCCATTGTAATTCTATGTGTATACATCACAATTGTGACGTATACCCAAAGAAACTGCAACGACATTTGGGTGTCGCCAATACAACAAATTTGTCATAATTCTATGCGTATACATCGCAATGGCGACGAAAACCCAAGCAACTACGACAGTATTTGGGCATCACCAATACAGCGACCCCGTCGTAATTCTGGAGGTAAACGTCGCAATGGCGACAGATTCAAGATAGAATAAAAAAAAAATGGCTATGCAGCAATGATGTTGACACAAATGCTAGCTTGATGTATCTTATGTCAATCCACTTACTTAGATTTTTAGCTTCAATTTTGCAGATAACAAACTAGTAATGCAGCTAATTTTTCTATTGACAAGAGTATGGAAACAGATGAGGCGTACTTGATTAAATATCCAGACTTGGTATGTGTTGTATTGGACACATCCTCCGTCAAAGACCACAAAAATCCTTCTAAAGAATAGACTTCATCTAGAATTCAAGATGATTAGGTAATTAAAGACAATTCCAAAGAGGTTTGAAAAGGGTTTCTCACACAAAGCACACTGTTACAAACAATTCAACTTAATATCACACTCAGTTTCCCTAAGATTTGACTTTTGGTTCATAGCCAATACAAGAGAACTGTCTAAACTAAAATCTTATAATATATTAAATGCTTACTTAGAAGGTGGTTACCATTCTATGCCCCATTATTTCTACTACTAAACAACATCATTTTCAAAGTGATGGTCACAACCTTTATTGAACAACAGAAAAAGGGCGTAACTAGATACATAATCATTAACTCTATTTAAACAAGGTAGCATTCATTAGGTTAAAACCACATGATAGCATTCACATGTTTTCCCTGCTGATACATGAGAAGTTAAACAACTAAATCTATATCATAACATTGATATCATATGTGTGAGCAAAAACATTGAACACATGCAAGTAATTATGATGAATCATATTCCACAGCTAGCAAATGCAAATGCTTTTACTCAGTAGAATATTAATTCTAAGAAAATACGGATAGTGAGACTAAGCAATCAGATATAATTCCCAGAACATAGGAACAATGAAATTAAGCAATAGCAGATAATTCCCACAACATAGGAATGCTGCTCTTACGCAACCAGAGATAATCCCCATAATTAGGAGCAGTAAAATCCAGTATTCTAAGGCTTATCACCCAATATAAGCAAATCTTCCTAGGCATGCTACCAGGCTATTCTCTCAAAGCGAACCTATTAATATTGATATAGGAGTTGGTAAGGCCAATAACAGGCAAGAAAGGTAAGTTCTAATGTGGTTTACTTGAAACACAAAACACAATTATTTTACTCTCAAACCAGATTTTCAAAGTCAGCATCTGCTCAAACTGTTTCTGTAGCACAAACGTAAGGTCATAAATAAAGACCTTACAGACACGTATCTGTTTATATTCCATCATGTCCACATAAAAAGGATATTCTCAAGCTAGACAAATTAATGTTTTAGGAGTGAATATTAAATATTCTCACTACCGTTCCACTGCTGAAACTCGCAGCAAAATAAGCCTACCTGTAGTTTTCCAGTCTTGACGGATGGGAACCTACCCAAAACAAAGGCATTTCTTGTAGAATAATCATGCTCTGTTGTCTATATAAGATGAATTAGACAGTAAGCTCAGAAAG
>MU226629.1:1456384-1470924 GCA_018584345.1 Thuja plicata
CAAATCATAACGGCTATTTTAGGAAGGAAGTATTAGTTTGGCATTATTTTAAAACTTAACCTATCAAACCAACGATGACATTTGGCTGAATTGGTTATTAGAGTAGTTATATATTTATATGTAAAGTATCTGTTGAGAGAGTAGAATCGGGGGGTACAAACTAGTGTATGCAGCTTGCAACAATGAGCCTATAAAACAAAAATTTTAAATCTCTGCAATTCCCTTTGCTTTTGAAGTCTGTATTGATTGATTATTGAATTGTATGATTTAATAGGGGATTCTTTATCTATTTCAATTGCTAGTTAATGTATTTCATGTTATTTTTAGTTCACTGCCGCGCCAGTTTAATACTAACCATAATACTAACCGTGCATATGCATATGCAGATTCAAGCGGGATTCTTTATCTATTATGTAATACTAACCATGCATATGTAGATTCAAGCGGGATTTAAGTGATCACAGTTTAAAAAATAGTGGGAAAAGCATTGAAATTAGACACCCAAAGTATTGCAGTGAGCAATTTGTCCAAATGAAGGGTATAGATATAAAAATGCGTTATGGAAATGGATGGGAACAGAGGTCTCGCGGTGTGGCCTAGCCAACTGTCGACACTCAAAAATTTGTATCTCACAAACAGGTTTTGCTCTTGGGCGTTAAAAACTTTGAAGGGTAATTGAGGAACATACCTGAGTCTCCAGTTATTTGGTATCCACGCAGAGCATCAAGATCTTCGACCACAGTTGTGAAATGACCAACGTTTTCTTTTCTTATATCCCGTTAACGTTGCAATTGCGACGTTGTCGGGTTATAATTGAAAAAAAAAGCCAAAAACACATAACATTTGCCTGCCGTCGCAATTTCACCCCAAATGTATTAGTGCACCCTTTAAATTCTTATTATGTGGTGATAGCAATGAAACGGTAGATCATCTATTTGTGGGATGCTCATTTACACAACAATGTTGGATATCTATTATCAGCAAATTAAATTATAGCACCCCTCTCCTAAACAACATTTGGGATCTTTTTCAGTCATGGCCCATTCTTTACCCAAATTCTTTTTTTACTAACATTTGGAAGTGTGCTCCAGCATTAGTGGTATGGGTCATATGGTGGGAAAGGAACAAACACATCTTTAGAAGAGACTTCTCCTCCATAGATATGGTATTAGAAGTAATTGAACGATCAATTTCAGAGGTGACAAATGTGAGTATGAGTAGATGCAAATACAATCTAGTCATTACACCTTGGGACGACAGGGTTCTTTGTGCATGGAAATAACTAGTTGTACCAACAGGGTGGGGATCAGGGAAACTAGATCTGCCTAAAGTTAACCGAGCTGAAGTATACTGGCAACCTCCTTTATCAGGCATCCTGAAACTCAATTTTGATGGGGCATCGCAAGGAAATCCAGACGAATTGGGGTTGGGAGCATGCATTCAAGATTGGCAGGGCAATGTTATAGAAATTACAATGTCTCCATTACCAGAAGGCACAAACAATACTGCAGAAGCACAAGCTTTATTCATAGGCTTAATACTTGCAAAGAGAGGTGGGTTTCATCGATTGCACATTGAAGGAGATTCGTAGGTCAGCATTAACACTTGCATCAAAAGGCAGACACACTCTTGGCAACTAAATTATATTTTAAGTCAAATCTAGATATTATTAGATAAACTACATGATGTGTATCTTTCACACACATTTCAGGAAGGGAATAAAGTGTTCAATTTCCTATCGAATTTGGGCTGTGATGGGGCAAACACATCAACATTAAACCCAATTCAATTCATCGCAGAGAATGTAGTACTTCAAAAATTGATAGATGATGATAAAAATGAATGAATTGATTGAATTTCCTCACATCGAATTGAGATAGGATTGATCTATGGTGATAGATAATCAAGATATGACAAATGTACTTGATTGCACATGTCATCTTACCTTAGGAGCAGATGTCACATTCTGCAATCATCAGCTGTTGGGCCACGTGGTATCCTTCACATGGCTTAATTTAGCAAGTGGGATACAAGAGGTAATTGGTTCACATGGCCTGTTGCAGATCGCATGTGTAAGACTGTTCGAATTAAATAGCAAATCGACTGCATTTATGTAAACAATCACGCGCAATTCACCAACAATCATCCAAATCCAAATTTCTTCTTATATTAAGCCTTAGACGCTGTGAAATGTGGTATCTGATGTGAAAATGACGAGCTCTGCAAAAATTTGTGCGAGGTGTGAAATGTGCTCCAAAATACACAGAGACATTCTACCCAAAATCTATCACATCTAGATCTAGCCAAGGGTAGAAGAGAAGGTACTTCCACAGCATATTGAGGATGATGTGCTGGATGAGATGTTCGTTGTTCACTCTCCATCTATTTGTCAAGCAGTAAAACAGGTATAAGGGGATGAAAACTTGAAACCGACATCAAAGCAATACTTTTACCCTTCAAATATAGTGTCAATCTTCTTATCAAATGCGATGGACCTATTACAATCGCCTCAGCTATTTGAGATATTAGTAGCCAAGGTCATTAGGAGGAATTTATGGGACAATGACAAGCTTACGATAGCTATGCAACACTATGACCTATGGGCGGGACAAGCTTTAGTGGGTGGCTTATTCTCAAGGGTTCAATTGATGCAGAAATATGATTATTTGGTCACATTTGATGCAATCAAGATAACCTTGGAGAAACAGAGCCCCAGATATATGAAAAATGCATTAAAAGCAATAGCCCGAGTGCTAGGGTATCAACTGGAAGAAAGGGTTAAAAAATCAGGATATGCTCTGTTGCATTTACTAGGGTTGCCTAATGCAGCATCTGCAGTGCAGCTACATCAACGCAGCACAACAATAAATTGGCGGGATTCTGCCTCGAGGGACGAATGGAATGCTTGGGACGTGAATAACACACAGCTCGACCACCGACATGGGGACTTGGGAAGTCTGAAGCTGCTGGGCACAGAGGTTGCTGTTTGGCTGGGGAAATCTGTAACAACACAAATGGAGGAAGAGCATGGTTGGGATACCATTCCCTCGACTGAGCAACACACAGGTTGGAGTTCGGGTGCTGGATTGGGATGCAGTACACCCAAGCAGTTGGAGTACAGAAATGATTGGGAAACCAATACAAATATCGTACAACACATAGGCTGGAGTTCGGGGTGGCCACAACATGATCATTCCACCGATGTAAGCTCAGAACTCACAGAGATGGAGGAATAGGAGATTACAAGTTGGGTACAGATCATAAAAGTATATCTTTTTTATTTTTGATGAAGTAAACATAGTAGTTTTGAAATCAAAATCATGCAGCGTGGTGAAATCTATACTCATCTTCACATTTTGCAAACAGTGAAGGGTTTTGGTTGTGCTATTCTTCGACTTCATGTTCAAATTAATATGTATATATATTGTAATTCTGATGACATAGAACGGTTGTAATAGTTAAATTTCAATTTTTTTTGTATTGAGCTAGGATTTCAGGTTTTCTTGCTGTTTCTTTCCCGAATGAACTCTTGAATCAGCTTATAAGTATATAATATATTCAATGGCTCACCCACTTTTGCTGAAAAAAAAATAAAAAAAATATTAAATATTTATATCATTAATATTAAATATGTTATATATTTAATAATTACCATTAAAATATAATATTAAGAAATATTATTAAGCTATTTGACTTATATAATTGATTGTTACATATCAATAAACATTATTAAACATTATTTAAAGTGCTAATTATGGATTGTAATCATAGCAATCAATTATCAATATGCAATGGAAATTGGTGGTGGAGAGAATAGGCTAAGCTTTTATATTTAGGTGGCACAACCGCTTAACTTGTTCGTTCTACTAATTAATTCATTCTCCTAAAAATAAGTATTGGTTATCATCGTTATAACCATTAGCCAAATATAATTAACATATCATATATTGCACAAGATTATTAAATGTATAGTATATTTAAGGAGAGCGCCAGCTGCGAGGACCAAATCCATGGATACTACTCTCCTCTATAAAGAACTCTCTCTATCCACCATTCTTGACACATCAATTTGCTATTCCTCTCTCTTGCCGTTTTGTTCCTTACCTGCCAACAATGGCAAACCCCTCGATTCTCATGTTTCTCACTATCTCAACGATGATGTTTTTAGGTATGGCTGAAGCTGAAGAATCAAGAAAGCCATACATTGTTCAAATAATGAAGACCATTAGGCCTAATCACTTCAACTTAGACGAGAACTGGTATTCTTCAATGCTCAACCAGGTCTCAAGATCTGATGTTGGAATTGACATGTTGTATACATTTGATACTCTCCTGAACGGCTTTGCTGCGAGGATGAGTAAAGCAGAGGCTGAAGCCATGAAGACCATGGATGGCTGCTTGGGCGTAATCCCCTCTTCTCTCAGTCAAATCGCCACCACTCGCACTCCTGAGTTCCTGGGGCTCACTTCTTCCTCTTCCTCTTCGTCAGGAATATGGTCCCAATATTCAACTTATGGGGAAGACATTATCATAGGAGTGATTGACACAGGAGTATGGCCTGAAAGCCGAAGCTTCAGCGACGAAGGCCTTGGACCCATTCCCTCTAAATGGAAGGGCGAGTGCGAGAATGGGCAAGGGTTCAATTCTTCACACTGCAATAAGAAAATCATTGGAGCTCGGTACTTTTTCAAAGGCTACGAGACTAACGATCCCATCAACGAAACATTGGAGTATAAATCTCCTCGAGACAATGCCGGCCATGGCACACACACTGCTTCTACCATTGCCGGGGCTGCAGTTCCTGCGACCAGTTTCTTCGGTTTCGCCAATGGAACGGCCAGTGGGATGGCCCCTCGAGCCAGGCTGGCAATCTACAAGGCCTGCTGGGAAAAAGGGTGTGATGATTCGGACATAGCTGCTGCCATGGAAAAGGCCATCGCAGATGGCGTTGATATCATTTCTTTGTCAATTAGCTCGCAAGACCAGCCATTTCACTTGCAGGTCAGAGCCATCGCGGAATTTGGAGCCGTGGAGAAGGGTGTTTTTGTTTCTACCGCGGCAGGGAATTCCGGACCTCGTTCATTTTCACTCAGTAATCCAGCCCCCTGGATTACTACCGTGGGAGCCAGCACCATTGATAGAGATTTCCCCGCTTCAGTAGTCTTGGGAAACCAAGATATACACAGGGGAACTTCTACATTCAGGGGGGAAACAAAAGATGCAATTCAAGAGAGACCTTTTCCTATGGTCTATTCATCAAACGACAATAGCTCAAGGTATTGTCTGGATGGCGGTCTTGATCCGAATATGGTGAAGGGTAAAATTGTTGTGTGTGATCAGGGAAAGTCTGCCACCTATGACAAAAGCAATGTAGTGGCCAAAGCAGGAGCTGTAGGAATGATAGTTGCGAATGGGGTTATTTATGGTGAAGAGCAGCTGCTCACCAATACTGAGGGTTTACCGGCTATCAATGTGGGTTTTAGGGCTGGAGAAAAAATCAAAGGCTATATCAACAGTACAGGGATTAATGCCACTGCTACCTTGAGACTCTCTGGATTGACAGTAGTGGGAAAGACAGTAGCTGCTCCAATGGCGGCGCCCTTTACATCAAGGGGGCCCACTGTAGCATACCCACATATTCTCAAGCCAGATCTGACGGCTCCTGGTGTGAACATCTTGGCAGCATATGCAGAAGTTGAAGCAGGTTTGCCCTACCAGTTTCTATCGGGTACCTCGATGGCTTGTCCTCACATCGCTGGCATTGCAGCACTGGTTAAAGCAGTTCATCCTACGTGGAGCCCAGCCGCCATTAAATCTGCTCTCATGACATCTTCTTTCATTGTTGACAATACAGAGCAGCCCATCAGGTATGCATCGACTCTGGAAGCAGCCGACCCATTTGCCATTGGCGCAGGCCACGTGGACCCAACGGGTGCAGTTAATCCCGGGCTTGTTTATGATCTGGAACCTCAAGACTACATCAACTTTCTCTGCACGCTCAATTACAGCTCTCAACAGATTGCTCTTCTCACAAAGAAGTTTGTTTCCTGTCCGAGTCCCAGTTTGGAAGTCGGTGATCTGAACTACCCATCGTTCTCTGTGCTGTTCAGCTCTGGCAAGGAATTGAATCAGGCGAAGAGGAGAACAGTGAGGAATGTGGGTGCAAAACCTCATGCGGTGTATCGAGCGAGCGTGAAGAGCCCACCCGGAGTAAAAATAAGCGTGGAACCAGAGACATTAGAGTTCATAAAAGTAGAGGATACAAAAAGCTACAGTGTGAGATTTGAAACCAACGTAACATCTCCATCTGCGTCTGATCAGTTTGGAGAAATAAGATGGACATGCATAGAGGGAGGAGCACACGTTGTTCGTAGTCCAGTTGTCCTGCAATGGCAAACTGCAAATTAATGTACCTCAACATTATTTCATTGTTTATGACACTCCTAACTTGACATTACATTGCAGCCTTTATATATAATAAGATTTCCTGATTCAATTGTGTATTCCAGATTCCAATAAATAATATACCAAACGAATTTGGAGTGGTTTCCTTTCGCAACGAAAACTTATTACATTTAACCTTTTGTTGGACGTATCAGGAATTGCAAAATAATAGAGTGCGCTGAGCCGCTATCTTAATGTAGTGCTTGCTTTATAATTTTATTTTTGCTTGCCAAATGACTATAGAGTGCGGTAGGATCTCATTTTCACATATCAGATTTGTTATTTTATCAATGTAATAGGTAGAACAGCTTAGCAGCAAAATATGAACATTACACGCAAAATTCGATACATCGTGACACTTTCAAATTATGCTTGCAGCCTTGCGTAGGGATTAGTCTTAGCACAACTCATGCTTCAATTAATTTTTGTTTTGACAACAATGACATATATATATCACCTACCTTTTTCCATGGAGTGTTTTACTGTTAAGAAGAGAACCTTTGTTTACAGGCATCAAATTAAGTGTCAAAACTAAATTTTAAAATCTATAACAATAAAATAATTGTCTATTATTTGTAAATGATAAAATAAAATTGAAAAAAGACTGGAAGAATCGAGTTTGGCAGAATATTTCTCCACTAATTAAGTAATATTCAATCCAGAACTCTAAGTAATTCAATTTTAAAAAATTGAAATAATTTCTTATTCCACAAATTTGTACCATTACGTTCACCATGAATTGTCTTTTCTTCAATCTTCTCTTAACTGAAATGATAATTTTGGTGGGTAAAATTTACTACTTGCTTTTAATAGAACTCTAGATATGGCATGCTATTCAAGCATTTATTCTAATTATAGGGTATACAAATAGTTTCCTTTCAATTGTCTGTTCAAAGATTTTCCTGCAACAACTCAATCCTCAAATCTTATGATTTTAGAAATTGACAATTATTTTCCTCCGGAGGTAAACAGTGACATTCAATTGCTCAATGGCATTAAATTATATATAAACTTACTACACGCAGTCATTCTTTTTACCTTTTGTTAAAGGCCTTCTTTGCCTAGACACAAGTTGTTACTAATGAATTCCAGAATGAAAGGACTCAGATTTCCTCCTCATTGAAATGTTTTGAAATTCATTAGGAACAACTCGTGGCTAATGATATAGCTTTCTGTAATGAGCATCTGATTTCTATTCTATTTTACCATCTCTTCCTATTTAATCTAATAGGACCGTAAAATTACCATTAAATCTAGATCAGACTGGAAGCTGTGATTCAACTTCTTGATTTGAATGCACAGCTTGCTGTGGTTGTTTATGGTTTAGAGGGAATGGGAAAAGCCATGCTAGGTGATGTTGCTTATCAGTTTGAGTTCAAAATCTATTAACCATTGCAGAATTCTCATAGATCAAAGTTGTAATAATCAAGCCCTATTAAGAGAGCTGTGTAAAGATTACAAAGCAAGTTCACAATTATAAAATCAAATTTTAAGGATGAGCATTGTCATTTCTCTTTTGCTTCCGTCCAATCCATTTTCTCAAGCTTACATTCACATTTCAGAAACTTAGTAAAGTTAAAACCAATCTCAACCAAGATCCAAAAATCTTAAAGGTTTAGATGTATTAAATCATAGCAGTGTCTTATTGGTATTGACATGGTATATACACCTCTTCCATCATCATTTGCAACAACAAGAATTGGATTAGACAATTAGCTCAGCCTAGTCTCCAACAAGTTCTTCATCAACCTCTGTACTAGAATGGAATAGATATGGGAGTGTCTAGTGGAGATGGATTTTAAAGTCCCTGAAGTGGGCAAAGGAAAACAAGGGAAAACAAAGGAACATGGGAAACCAAGAAAAAAGATGTTATGATCTGCATGTTGCGGCACTAAAAATAACTGATTTCCATTGCTATCTTCAATGATTACATCTACCTCTTTTTTAATAGAGGTCATTGGAACTTTCCAGAATCAAATAGAAAACAAACATGAAGGACCAATGCTCTGTGAGAAACACCTAGAAGGGTGGTGAGCAGGTGGCTTCAGTAGAAATTAATGTTTACCAACACTCCCTCATTATTTATACCACTAGTTACTAATGACATTAAGTTTTGCCATTAGTACACTTAAAGAGAAAAATATGATAAAGGTCATCGGTATAAGCATAACCGGCGAACAACAAGGATACCCGACGAGATGAAAATGGCTATTGTAAAACTGATAAGTATAGACTTGTTCGACGAACATTAACAAGAGTCAAACTGACGACAAGCATTACCGATGATACAGTTTCGAGAACATCGCCGACGGAGCAGA
The DNA here is from genome assembly GCA_018584345.1 of Thuja plicata. Classification (NCBI taxonomy): domain Eukaryota; kingdom Viridiplantae; phylum Streptophyta; class Pinopsida; order Cupressales; family Cupressaceae; genus Thuja; species Thuja plicata. The sequence continues at coordinate 1,465,147 of MU226629.1, forward strand.
AAAAGCATACCCGACAAACAGTTCAATCAAGGGACACCGACGGAGTACAAAACCGACAGAACTGACAGAATAGCCTGACCATCAGAACCAATAGTTAGTTACAGAACCTGCAAAAAGTGGATCTGACTTTACACATCAGATAAAATAATGTAATTCTATTTATAGAGTTTTTATTTGTTTTAAATCTTTACTTGAGGGTCAAGCAAGAAAATTGTGAATGTTTTAAAGCATCCTAACGGATCTAAAACATATCTAACTAAAGATCAAGGTCAAGTTGTAAACCTTGGATCTAGAGTTAATTTGTAAAAGCGTGAATCAAGAATGGAGCTAGAAAGTAGTATAAATAGATGCTCAATCATTTGTAATAAAAGGTGACTTGTAATCATTTGACAAATGATAGTAGCCATGGAGAGCATCTAAGCAGAAGAAGAGAATTCATGCAAAGTACAGAAACAGATCAAAGTAGTTATCAAGAACACAGAAAGGTTACTGACGAGCAGAGACAAGGTATCACTCAATCACTCAAGGTGATTACATTTACATTGTAAGCTTTACAGGATCTATTATCAGCAATTAGAGATTGCATTCACTATCAGATCAACATTTATATTGTAGTTGCATTCTAACAAGTGCATCACAACTAAAATCCTTTTGTAGAAGGTGGACTTAACCGTTCTTTGATAAATCTCTTAATAGAGTGCACACCTAACGGTGTTGCTAAAGCTTCAAAGAGAGTAGATCCTATTAGGTCTCCACTCTAATACTCTTAATAGGGTAGATCATCAGAAGTGATCAATTGTAAGCCTTTACCAGCTCCCTTCTTATGTGCAGACAATGAAGTTTTGTGGGTAGACATCCCCACTGCAGTTTTTACTTCCTAACAAGAGTTTTCTGCGATATCATATTATGTGTTATGTGTTATTTGTTTTCATGAATGTTTCTTGAATGTTTACACATGTAAAAAACTTATATTATGATTTCACATACATATAGAAAGATGAATAGATAGATAGGAATAATACAAATCTGATGACTCAAAGGTTAATGGGCCTACCACATAAATTTTTTTAGAGGTACTGCTTCACCCCTCCCCTCTCAGTACATCATTCCAATAATTCCAACAATTGGTATCAGAGCTAAGTCTCTTTCTTGAAAAGCTTAAAGACTTAAGAGAAAAGATCAACACAATGAAAAAGTATAGACTGGACAAGACTATTGAGAATGAACAATTACAAATTCAGATTTACTATGAGCAGTATAAAGAGGCGAGAGTAAGCATGAGAAAGTTGCTTGATGAAAGAAAGATCATGGCAACTAAGCTCAACGAAAAAGATTATCATGAAGAGGAGATTCTAGATTACTTCAACTATGCTGAATCATCAACAAGAAAAGCTTCAGACACATCGGTAGAAGAGATCACAAGTCTACAAAAAGTCAATCTACATCTGATAGAGCAAATCAAGATGCCGCAAATCGGTCAAGAGACTCAGATGGTAAAAATGATTGATGTCATGAATGACTCAAGAAAAGCAGAATTAGAGAGAACATTGGCTATTGATGATAGGAGGAAAATCACTGAGAAGCTACAAGAAAAAGAATCAGAGATTCAAAGACTTACTGATCATCACCATGAGATTACCAATCAGATTATTCTTATGAGTCATGAGGCAAACCGATTAAATACTAAACTCATTGAAAGAATATAGATCATCGGCGAGCTAAGGGAAGAGAATGAGAAACTAAATCATGAAGTCAAGATTCAGAATTAGGATAATGAATTGATCAAGAAAGCTGAAGTTAGCAATAAAAGAATGGATGATTTCCTTGATGGTCAAAGAAAAGTCAACAACTACACAGGATTAGGGTATGCCAACAATGGAGAATCATCTAATAAATCAGATCAAAGGAATGTTTATGCAACTCCAAGGACCAAGAAGTTGTCATGCAATCACTGTGGAAAACTAGGCCACACCTCAAACATTTGCAGAAACAAAATGAAAGGTATTCCTCAATCACAATCTACTTTCATTGGTAATTGTTATAAATGTCACAAGCAAAGACACAAGGCATATGAATGTAGATCCAAGACGAAAAAACCAAAGAAGGAAACCTACATGGACAAGTACTATCCTACCTGCAAAATGAATGGACATACATATCAGGAATGATGGAAAAAGAATAAGAAAGCATGGACACCAAAAGAACCTGATAATGGCTACAAACCAACAAGAGTAGGTAGCTCATATGTTTGGGACTATAACACATGGGTAAATTGCACAACATGTGGAAGGTATGGTCATATATCTACGAACTATATGAGACAATGGACTAGAAAAATAAGAGGATGGTTCAATCCAGGTATGACATGTTTACATTGTCATAAGGTTAGACATGTGATAAAAGATTGCAAAGATTGACTGATAGAAACAAGCACTTATCCCAATGGAAACACCATTGATGACATCACAAAGATGAGAAACAAGATGTGGGTAAAAGCCACAAACAATGAAGGTGCTGGAACAAGCAATGCAAATGATGACGCCCCATCTAATGGATCTGGTGGCATCACCATCTCCAACTAAGTTGCACAAGTAAGTATGGAACTGCATTATGAAAAGTTATATTATGCATCGGTTCCATTTACATATTTGATCATATAGACAAAATTAGCATTACTGAAGATGCACTATATTGTTACTTGTAATATTACTAAAAAACAACCATCGGTTAATGGGTACAAATTAGCATCGGTGAGCACACATAGAAAAGTTAACACTACTTACCGAAATATATCAGTTATCACACAAAAGAAAAGTCGCTAAGTGTAAACCGACAGACATAGATAATCCTTGAGTCGACGAAAGTTGTCATCGCCATTTTACCGACAATCATCGGTGAAGTCACCAAAGCTACTAGCAATCGTGATACTTTGCCCCTACACCGAAGATATTGTTTATGTCTCAACTGACAAACCTAGTCTTTGAATACTGACAATTTGTTGGGCATTAATGACAACTTAGGGTACAAAAGTTATAAAAGTGCGACGGAAGAACTCATTTTGCACCCCCAATTTTTGAGTAACCAAGCAGAGCTACGCAGAGTGATTGAAGAGAAAATTGAAGTGTGACCTTAGCAAGATTCTAACTCAACTCAAAGGATTCACGAGCGATCAAAGAGATTCAGTAAGTACCTGCATTCATCGACCACACTGTTTAAATTATGAAAAGCCCTAAATTTTTGAAAATGATGGCATCTACTTCTAGAGTTGAAAAGTTGAAAGAAGATAAGAAGAAAATGATCAAGCTTATTAGCAGAGGCACTTGTGTTGAACCTAAATACAAGCTGCACCCAGAAATTGCATCACAACCTGATGATTCCAGAGCATTCTCCAGAATCCCACCTAGGGTTTTGCTGGTAGAGGACGTAAGGTCCTATATTCATTACAAGATCTTAGAATTAGGAGATCTAGACTTAGATAATGCCTACAGGGCACTCTGTGACGAAGCTGGAAACCTAAAAGAAGAGCACAAGCATCTCGAAGTGAAGGGTCTCACAAATGCATTACACTTTCCCTGAGTTTTTAAGATAGAATGGATAAAGATAGTTCTCAACAGAATGCATAACCAGACTGCATAAAGAATGGATAAAGATAGTTCTCAATAAGCCAAAATGAATAACAAAGGATGTTATTCATGCAATTACTGGACATCCTACAACCGACAAGCCACAAGCTCACAAGCACCCATCCCTAAAGGAAGTGGAAAAGCTAACTGGTGCAAAATTAGACAAAAGAGCTCTCAAGGTCAACACTATCACCGATGAAGAACTCAAGTTTGGTGCATGTGTGGTAGGATACAAGATCTTCTAGGCCAACAGAATGAATAGCATAGCAAGCATTTCTATGAGCATAGCTTACAAGATCATCAAACAAGGAAAGAAGATGGATCTTGCAGAGATTTTTTTGAATCAACTTGAGGAGAACATGAACATCATAAGATCTTCAAATAAAAACACTTTTAAGTTTGGTTCCCTCATTATGTGCATATTCTTTTACTTTGAAGAATACTTTCCTTCCATAGGCAAAGTAGTATGGCATAAAAGAAAACCGGTCACCATACAAATATGTGAGCATATAGAGTCATTAGGAATAGATTTTGATGACCTAATGAATGAGTACTTCAAAGAATTTAAAGAAAAGATGCAAGCAAGAACTAGGATACCTGAAAGTTTGATAGAAGAATACAAAGATGATATATGTTTTATGGTTGATACTGATTTTACCCATATCAAACCAGTAGTACCTAGGAAATCCTGGTTATCACATTTGGAATATGAGATCAAAATAGGACATGCTACTGAGTGCATCAAGGTCCTATTGAATGAACTAGTTGACAACAAGAAACCAAGATTTGGCACCTATGAAGAAGCCAAACCAAAGATCAAGATAGATCTTACTGTCAAGAAAAGCATGAACAAGAAGGACAAAATGGTTAAAAATTTAGCCAAGCAATTTGTAGTCACTGAAGAAGATGCATAGGAAATAGAAGGAAAGGAGGAACAAATCAAAGGACAGTCACCTATCGGTGAAGAGACAAAAAAGAATGACTCAGAGGGTACACAGTCAGACTCTCCACCTCCTCCTATACCTAAGAAAGAAAGAACATCCGCTTCCAGAACAAGAAGCAAAACTGCAAAGGAATCAACTCCTTCAACACTTAAGAAAGGTAAAGTGAGAACCTACAAGAGAAAACCGGTCTCACCTAAGGAGATACAGACCAAAAGAAGGAAATTGGTTAGGACATAAGAGGATCTAGAAGACTCAGATATGGATGAAGCTGATGTAGAAATACAAAAGGAAAAAGAACCTTTTGTCCCTACAACAATTGATAAAATATGTTAGAATATTTCAGAGTCACAATCTAATTCCGATCCTAACATTAGGAAATGGTTAAAGTTTGATCCAGAGGATCAAAATAAGATAGAAGACACTATTATAGTCAAAATGTGCAAACATCATTATGTTCCACTACAATTGTTAGAATATGATGTTCCTAAGGAACTATTAGCGAGATTGTCTGCTAGATGGACATTTGCTCTGCATCAAGAAAAATAAATAAGAGAAAGAGTACTTGTTACTCTTATGCCTTCAGATTGAAAGAAGGAAGAAATAAGTGAGGTGATGAAGAAATATGAAATAAATTTCTCACCAAAAATGAGAGCATATGAATTTCTCAAAGGGAAGCTGATTGATCTTGATCAAGACAACATTAAGAAATGGTGCAAGATACTCAAAAAGCCCATTAAGGAAGCAAGCCCGGAGAAGGAAAATATCAGCATCAAGGATATACAAGATGACTCATATGTGGAATTGGACAAAGAAGAGAGTGATCCAATAGGCCCCAAAGATACTGAAGTTATAGATGAAGTATGGCCCGACACTACTCTTGACAACACATAGAATGAGGAAAGCCAAAATCCACAAAGTCCAATTCATATTGACTTGAGTAATGAAGAAGAGGTTACCAAGGAATATTTGACAATGAAAGGTAACATAACTGATGATATCAATGATGAATCATGGTTGGATAACATTATCAATGACACTATAGGAAAAGACCCTAGAGAAGTGTTGGTACCCATACACACCCCTATTTTTAAACTTTCATGTTTGGGCTCTTGAATCTCTTTGAACTACTTTGAACCAAGGTTCAAAGAGATTCGAAGTGGTTCAATCACAGGTTCAGAGGTTCAGAAACTCAGAGTTGCAGATTCAAGGGT
>MU226629.1:1479857-1499833 GCA_018584345.1 Thuja plicata
CAGAGGGCACTTACGTTCTTCAATAGCGAAGTGACCCAACTGTTGGTGCTGGTTGTGTCTTCTTATTTGGGCATTTTGGGGTCAATTTGTAATCATTTTCTTCGAAGACAAATCTGTCAACCAACAAGAAGAAGTGCAAAAAGATGAAGATACCACTACTGCACAGGGAAATACCGATGGACATGATACAACTATTGATACTGCAGAGGTCAATACACTGACCAACATGAACGTTTTGATACAAGCAATTGATATTGAATCAAGTCTGGAGAAATCATCTAAGAAAGATGATGATATACCCAAAGACACGGGTAATGAACAAAATAAAAAATGCATTAGAAACTCTAAAAGAGACAGATATAGAGATGAAGGATGCAACCGACACTCAGAAAGAGGTGTCTACTGGAAAAGACAAAGAAGTAGATAATAAAATAGATGAAACATTGAGAAAAGATGAAGAAAAAGAAAAGAGTGAAGAAGTCAAGTAGGATGAAAGAATGAAAGAAAAATAAGATAAATCTATTGATACACCCAAGGCCAATGAGGAGATCTTCACAAAACCAACCAGTGGACTCATAACAGAAATAAAAAGATGCTTCATCTTCTTGACCCTCACCCACACAATCCATCCAATCTCAAGGTCTACAAATGGTAGTGCACCAATCTGCCAAACAACCAAAGAAGAAGAAGAAAATAATGAAAAAAGATATCTTGGCGGTCACACTTGATGAGGTAATTGAGATACCCAAGTGGGATGTATCCACTTTAGATACTGAAGCACTTCAAAAGTTTGGAGTGATGTGTCAGAGAAAATCAATTCCAGAGAAAATGAAAAAGGCACACAGGGAAGCCCAAGCACTTGATAAAGCAAGGGACATTCTACATCAACTTGTTCTAGATATCAAAATTGAAGATAACATATCAGTCTTGGAACAAATAGCAATTCTTATCGATGCCATCATAAATCAAAATGTTGATGCAGAGAAGGCGATAGAAGAACAAGCAGAGATGAGGTATCAACACAAACTAGTTGATAAAATCAGGCAAGAAGTGGCAGAGAACAAGGTAAAGCTATCTGAACTAGCAAGTGAATTAGAACCTATGATTGCTGAAGCTGTTACCTTAGTTCAGAAATTGTGCACATTAGAAAATTTTGCAAAAAGAAAATAGTGATAAGCTGTCACAACTAAATTCAGATCTAACAGCTAGTGCACTAAGTTTAACCTTTGATGCAAACACAATAAAGCTGCATCATGAAAAGATCACAGAGGTAAAAAAATTGAGACAAGAAATATGGAATGTAGAGACACAATTCAAAAATGAGGTTACAGAGCTACAAGCTCATATTTTACCAAACCTCACCACTCTGCAACATCATATAATAGATGCATGAAATCTAATCACAACCCAAAAATGTCTGTGGTAGACAGTATATATGACATGCATGTGAGGATATCACTTGAGCATATGGCTCTTGTGAATTTAAAGGAGAAATGAGAGAAAATGATGGAGGAAATCAAAGCCTCACACTCTCACATTTTTGAAAAGCTGTAAGTACCTTTGCCCTCATTATCAAAAAAGGAGGAATGTATACATATGTACAAAATACAATATGAGGATATGTATAATGTATGTACAACAAAGATAGTTATGTACATAAACTTACACTTACCGACATATGCATAGGGGGAGTCATTTCATGACTAAGGAAGAAGTATACACAGGTGTACATACTAATACATCAAGTATGTTGCATATATCTATTTTTGATACTAATGTCAAAGGGGGAGATTGATGACATTAAGTTTTGCCATTAGTATACTTAAAGAGAAAAAAATGATAAAGGTCATTGGTATAAGCATAACCGGCGGACAACAAGGATACCCGACAAGATGAAAATGGCTATTGTAAAAATGATAAGTATAGACTTGCCCGACGAACATTGACAAGAGTCAAACCGACGATATAGTTTTGAGAACATCGCCGACGGAGTAGAAAAAGTATACCCGACAAACATTTCAATCAAGGGACACCGACGGAGTACAAAACTGATAGAATTAATAGAACAACCTGACCATCAGAACTGATAGTTAGTTACAGAACCCGCAAAAAGTGGACCTGACTTTACACGTCAAATAAAACAATGTAATTCAATTTATAGAGTTTTTATTTGTTTTAAATCTTTACTTGAGGGTCAAGAAAGCAAATTGTGAATGTTTTAAAGCATCTTAACAGATCTAAAACATATCTAACTAAAGATCAAGGTCAAGTTGTAAACCTTGGATCTAGAGTTAATTTGTAAAAGTGTGAATCAAGAATGGAGCTAAAAACTAGTATAAATAGATGCTCAATCATTTATAATAAAAGGTGACTTGTAATCATTTGACAAATGATAGTAGCCATGGAGAGCATCTAAGTAGAAGAAGAGAATTCATGCAAAGTACAGAAATAGATCAAAATAGTTATCAAGAACACAGAAAGGCTACCGACGAGAAGAGACAAGGTATCACTCAATCAATCAAGGTGATTACATTTACATTGTAAGATTTACAGGATCTGTTATCAGAAATTAGAGATTGCATTCACTATCAGATCAACATTTGTATTGTAGTTGAATTCTAACAAGTGTATCACAACTAAAGTCCTTTTGTAGATGGTGGACTTAACCGTTCTTTGATAAATCTCTTAACAGAGTGCACACCTAACAGTGTTGCGTAGATCCTAATAGGTCTCCACTCTAATAATCTTAATAGGGTAGATCATCAAAAGTTATCAATTGTAAGCCTTTACCGGCTCCCTTCTTATCTGCAGATAGTGAAGTTTTGTGGGTAGACATTCCCACCGTATTTTTTACTTCCTAACATGAGTTTTTTGTGATATCATATCATGTGTTATGTGTTATTTGTTTTCATGAATGTTTACACATGTAAAGAACTTATATTATGATTTCACATACATATAGAAAGATGAATAGATAGATAGGAATACTACAAATCTGATGACTCAAAGGTTAATGGGCCTACCACATAAAAAGTTTTAGAGGTACTGATTCACCCCTCCACTTTTAGTACATCATTTCAATAATTCCAACAGTTACATCAATATTTACAATATTAAAATTTTCTCTTAAATATTCAAATTGTTCTTGTGGTGATGCTTTGGTGAATATGTCTGCAAGTTTCTCCTTCGATCTGCTATGCTGTAGAATAATCTCTCCATTGTTGACCAACTCACAAATACAGTGAAATCTAGTGTCAATGTGCTTTGAAAAACATGATTCTTTGATAGTGCAATGGTCGAATTATTGTCACAATATATTGTAGTAGGGTCCTCTCGCTCATGCTTTAGATCCTTCAAGACTCCACACATCCATACTACTTGACATGTTGCTAATGTATTTGTTGCATACTCTGCTTTAGCTGATGCGATAGTTACTATAGGCTTCTTCTTTGATGCCCATGCTAAAACACCTGTTCTAAGATGAAATGCATATCTAGATGTACTCGTTCTATCCTCAATAATCCCTACAAAGTCACTATCTATATATCCAACCAATTGAAAATGATGTGAATTATAATACAATATGCTATGATTCATAGTTCCTACAATGTACCTCAATATTCTCTTTCCTCCTTTCCAGTGTGATTTCTTACATGAATCCATGAATCTAGAAATCAAACTCACTCCATACATTAGATTTGGCTTAGTTGCTGTGAGATACATCAAACTCCAGACCAACTTTCTATATATAGTTGAATAAAAATCTGTCTCAGTATCTTCTCTACTTAGTTTTGTGCCTATTGCCATAGGTGTGGAAACTGGATTGTAGTTTGTCATTCTAAACCTTCTCAAAAGATCCTTTGCATATTTAATTTGACAAATGAAAATACCCTTATCATTTTGTGTACCTTCAATGCCAAGAAAATATTTCATCATTCCTAAATTTGTCATCTGAAATTCCTTCTTCATTATTGATTTAAAAATGTCAATAAAAATATTACTAGTAAAAATCAAATCATCAACATATAAGAAAATAATTAAAATATGACCTTTTTCATTGACTTTTGTGTATAGTGTAGGTTCACTAGTGCTTCTACTAAATCCATTCTCTATCATATATGAATCAATCCCGCTGTACCATGCTCTTGGTGCTTGCTTCAATCCATAGAGTACCTTCTTGAACCTGTAAAATTTATCTTCAAAGCCTTTTATCTCATAACCTGGAGGCTTCTACACATAAACTTCTTCTTTGAAATATCCATTCAAGGAAGCTGATTTAACATCCATTTGATAAACTTTCCAATTATTTCAAGTTGCAATAGCTAGTTCCATTCTAATAGTATATTTTCTGGCTATGGGTGTAAATGTTTCATTATAATTAATTCCATATTCTTGTGCAAACTGCTTAGCTACTAATCTTACCTTATATTTGTCAACTTCTCTATTTTTCTTATACTTAGTTTTATAGACCCATTTTAAACCTACGCATTCTTTATTCTTAGGAAAATCAACTAGTTCCCATGTATCATTTTTTTTCAATAGGTTCTATTTCATAATTCAATCCATTATTCTTCTTTAATTCCATCTTCAAAATATATAGGATCTTGAGAAAATGAAGCAAAATTTGATTGCAAATCTATCCTATTATCTTGTCCATAATCTCTTGCAAAATTTTGATTTTCTTGTTCTTAATCCTTGATCTTAATTGTGCAAGTACATGATTTTAATTATTACTTACTTGTGGACTTGAAGATTCTCCTCGCTTATCTTCTATTTGTGTGTTATCTCCTTCTGAGCTTTTTGATGGAGTCCCTCCTTTCTCATTTGATTGATCTTCTTGGTCTTTTGGATATTTTCCTTCCTGATCATCATATGATATTGGTGTTGTGCCTATAATTGTCTTCTCTATATTGTCATCCCAAGATTCTTCTTCTTTGAACACAACATCTCTACTTATAACGACTTTCCTAGTTATAGAATTAAACAACTTATATGCCTTTGATTGTTCATCATAACCAATAAAAATGCACTTTTCACTCTTATCATCCAATTTACTCATTATTTCCTTAGGTATATGAGCATATGCAATACAACCAAAAATCCTAAAATGTAAATGACTATGATGCTTTCCACTCCATGCTTGCTGTGGAATCTTGTCTCACACACTCCTTGTTTGACTCCTGTTTAGAATAAAAACTGTACAAGCTACTGCTTCACCCCAACATTCATTAGGAAGATTCTTTCCTTTCATCATACTCCTTTCCATCTTCATTATTGTTCAATTCTTTCTCTCTGTAACACCATTTTTTTGTGGTGTGTAACTTGTAGTAAACTGCTTCTTTATTCCATGTGACCTGTAATAATCCAAAAACTCATTTGACTTATATTCTCCTCCTTTATCCAATCTTAATACCTTGATGGATAGGCCACTCTGTTTCTCAACCAATGCTTTGAACTGCTTGAACTTCCCAAAATTTTCAAATTTATATTTCAGAAAATAAACCTATGTTTTCCTAATAAAATCATCAATGAATGTTAGAAAATAAATGCTTACCCCTAATGATGGTGTCTGCACTGGACCACACATATCTGTATGCTCAAATTCTAGAGGTTCCCATGTTCTATATGACATCCCCTTTGGAAATTTTTCTCTATGATGCTTAGCCGAAATACAACTTTCACATGAACTCAATGGTGCTTCAAGGGGGGTATGCCTCAAACCATTTCCTTTCTTTTCAATAAGCATAATCCTTTAAAATTTAGATGACCATACCTCAAGTGACATATTCATGCTTGATCATGATTTTTTGTGCTAAAACTTGCTTCAAATTATTCCATCATATTTCTCTTCATCCAAAGTGGGAACATTCTATTATTTGTCTTTTCTACCCTTGCAATCACCATGTTACGAGGAGGAATATCAAATATAGTGCGCACATTCTTCTAAAAAACAACTCTCTAACCTTTTTGAGTAAGGTATCCCATAATTATAAGATTATGCTTCAAACCAGGTGCAAAATAAACACTAGGACTAGGCTTCTTACAAAGCTTTGTTATCATATTGATTGCACCTTTTCCACTTACTTCCACAATGTTATTGTTAACACAAAAGCTTGCACCCTTGCCTAGATGGTGTTTAGCAACCTAGGTAACCTTGTGAAACATGGAAACAATATCTCAAGGTGGGACTTGATCAATAGAATTGAATCTTTGGAGAACAATGACTTCCCTTATAACCCGAGTGCACCTAAAACTATTGCTTTTGAGGAAAAGGGAGAAGGATATGCTAAAATTGAAAATGTAAGAAGGGAAATGCGGTGATACACCAGATTGAAAAATGGCTAATCTCTTTGCCTATATGTGTTCTTAATATCAATAAAAAATCTCAACATACATTGTTCTTAAGTCTAATTCTATCCAAGAATAAACATGAAGGTTACAACTTAACAAATTTTGTAAGTAAGATTATTCACAAGACAACAACTACTAAGAATATTTAATGCAACATATAAACTGAGAATAGGAAAGGAACTCATTCAATCAAAATGAAAATAAATGAACTAAGTAGATGAATGTAAGAAGAGGCAAAACATAAATTTTATTAACATAAGGCAAAAGGATTACAGTTGCAGAGCATAACTACTGCAAATGAATCAGAGAAGAACCAATTTACAAAATGTACAAGATTGCCTTTTAAAGAGAATACATGAATCTAAATGAGATACTGGAGTTTGAACCCCTATCTGGGTTGAGTTATAGAAAGATCAGAAGGAAACCTAATCTACATGTGACAGGAAGAGGTCATAATGAATACCCCCAACCACAAGAAAAAATCTCTCCCATAACTATGGATCACAAAAGTCTTCATGATATACTCAATTGGTGTGTAACTGGTCTTGAGATAAATCTACAACCATAAATAGCCATGAATGATTGGAAGTAATTTTATTGAGACCATAGGGTAGTAATGCCACCACCTGAAAGAGCCGATAAGAGGAGACAAGTTGTTGAATGAAACTAAAGAGTAAATGTGAACGACCTTAATTTTGTTGCTTATCGACATAAATTCTCTAATGAAATCTCTGTGTTTTGGCACCAAAGTGACCTCATTGATCATCAACATGATTCCTCCTTATCACCAACCACTTTTGATGTTTGAAATGCCTTGTTGTAAAAGACCGTCAAACATCGACGAAGCCCAAAGAAGATATGTCAACAAAGATATTCCTTTTATCACTACCTCTGAAGATATCTACGAGACCATAGATGAGCTTCCCTGATGAGATTCATCAGTATAATACACACTATCTTCCTATTGGATTTGGTGCACTCTGACAGTCAAAGCTATGCCAGCAAGGAGACTCATTAGCATAACTTATATTAATGACACTTTGAACAATCCAACGTCTGCCCCACAACTAACTCCATCGACACAACACTCACCGATGATATTCCATCGACGCAACATATATTATCAGAATCCATTGAAAATTCCCTTCGATGGCCATCCCTATGCTGATAAATTCCATCATCAAGACCTACGCCGATGAGTTCCAGGAAGATCATTTCATCAATACCCAAAGATGTCTTTCCAAAACACTTCACCTATCACTACCTTCGGATTGTGTATCGGTAAGAATTACGTGGATAGAGTTTATCAGTGCAACTAATACTAGTGGAATGCATGATTTTCGCCCTTCCAACAACTATAGCTATGTGGATAATATCCATCAACAAGGCCCTCAACCTGCTATGCCAATAATTGACCCTGAAGCCTGATGAACAATCCAATTGGGATTTTGGTGAGACCAATGATAAGTCTCACTAAAAACATGCCTTAGATCCTGTTGGAGAGATGCATGCCTATTTCAGTGTAGCATGGGGAATGTTACACCAAAATCCTTGTTCTTCTTTATTCTAATTGATTTATCTCTGCACATCTTCTCAAATGGATCCTGTGAGGAAAGAATGATCTAAAGTTCTGATAGTGGGATAAAAAGGTCAACATTTTGGAAACTTATGAGGGTATTTGTTACTAAATGCATAGATCAACAGCCTAAGGCAAGCCATTAGGCATCAAGTCAAAATGATAACCTATAACCATCTTCAGTAGCTGAAAAAACTCAAAACCTACTTTCTCAAGAGGAAAACAGCTGTGCTTGTGCACTTCTTCAAATACTAGAAAAATATACTCTACTATATACAAGAATTTACAAAAACATGTTAAATGAAGCCATTGACTGGCTTGTTGAAGTAGCTTCCATTCCTTACAAGTTTTTGATTCCTTTCATGAACTTGGGAAATTAAATAGGGAAAAAAAATGATGTAAGCATACTGTTGTTTGTTGGGATACCATCCTAATGCTAAGAACAATGAAGCTCTCAAACACTAGAAAATTCTTACCTTGAGCAAGACTTACTTGCTTCTATTTGTGATACTCACCCAAGCATGTACTCTAGTGAACATGACTAGGATAAATTTTTTGATTTACTATAGAGCTAGATGCCATATGGGGCATCCTCTTTATGGCATTGGATCTAATAGATCAACCTTGACCTCGCTATTGTACTATGTAATGATGGTATCCTCCTGGTTTGAAAATAGCTCCTCTTCTTTTGGTGAAGAAATATCTCCACGTCTTCATGTTTCTCATAAAATAATTCCTTAGGGGATAGTTGTATGGGGTCAATCTCCACATGTTTATTTTGCAAATCATGATCCTTTGATAAAGGATAAGATGGCTTGATGTCTATATATGAGAAAAAAACTTCAAGCTCATCCCAATTTTTTTTTGTCTTTATCAGATTCCTCTTTCTCTGTTGCAATAATATGCATAGGTTGAGAGGAAACATCATGCATATTAGCATGCTCTTCCTCAGTAATATAGCTATCCTTGGGATATTCTTTATCATCCTCCATATCATGAAGGATAGCCTGTTGCAAAAAAGGTTTTGTTCTTGCTTGTCTTCTTGTAGAAGCTCCCCTGATTTTTTCAAACACTCAAAAGCTAGGATTTGTTCCTCAAGTGCAGGGATAATTTTTTTTTCTTCTTCTTGCACAAAAGAGGGAAGATCTTATTATAAGAGGGCTAGATCCTCTTCCTTCTATGCAATCTTCATCTATAGAGAGGGATGAATAAGTACAACCTTCTCAAAATCCTCTTGCAGTAGCTCCTCTTTTATTTCCTCCTTTGGTTGCTTGAGCTTTGGCCCAAGTGAAAGCTCACAAACAAAAGGTTGTAACTCCTCCCATGTCTGATTTATCTTTGTCTCTTCCTCCCAAAATGACATATTGGGACCATCATTTGTCCATACAACGAGTCCTCCCTTAAAGAGTAAAATGGAAACAGGTATAGAAGGTTGCGAGGGTGAATTTATTGTACAGAGAGTGGAGGAATTATGACAATAGGCTCTTGTGATGGAGGGGGATTCATGAAGCTTGGAATGACATATTTAGGGGAAGGGGCTACTTGGATTTCTAATTCTTTCACTCTGGCCAATAAAAGCCTCATTATTCATCTTTTGTAGGAACTTTCTTTTCAAGTTCTTCCTCAAACTATCTCTATTAGGTCTCCATCTTTTCTTAATTCTACCTTTGTTGTGATTCCAACTGCTTCTCTCTTTCTACAACAACCTCAAAGTATTGCCTTTTCCCAATTATCATACAAAAATGAAAGATTTGGTGAGTTGGTTCTTCCATTTTCATATCAAATCCTTCTTTACTTTTGATTGCTTTCAACTATCTAGCCCAACCCCACAAAAGGATTTTTAACTCATGATATCCCATATCTTCTTTATACATGGACATGGATGGATCACCCTTAAAATACAAACCAAGGTTGATAAACCTCTAGAAAAGATCCATAATATGATCCCTAATCCCATTAAAATCCATTTAACATAAGATATGTGAAGGGATGAGAGGAGGACAAGTAATTGGAACATATTGATCATTTGATGTTGCAGGGGAATCTGAACCAAAGCCAGACTGAGGTTCAGGATAATTTTGATAAAAGGAGGGTGTAGGGAAATAAATATCATGATATTGGGAATGATAGGATGTGTCTCTATGAAAAGGATCCATGTTAAAGCATCTATAAAAGCTACAATTTCATAGAAAAATTGAAGAAACATAAAATATCAGAGATGATATTTGTACATACCAGCACTAGGACTGCATGAAACCAACATATTTGCACTTAGAGTCATGGTGTTTGATGAAATGACTCCAAAGGCTGATGGCACCGAGAATAACACCCAAATTCTCAGTGAATAAAGCTTTTATTAGCCCACCAGGGGATGTCTTGAGCTGATTTGATCTCTGTCCCCTTGGGCCTACCAAAAAATATTAACTCAAAAGTTTGTACCCTTGCCTAGATAGTGGTTATAGACTTAGGAAACCTTGTGAAACATAGAAACAATATCTCAATGTGGGACTTTATCAATGAGAAGGAATCTTTAGAGAATACTGAGTTCCTTTACAATCTGGGTGCACTTAAAACTACTACTGTTGAGGAAAAGGGAGAAGGATATGCTAAAAGGGGAAATGCAAGAAGGGAAATGTGGTGATGCACCAAATTGAAAATTGGTTACTCTCTGTGCCTATAGATTCTCTTAATATCAATGAAAAACCTCAACATACACTATTCTTAAGTCTAATTCTATCCAAGTACAAACATGAAGATTACAACTTCATAGATGTTGAAAGGAAAAAAATTCACTAGACAACAACTACTAAGAATATTTAATGCAACATATAAGCAGGGAATAGGAAAGGAACACATTCAATCATGAGGTAAAGAAATGAACTAAGTAGCTGAATGTAAGAATAGGCAAAACATAAATTTTATTAACATAAGGAAAAATGATTAGAGTTGCAGAGCATAAATACTACAAATGAACTAGAGAATAACCACTTTAAAAATGTACAAGATTTCCTTTTAAAGAGAAACATAACTCAAAATGAGACGCTGGAGTTCAAACCCCTATCAGGGTTGAGTTACAAAAAGATCAGAAGGAAATCTTATTTGCAAGGACAAGAAGAAGCCATAATGAATACCCCCCAACCACAAGAAAAAAATGCTGCAATAACTATGGATCCTATAAGTCTTTGTGATATACTCAGTTGGCATGTATCTATTCATGAGATTCATCTGCAACCATAAATAGACATGAATCATGAAATAGATTTCATCAAGACCATGGGTAGTAATGGCACTACCTGAAAGAGTCGCCAAGAGAAAACAAGTTATCGAATGCCATTGAATAGTAAATGCAACTGACCTCTATTTTGTTGCTTATCGACATAGCTCCTATGATGAAATATCTATGTTTGTTGGTGCCAAAGTGACCTTGTTGATCATTAGTAATATTCCTCTCCATAACCAACTGCCTTTGACAAGTGAAACGCCCTATTTTAAAACACCATGGAACATCGATGAAGGCCAGAGAAATTATGTTGACAAAGATATTACTTCTATTGATGCCTCTAAAGATATCATCGAGTCCAAAAGTTAGCTTCCCCAATGAGATTCATCGATATAACACACACTTTTGACTTTTTGGATTTGGTCCCCTCTGACAGTCAAAGCTACACCGACAGGGAGACTCGTCAGCGTAACATACACCGATGACACTTTGAATAATCCAATGTCTGCCTCGTAACCAACCCTATTGACACAACAGTCGCCAATGGAATTCCATCAACATAACATATACTATTAAGACGCATTGAAAAATCACCTATAATGACCATCCCTATCTCGATAAAATCCATCGACAAGACCTACACTGACGAATTCTAGGAAGATCATTTCGACAAGACCTAAAGATGTCTTGCTGAAACAAATCGCTTATCGCTACCTCTAGACCACGTATTGAAAAGAGTTATGTCGATAGAGTTTATTGGCATAAATAAAAATATCAGAGTGCATGATTTCCTCCTTTCCAATAGCTATAGTGATGCCGATAAAATCAATCGACAAGACCCTCAACCCATTATGCTGATAACTGAACTTGAAGACTGATGAACTATCCAATTGGAAATTTAGTGATACCAAAGATAAGTCTCACCAAAAATAGGCCTTAGATCGCGTTGGAGTAGTGCATGCTTATTTCTATGTAGCATGGGGAATGTTACATAAAAATGCTTGTTCTTCTTCATTCTAACTTATTTATCTCTACACATATGCTCAACTAGATCCTATGAGGAAATAATGATATGAAGATCTGATGGTAGGCTAAAAAGGTCAACAGTTGTCATTACCCAATTTCACTTCTGATTTGAATGAGGTACCCAAGATTTTAAAAATTTCCCTATTTCCTATCATATGATTACTACAACCACTATCTAAAAACCAAAAATAATTTTAACTCTCTCGAGCTACATGACATGTAATAGACAATATCTCAGGATTGCTCTCAGAAAAATTTACATTTTTCTTGCTCATATCTGCTTGCTTCTTTTGACACTCAGTTGCAAAGTGACCAAAATTATTTTAGTAATAACATTGTACATTTTATTTATCATAACATTGTGATACCTGACTACTATTTCATCCCCTTGAGTTGAAAATTTTATTTCTCCTTCCTCCTAGATCTGGACTCTTTCTTTCTTCTCTTTGGAAATTGTTTCTACCTTCCTCTTCCTCTAAATCCTAGATTTCCTATTCTTCTAAGTCTTCCAAATTTCAATTGAGTTTTTAATGCATTCTCCAATGAAGTATTATTATACTTTTTCAACCTATCTTCATGATTTTTTGATGACCCAAACAACTCATCTATAAATTACGTTGACAAATCCATAGTTTCCTCAATTATCACCACAATAGAATCATACTTACTAGAAAAATTATTAAGATCTTTTCTACAATATTTTGATTTTTTAGTTCATCACAATTAATTCTTTTTTGTCTAACCAAATCCATAATACAATTTGAGAATTGACCTACTGAATAAGAATTCTTCATTTTTATAAGGTCTTGTAGTTTAGCAACTTTTACCTTACTTGTACCTTGATATGTCATCTCAAGGATCTCCCATGCTTGTGTTAGGATTGAGTAATACTAGTGGGGGGTGGGGGGGGGTGAATCATTATTATATTAGGATTAAGCAATACTAAGAGGGGGAGGGGGGTGAATCATTATTTTAGAACTTTATTTTCAAACTTAACAAATTCAAACTTAACCATGCAATTACTGAAATAAGTAGAACATACACATAAAGTAAACAACTCATAACACCATGATTTGTTAATGAGGAAAACCTAGCCAAGGGAAGACCCAAGTGGGGATGATACCCACAACTAATGTACTAAGAGTATAATGTCCCTGTTAGGAGACCTACCCCTGTTAGGAACTGAATATTAAATTTAGTACATATCTCTATTAAGGGATAGAAACCTTGTTAGGGGCAAGGAGCTCACTGCTCTTACAATACAAAATTGTCTTTACAATGATTTATCTCAAAGTGAACTGTACAAGCATCTGCTATGCTTTAATAGTACTAGTTATAGCTCACAACATCCTCTGTATGATTTTGACATCACAATGCATCTATATCTACCACACACATTTTTGCATATCAAAACATATTCACATATATACTCGATCTCATAACCTTTCCAGTCGACTCACAAATATATAAAAAAACATGGCCAAAACATAATCAAATAGAAAATACATAGTCATAAATCATATATTGGCAAAGATAGGGTAGGACTCAAACCAAATCCAAATTAGCACTTCTGGAATCCACATGTTACTCCCTTAAACATCGCGACCACTCATCTGTGCTGTTACAGTGCTATACTATCTTCGTGTAACCATATCAAGTTGTAACTCTCTCTAGTCAACTCCAAAATACAAGCGACCTTAAATGAAGGTTTACTACATCCCATAATACATTCCTCTAAGCTCACATGACTTAATTCATCACATATTGTGCTTGCCAGGCAAAAATGTGCAACTATACCCTATCAATTGCTTCCTGGACTTAGTCATTTTTCCAAACAAAATATCCAAAACTAGATTATACTCCAAGAAATTATGCCAATAACTAGTGTTTCCATAAATGACAACCTCTATGCTATACTCACTAGGCCACTTTCCAAAAATCTCCCGCTTTGGCATTGATGAAAACACTGAGTAAAAAATGACTAAGTATCTAATGCCAAATTACTTACTATACATTTTTCATACTACAGTTATTACTCCCCCTTTGACATCAATGGAAAAGGTATACTTAAAAATTTAACTATATACACATCAAAATTGTAGTGCTGCTCACCAAAACTCATACCATTTGAAGTATATCTTGAAAAGAGGTTTCCAAGATCTTTGTATTTTCTTTCCATGTCTTCTCCAAGGTCTGACCAACATGAATAAGGCCATTTAAAGAAAAGGATGAGATCTTTGCATCCTCCAGTACTGCAGGCAGAGCTTCATCGCATATCTCATCTAAATTATTTGCCATGCATTCCCTCTCAACTTTAATAGTTGCAGAATTCTCCAAAGAAGTAAAGTGAACATCAAAGTCATCAAGGAATTTTTTCAGATTACCCACTGTATTATTTCCCTGAAAGGTGAAAGGTATAGATAGAATTTTGTTGATTCTATCTACAGCCCTGTTGAATACCTTTGAATTTTTCTCTGTCCTCTGTTCCGATCTCTCCTTAGCCTTAGAAAAGGATATGAATGAAAAATTTATTAATTAATCCTCACCCATACCATCAACATTAGTGTTCACAGGTTTATTATCACTTTCCAATAGTAGAGTTGAAGAAACAAGAACATATACATTTGTTTCTTTCTTAGCTTCAACCACAGTTTCAACTTCCTTCTTTACCTCAACCATACTTTCTTTTAGTTCTTCCTTAGTGCCTTGATCTTCTTTCCCAATAGCTCCTTTAATTTCCCCCCCAGTCATTATGCCAAGATCGAGTATATGGACTATACTCTATTCATTTCTTCCATCTACCTCAGTAACAATATCAAAATTCCCTTGAAAATGGTCACCAATATTTTTCTTTATAATAATAGGTCATGGTCTTCTATTGCTTATAGCTCCATTATACCTGCAAAACTTTATTATATGTCATTGATTTATATATTTATAGCATGTAGGAGATAATCTATTATGATTAACCTGTAACCTATAATTCCTTGTGATGTGCCCAAATTTGTTGCACATGTAACATGTAATCATAGCTTCTCTTTCCTCTCTAATGTAATATTTTTTAGTGCTAGACTGATCATGTTTTATACATTCTACCATCTTGCACCCATATTCATAGCAATTGAAACAATAACCAGAAAAGGGCTTATAAGGAGTCTTACCTCTACAATCCCTCTCCATGTGACCAAATTTTTTACATTCAAAGAATCTTCCTCTGAAAGGTCTAATTTTCTCTCTAGGTTCATCTTTCTGTATAGGATCTTCTTACCAATTAGGTTTCTTATCTATTTTACCTTCAGACTATCTTTCTTGAGATTCAGAGTATTCTACTTTATCAAAACCAACTTATGTCATGTGACCTTTAGGTTTTTGTCTTTCCCTCTGTTCATCAATCTTGTCCTACTCACATGAAGTTTTTCAGTGTGTTTCTTTGCCTCAACAAGTTCTCCCTTAATGACATGGTTGTATTTTTCTAATTCCTAATACTTAATTGTGCAACCATCTAGTTTAATTTGTATTTTTCCCATCTGCACATTAGTGCCTTTCAAAGTTTCATCAAGTTTGTTCTTCTGTTCTCTTACTTGTTGAATTTATTTATCCATCTAAGTAGAGGTCTTCATATTCCTATTTTAATGCTTCCTTTTCTTGTTCAAGCTGTTTAATCAGATCACATGAATCATTTTTAGATTCCTCCTATATCTTTCTACAAGATATTGCCTTTGGTTCCTAGAATGTTCAAGCTGTTCCTTAAGATTCTTTATGAAACCCTATGCTCTTCTCAATTTGAATTTCAATTTAGCATTATCATCTTTTTCCTTATCAAGGTCTTCAAGTGTTGCCTCAAAATTTTCCTCCAAACTGCTTGAATCCATGTAGATCTCCCTCAAGCTGTTAGGCTTTATCTCCAAGGACCTAAAGCTCTGATACCAATTTTTAGGATTAAGAAATACTGAGAGGGGGTGTGAATAAGTATTTTATAAATTTATTTTTAAACTTAGCAAATTCAAACTTAACAATGTAATTATTGAAATAAGGAGAACATACACATAAAGTAAACAACTCATAACACCATGATTTTTTAAAGAGGAAACCCTAGTGAAGGGAAAACCCTAGTGGGGATGATACCCATAGATAATGTACTAAGAGTAGAATGTCCCTATTAGGAGATGCAACCCCATTAGTAGCTAAATATTACATTTAGTATAGATCCCTATTTAAGAATAGAAACCCTGTTAGGGGTAAGGAGCTCATTGCTCTTACAATACCAAACTCCCTTTACAATAATTTATCACAAAGTAAAATGTACAAGCATATCCTATGCTTAAATAGTCCCAGTTATAACTCACAACATCCTCTATATGATTTTTACATCACAATGCATCTATATCTGCCACACACATCTTCGCATCTCAAAACATCTTCACATATATACTCTATCTCATAACCTTTCCAGTCAGCTCACAAATATATCACAAAACATGTCCAAGACATAATCAAATAGAAAATACATAGTTAACGATCATATATAGAAAAATATAGGGTAGGACCCAAACCAAATCCAAAGTAGTACTTCTGGAATCCACATGTTACTCCCTTAAACATCATGATCACTCATATGCCCTATTACACTGCTATATTGTCTTCGCGTAACCATATCAAGCCGTAACTCTCTCTAGTCAACTCCAAAATACAAGAAAACTTAATTAAAGGTCTACTAAATCCTATAATAAATTCCTGACTTAATTCGTCACATGCTGTGCTTGCCAGGAAAAATTGTGCAATTGTACCCTGTCAACTGCTTCCTGGACTTACTCATTTTCCAAACAGAATATCACAAACTAGATTGTACTCCAATAGACCATGTTAATAAGTAGTGTTTCCATAAATGAAAACCTTTATTCTATACTCATTAGGCCACTTTCTGCCATATTACAAACTTTATTAACCTTTGAACTTGATTGCACAACCATGAACTGAAAGCAATAAATAATAAACAACATAAAGATAAGGAAATCATCCACAACATAATGACACCATGATTTTTGCGTGGAAATCTGGATTAGGGAAAAACCATGGCGAGGATGGAACCCACAAGTATTATTTGTGCAAAAATAAGTTACCCTGTTAGGAATATAAGTACAATAGGGAATGCACATTCATTCAGGATTATAACCTAGAGCTCACTACACAATTACAAAAACATATATACAACATTCAGAGGCTCACTTCCATACAAAATTATTCATCCACAAAAGGTGATATGAGAAACAACATAAAAAATGCCAATACAATTCCAATGAAGCACATAAAAAATTGCTTATCTAACTGCTGATCCTCTGATCAATAATCCATCAATCATGTACAACATATATAGAAATCATATCCAACCATCACATATATCAATCAAGACAAAAAAATGAGCTTATATACCAATCATCAAAACTTTTTAGGTTCACTATTGGCCTCAAGAATAAAGTCGGTATCATGTGAAGTGTCGGATAGATCTCCCATAAAAATATGTTCCTAACCTCAAACTCAAACATATAAGTCATGACTCATGTTGGCTCTAACACCTCCAAAAATAAAACCGATCAGATAACCAATCTGATAGGATCGTTGAATCATCCATCATACAACTGTCTCAGTCTCTTACTGAACTCTTCTAACCTGATACTCAGAAGATGATACCTCCATCAAATGATAATATAAATTTTTTCAATCTTAGACATAGATGCATAACATCTCTGAGAATCATCTGCTCTATTTGCACATAAAAACTTGATCAAATGTGTCTGTACTAATCCATATACTAAAACTTGTACACTGGGGACCTGCTATTCCATACTTAGCCAAATCTATAGTCAAACATGAACTTATCATCATAGTATGAAAAGCTATCTCAAGCATATTGTGTAGTTTCCATCAATGACAACATATAACATCTTCCTATCTATGTCTCTTTCCAACACCTTTCTTGGCTTTAATGAGTGACATAATCTTTCCAAGAACTGAATCATCCAATCCTTGTCCAATTTTTCACAAAATCCTTAAATTCTTTTCCCTATTTTTTAAAGATTTTTATTTTCATCGGCACTCAAAGTAGAGTCATCTTGTGGTTTTGTGTAACCTTTTTCAACTATTTATAATAACCTTAATGAGCAAAGTATCACTCTCTATATAACCAATTATTATAATTCTTGCCAGAAAATATTTGTAGTAAAGGTTGAGAATTGCATGATGCCATACTTTAGATAAAAATTGATATAAAATTATACAAAAAAATGGACCAAACCCTAGCTAGGACACTAATATACTTACAAGTATGATAGACCCTTGATTCTAACTCCAAGGCTATGACCTTCCTTATTCTCTAGTTTTCTTTAGCTGATTGTGACACCCACAAATTTTCCCCTAATCTAACAATACGTGATCTTGACTAGGTGTATTTATTATCCTTTAGGAAGTGGACTTGAATACTATGCTTACAATTCATAATTTGTTGGCAATTGCCTCTCTGCAATGGCTAAAAATCCTAGGCTCTGACAATAATGATATCTAGTTATAACAATTTTTGAAACCCTTTGACTTCTACCAATCTCTTTAATAATGGTTATAATGTTTTTTTAATTAATCTCATCTCATCTCTAAATTTTCCATCTCAATATTTGTTTTCGAGTGAGAGCCTTTGAAATTTATGCTAGTTATGCTCCTCTTGAACTTTGAGTAAATGGGTAAAATCTGAGAATCGATATTGAACTTCAAATTATCCACAATAGTCACAATATTTTTGAGGGGTTTAGTAGGAATTTTCACAGCCACAAGAAATTCATCTCTCTTGCAAATATTAATAATCCCACTCTCAGAACCCGTGATATCCTACAATCCTTTTAACATTGATTGATCTCCGTTTATATTTTGATTTCCCTAGTGACTTTTAGAAAGTTGTTAATTGGAAATTTCTCAAAAAATTATTAATTTGAAATTTCTAGAAAGACGTTAATTAGAAATTTGTAGAATTTGTTTTAATTAGAACCTTCTATAAACTTCTTAATTAAAGTCTAGATAATATTAGCCATAGTGGCCATTGGTTTTACAATGAGGAGGTTATAAAAGGGGATCAAAGGGCATTTGGAAAATATAATTTTGAAAAACATATTTGAAAAGGCACACAGAGAACTTATAGGGTGGGTGATAACACAATAGTGGGTTACACTTTTTGGGAGGAAGGAATTCGCCCCAAAAAGCATGACCCACTAAAAAATGTTAGATACTTTTGATCGGAACAACTAAAAACTTTCGATCGGAAGTGAGTAACTTCCGATCGAAAGTACCTAGTTACTTTCGATCGAAATTAACTTGGTTACTTTTGATCGAAAGTAATTAGGTTTATTTTGGCAGAATAAAACCTGCCGAAACAGTCATTTTGACTGTTTCGGCTGGGTTGAAAGTGATAGAGAACAGTGGCTTCCATTTTATCAAATGTCAATTTGCTTTAGGTTTTTCACATTTCTAATTTGCATATTTTATTGTTTTATAATATATATTGTTTGTATATGTGCATTTTAATGTTTTTTAATATATATTGTTTGTAAATTTGTATATATATGCATGTATATGTGTATATATACATGTATATGTGTATATATGCATGTATATACACACATATGTGTATATATATGTATATATGTATATATGCATGTATATATGTGTATATATATGTATATATACATGTATATATATGCATGTATATATGCATATATGTGTATATATATGTGTATATATGTGTATATATATGCATATATG
>MU226629.1:1508416-1521485 GCA_018584345.1 Thuja plicata
TGAAACTACTTTCGATAGAAAGTAGTTTCGATCGAAACCAAATAGTTTCGATCGAAACTACTTTCTATCGAAACCCCTAAAAATGATGCCATCTGCAAAGGTCCACAACAATCTACAATTTTCATGGCTTCAGGGCTCAAGCGCGGGGCTCAAATGAAAGAATAGGGACACCTCCTTTTGCATCACACAAGTACTCTGAACGAGCTTTCTAATGATTATAGATTTGACAAATTTTGAATTAATTAGGTCTATATTTTTTGACGTGCATCAGATGTAGGTTTTTAATCAAATATAAACTTCTAGGTTTGACGTTCAATGAAAAATAGTAGAAAATAGAAATTTTTTTTTGAAAAATAACAGTGCCCTCCAATTTTGAGTCTTCTTTCTATCAAAAAAAATAATTTAAATTTTGATAAATACTCAAGTTATCAGTTACGCAGTCAAGGTATGTCAAAATTACAGTTAACTCTACTTCAAACGTTCATAAAATATGCAATAATCATGATAATGTCATCAAACCAATTGCATGCCCTCCGTATGGATGTTAAAAAACCAAATTCAAAAGAAGCACATTGATATCTATCATAGAAAAAAAGTTATGTTGTACGAAGTCATTGTACCTTTTTGAAAAAGATGTTTTCAGCAACATAGCAGTTTTAGTGGGAGAAAAATAAACCATTAAAATCAATTAAATAAAAAATAAAAAAAATATATTTAGAATTTAGACAGAAAATCCTAAAAGACTGTAGTTTACTTCGTCTTCTGATTTCAAACAGTTTAACGACAATATGCATCCGAATGTGAAATTTTTTCTCAAAATGTAGAGTTCAATGTCCGTTTAGGCAAAAAAGTGTAACCCACTATTGTGGTATCACCCAGGGTACAATAGTAGAGGAGGGGAATTGTACTAGTAAAAATTGAAGGAAGAATTTATGAAAATGAAAATATTGTTGGAGTTCTTCCAGTAAGAGGTAAGTAGTTAATGTATCTTTTAATTTTTCGAGTTTAATAATATTTCTCTCTTTCCGAACTAGTTTTCCATTTGGCATTTTTCCAGGGAAAATTTATCAAAAAATATTGTGGCTATTGCTTTATAGATTTTCTTTTCTGTTCTTGTGATTTTTGTGGTGAAATTGTGGCTATGTTATTTTTTAGTAATTTTTGTAAATAATTTTTTGTTTTAGTAGTGAAATAATCTATTTAGATAGGAGATTAATAATCGGTAGTTGTAATAGATTTTTCACATGGTATCAAAGCTAATGTAAGCGCATAAAAATAATAGAAGAAGAAAGATCTATCTAAGATCAAATGCTATGGTTGTCATGAGGTTGACCACTATGTCAGCGATTTCTTGCAAAGGAATAAAAATTAAAAGAAAGGCAAGAAGCAAGCAACAAATTCAATAATTGTAGATGAGCTTTCTAGTAGAATGGAGGATGAGTTTTATCTAATAGCTTGTATGGTTAGCTTAGCCTCACATAGTGTTTGGTACATAGATAGTGGGGCAATATTTCATATGACCAGAGTTCAGGGTGTAAGATATTAAATATAACATTTAAATATGATATTATGTTATCTTACATTTAAATAATGTTTAGTGTATGACATAGAATGTATTTGAAAGGTAGGGGGTAAATAAGATTCTCTCCTTTTATCCTTAGATACACAAATGAAGGATCCAAATTGATTAACCCAAAAGGAAGGAACAATGCATACATGAATAAATCATTTGGCAATAAGAGCAAAGAGGAGGATCTTAAATACCCGTTTATTTATTTGAATGTATTATATATTTGGAAAGATTAATAACCTTAATTTATATGGATAAGAGAAAAGTACTAACCTTGAAATTTTGCAGATCTGAAGAATGTTGTTTTCAGGGGTCCGCACTCAGTTTCTAGAAAATCTGAGATCGGGTCTGGAATAGAATCGCAGAGACAAACAAAACCCATAAATATTTTTTCATTCTGACACAGTTCCTATTTTGACCCTCAAGTCAATGTCACCATTGACCCATAATTTCCAATTCCAACCTAGGGAAGAATTGACCAAAAAAGTCTCCAAAAGGAAATCTATTTCCGGATCCTGAAAGTTTGCCGAAAAGGGTATCTAAATCTATACTCCGATCTGTTGTTCCAAACCTATACCTGCAAGAAAAATGGATTGTTTGTTGGGGGCGGTGGTTTGCCTTAGTCAAACCCCAGTTTTGGAATCAACCTCAAAGTATAATTGAAATTGCACAAGTAAAACAAATTAAATGAATAAATTCACCTTGTTTATAGAAGCCCTTGTGGCAGATTCGAATATGTGGATCCACAAGTATGCATGCACCAAATGGATGTAGAATGTAGAATGTAGGATGTCTCTAATCAATTTCTTGTAGATATTCAACACTAGTCTTGGATGGATCTTTGAATAGGAAGAGGCTTGGAGGAATGTGGGTGGAGAAATCTTCAACAAGAGTGCTCCATGGAGCTTGAATCCTTCAGTGGCCACCAATGGATCTCCTTGATGAAATGAGGGCTTGCGAAGTGCTTGAATGCTTGAGAATGGAAGAATGCTTCAATGGCTACTTGGCTTGCTTCAAATCTTGCTCCTTAGCTTTCACTTAGTTGATGGTTCTCAAGACTTCAATTCTTACAATAATGCTTGATGATGGTTCATGGTAAGAGAAAATGAGAGGAGAAAGATTCCTTATATATGAAACTAGGGAACAATCTTCTAGAGAGGCCTACATAAAAGAATTAAATTAAAATTAGACCCATACCCCTAGAAGAGGACCTATATTAAATATAATTTAAGACTTTTTGTTCCGAAGACTGAAACAACAAACCCGAAAGTGGGAATTAACTTTTTCCAAAGCCTGACATCCAAAAACCCTAAAATTCTAGAATTTGAACCCTGGGCCTAAAAAAGGTTGATTGTGACCTAGTTCAAGGTTGAGGTCAACCTTGACCCTAAGGTCAAAGTCCTAGTTTTTCAGTTTGGAGTGTCAGAAATAGGTTGGAAAAAGTGGAAATGGGGCAGAACAGGGGCAAAAATCTAGATCTAAGTCAGGGACCCATTCAAGGTGCTTGACATGACCCCAAACCACTTAATCGAAAGGCTAAACAAGTCTACAATGGAATTTATTCCATTTTCTAAGTATACATTTAGCCCCCACTTTAGCAAGAGTATGGACTCGATGCAAACTCTTGGTAAAGGAGATCATGAAGAGTAGATAATCTTATTGAAATCAAAAGGGACAAAGGAATCCTCAAGCCTCCAAGGGACCTAAGTCTTTATCAACCCTAAGATCACAATAAGAGAGACATCACCAGTTAAGGAGGAAAAAAGAGTGTTGTTACCTCGCCCAATGAGAACTTATGTCCCTTGTGAACCACACAAGGAAACAGTGCAACTGGAAAGATGGAGTTCAACCGCCTAGTGAATGTGGTTACTCACTAGTCAACCCATAAGGGAGATCTGTTCTTAAGGATAACTTCCATCCTTAAGGGATCAAAACATTGTAAATTCAAATTGGAGGGATCAAGAGATCCGTGCAAATTTAAACTAGATGGATCAAGAGATGCTCTAAAGTAAAATATCCATACTTTAAGGATTAGTCTTTAATTCATAAAGGGAAAATTTTTTAAGTTTTGAAACTATTTTGAACATGCATGTGTGCAAAAAGTGAGTAGAGTGTATGCCTCTACATTAAATTCATTGCTAACACTTTAACATGAGAAATGACTTTGAGGGATAAATCAAGGGAAATACCACATAAACATACAAAGAACATAGAGGGGATCTACCTACTGTCGGGTCATTATGATCATAAGATAACATGTATATATAGATATGATATTATTGCAAATGAATTGACATCATTCCCCAATGAAATTAGAACTACAATCACAATGGAGGAAAGAAAACTCAAGAGTTACGAAGAAGAGTCTTTTCGGACCACAACATGGAGACCAAAAAGAATCAGTGCTACCATGTTGTAGATCCAAGTGTACTACACAAGGAAAACATTTACAAACAATAGAAAAAGTACAACATTTGCATGAAAACTAGATATATAAGAGTAAAGATACATATAGAGGAATTATATAATAGATTTGATTCCTTTATCACCTTGCACCAACAAAGTAACAAGGGTCGTATAAAAGAGTCTAACAAACATTTATCAAACACATTACGGGAGAAGCACAATACAACATGAAAACACAAAAAGGGCTACCATGAAGGACAAGCCAATCAAGCACATCGCCTACTCTCCCCATCTTGGTTTATATCATTTAGAGAAGGTGGGAAGCTCGCAAGAGGGACTATATCCAATATAGTAGGAATAATAGCCAGTTCCAAACAAGGATCCTCTTGAGAATTGGGGTATGTGCAGGATCATGGTATGCCAAAAAGTGGCGATGTGAATTAGAAGTCCTGATTGGTAGACTGATTGAAAAATAGCTATAACTTTCAAATGGTATATCATTTTTTAAATCTGAAAGAATTTGTCACATTCAATGCTTCACCTACTACGAGAAAAAAAAAATCAATTTGATGAAATTTAGACTAAGTTAAGGTGGTCAGACACGAGAGTTTTTATATTCTGAAAAAGTTTTAGAAGAAAAATCATAACTAATTATTTACTTGGAAAAAAAATACAAAAAATATGCGTCACATCCGGACATTAATCTACTACTTATATCTAGAATCTAGTAAAAAAATATTATCATTTGATTGTGTTTAAGGTGGTCAGACATACGCCTACTTCTTATCTTTTTAGTCCTAATTGATAGATTGATTGAAAAATAACTATAAATTTCAAACGGTATAACATTTTTGAAATCCAAAACATGAGTCAAATTCTATGCTTTTCCTACTACAATTAAAAACTAAAAAAAAATTGATAAATTTTAGACTAAGTTAAGGTGGTCAGACACGAGATTTTTTATATTCTGGAAAAGTTGTAGTAGAAAAATCATAATTAATTATTTACTTGGAAAAAATTACAAAAAAATATGGGTCACATCCGAACATGAGTCTACTACTTATATCTAGAATCTTGTAAAAAATTATTATCATTTGATTGTGTTTAAGGTGGTCATACATACACCTTCTTCTTATATTTTTCCTAAAATTTTCATACTATTGCATTGAAATTTGAAATTTCACCATATAGAATATTATTTTTTAAACAAGGGATAGTAGCTTAGAAACTAGATTCAATTTTCTACAGATTCTCTTCTTATACATTTTTGATATAAGATTGATAACTTGTCCAAATTTTTACCTCAACTTTCCTAACCCTGATTTTCTGAATTTTCATTGCCACTTAAGGCTTAGTTTGGCATACCATGATCTTGCACATACCCGTTGCGTTGCTCGATACTAGGTGTAATTACCAATTGAGTTGAAAGCATATGAGGTAAATTAGTATCAAGATCAATGCTCCCATATTCATCACTAAGATCAATAGGATCATCAATAGTATCTTCCTCATCAAGATTAATTAAAATAGGATCTAAGATGCAAACAGGATCATCATACTCATTCATATTAATATCATTAAGAATATTAAATTTTTCCAACACATCAGGCATAGGTTGGTCAAAAGAAGGTAAAGAATTTTGAAGAATAGAAGAACGGGCCCTAGCATTAGCTCTACGCTTCTTACGATGTTCATTAGCATATTTGTTAGGTTTTTCTTTGTTTGACACATGTTGAGAACTAGAAGGAATAACAACTAGTTCCTTCACAGGTTCTGTAGGAGGATTTGTAGGATTCACAGTAGGCTGAGAAGCAACACTAGGAAGTTGAGTAATAGAGCTAGCTGTAATGGATAAAGGAGGTATACAAGGAGTGGGCAAAAGACCACGGTTAACATCTATCCGAGGCATGCTTAACTCGACTATCTTGCGGTGTTTATAGGCTTGATATGAATGAAAAAGGTTGTTAGGGCATGGAGGACATGAATTAGGTAATGAAGGCCAAAAGAAATCAAGAGTAGCACAATCTCTAGGCCTAGAAGGTTGATACAAACTATATGGTTAATCATTTTTACTTCTCCATTATGAATGAACTTAAGACATTTATGAATAGGAGAAGCAATAACATGCATAGAAGTTATCCAAGGAAAACCAAATTTGACTTGAAATTGATCAGAAGTAGGTATGAAAATGAAGGTAGTATCTACAACCTTGCCACAAAGTTTAACAGGAAAGTTAATAGAACCAAGTGCAGGATAGAGAAAACCATTACAAGTTTGGATCCCTGCATCCAATGGATCATAACAGTCACGTTGTAGGTTTTTCATAAAAAAGTTTTCCTCAGTAATAACATTTATTAAAGATGTGGGATCAACAAGACAACCACGCATAGGTATCATAACAATCCTAGCTTAAATATAAAGGGGACCATCAGGAGGCTTAATAGTCTTAGAATCATCAAAAGTAATTGAAAGTTCCCGAGGTCGTTTATCCTTAGTTTGTTTCTGAGGTTTAGGTGGAACTTGAAGTTAAGGTGGAGGCAAAGGATCTTGACCAGTAGGTTGAGAGGAAACGACACACTCCGCATGATTAACAATGTGATTAAGATCATCCATCTTCGAATTGTAAACAATATCCACAGAAGATAGTTGAGTGATGGTATTAGTATCATGTGTAGGTAAAGGATTCATATAGACTTGAAGGTTTTGATTAGGAGGAGAGAAAAATTTGTTCCTATTACCATCAAAATTGTCAATAGATAAAGCATTAGAATCGATTAAGTCTTGAACTTAATTCTTTAGAGAATAACATTTTTTAGTATCATGGCCATTATGGCGATGGTATTGGCAAAAAGCTTTAGAATCAAAGGATTTTGAAGCTATTGTAGTAAAAAGGAGAGGTAAAATAGGAGACAAGGTAAGCATATTAGCACTTAACAACCTACTCATAATAGAATGTAAAGATTTAGAGAGAGGAGTAAACGTACGATTCATACGGAAAGTAGTGGATGCAGAAGTGACATTGTGAGATGCAACAACAACTTGATCAACAACCACATTCGTCTATTTATTAATATTGATATAATTGTTAGGTTTTTGAAAATTATTAGGATTAGGAGTAGTGTCACTCTTATCAATTGAAACAAGAGCCATTGGAATGTTTCTCTCAAATTGACTCACTTGTAATTGATAATGATGAAGTGCTGCAAAAAGTTGTTAAAACAAGGAAAATTCAGTAAGCAGAATCTTATCCCTAATATCCTTTTGTAAATTTGAAATAAACATATGCTGAATATCAATATCAGGAACAAGGTAAGAAATCTAAGCATACAAATTCTTAGATCTACCAATAAAATCAGTCAAATTTTCCTTAATGTTTTGTTTACAATGCATTAAATCAGTTAAGGAAACTTGCGGACCAATGTTATTTTGAAATTGTTGGATGAAGGTATTAGCAAGTTTAGGAAAAGAATCAATAGAATAAGGAGGTAAAGAACAATACCATTGCAAAGCCTTATCACGAAAATTTCTAGCAAACAGTTTAGCTAAAATCCTATGGTCATGAGCATAATCACTACAAAGGATTTGAAATGTTTTAACATGAGTAACATGATCACCTTTAACATTGTAATTCTCATGATGAGGCATATTGGCTTGCTGAGGAAAAACAACACGAATAATGTCTAAGGATAAAGGACTACCCATGTCACATGTAGGAATGCTAAACTTGGATCGAGTTAAGGATGCAAGTTGTTTTTGTAAAGATGACGTAGTTTGAGACAAACTGATGATTGTGGAATCATTAGAAGAAATATGTGACATAGAAATATTGGGAACATTAGGAAAATTGTAGGAAGTGGCAGGAATGGAAGACAAAATTGGTGGAACACTTGGAACCACAGTTGGAAGGGGATTTGAATAAGTAAAAGGTACACTATGATATGAAGGTTGTGATGTAGGTAGAGATACCAGTGGAAAACTCACAAGAATAGATGAAATTGGGAGAGATGTAGTCATAAAAGGAGGAGTATAAGTAGGAATGCTAGGTAAAGGAATAGAAGAAGGTCCCTCACTAGTGACAGAAGGAGTGAATCCTAGATCTTGAGCCTCTAGTGCTAAAGGTTTAACATTCAAATGCACACTATGAGTGATACCACACAAGAGATTAATACCTTAATCACTATCACCAAGGAATTTCTTAAGAGCCTCTATAGCTTAGATGAAATCTTGATTATGATTTTCTTGAATAAGGCAATTTCCCATTTTATCAAGTTCGGTTGAAAGTTTTTGCACTTGTTCAGGAGGAACTCTTAAAGCATCATCCTCATCATGAGATGAGTAAGAAGAGTTATTCTCCATAGAAGGATTGGAATCATGAGTGATCAAATTTTCATCCGAGATCCTAAGGAAAGGAGAGGAAGAATCAGGGTCAAAGGAACCCATTAGTCTATAGATTCTTCTAACTGGGATATTATAAGTAGGACTAGAAGTGGTAAAGCTCATATACCAATGCAATGCAAATGAACTAATTTAGGAAACACAAGATTTTGATTTTTAATTTTTGAAATGTAAATGCAAGATCATAAAAGAAAGCTAATCTATTATAAAAGATGTAAATCTAACAGCAAAAATAAAGAATTGTCTATCGCGGGTTAACCAAAATGTAAGATATAAAATATTACATTTAAATATGATTTTATGTTATCTTACATTTAAAGAATGTTTAGTGTATGACATAGAATGTATTTGAAAGGTAGGGGATAAATAAGATGCTCTCCTTTTATCCTTAGATACACCAATGAAGGATCCAAATTTATTAACCCAAAAGGAAGGATCAATGCATAAATGAATCAATCATTTGGCAATAAGAACAAAGAGGAAGATCTTAAATACCCATTTATTTATTTGAATGTGTGATAGATTTAGAAAGATTATTAACCTTAATTGAAATGGATAGGAGAAAAGTACTAACCTTGAAATGTTGCAGATCTGAAGAATGCTGTTTTTGAGGGTCTGCACTCAGTTTCTGGAAAATTTGAGACCGGATCTAGAGTAAAAATGCAGAGACAAATAAAACCCAAAAATATTTTTTTGTTTTGACACAGTTCTGATTTTGACCCTCAAGTCAATGTCACCATTGACCCATAATTTCTGATTTAGACCTAGGGTGGAATCAACCTAAAAATTCTCCGACATGATATCTGTTTCTAGATCCCAAAAATTTTCCGAAAAGGGTATCCAAATCTGTACTCTGATTTGTTGTTCCGAACCTGTACCTACAAGAAAAATGAATTGTTTGTTGGGGAGGAAGGGTTTGCCTTAGTCAAACCCCGGTTTTTGAATTAAACTCAAAGTATAATTGAAATTGCATAAGTAAAAAAAAGTAAATGAACAAATTCACCTTTCTTATAGAAGCCCTTGTGGCGGATTTGAATCCGTGGATCCACAAGTATGCATGCACCAAATGGATGTAGAATGTAGAATGCGGGATGTCTCTAATCAATTTCTTGTAGATCTTCAACACCAATCTTGAATGGATCTTTGAATAGGAAGAGGCTTGGAGGAATTTGGATGGAGAAATCTTACACAAGATTGCTCCACGGAGCTTGAATCCTTCAGTGGCCACCAATGGATCTCCTTGATGAAATGAGGGTTTGAGAAGTGCTTGAATGCTTGAGAATGGATGAATGCTTCAATGGCTACTTGGCTTTCTTCAAATCTTTCTCCTTAGCTTTCACTTAGTTGATGGTTCTCAAGTCTTCGATTGTTACAATTATGCTTGATGATTGTTCATGGTTAGAGAAAATGAGAGGAGAAAGCTTCCTTATATATGAAACTAGGGCACAATCTTCTAGAGAGGCCTACATAAGAGAATTAAATTCCAATTAGACCCATACCCATAGAAGAGGACCTATATTAAATATAATTTTAGATTTGTTGTTCCGAAGACCGAAACAGCCGATCCGAAAGCGGGAATTAACATTTTCCAAAGCCCAACATTTGGAAACCCTAAAATTCTAGAATTTGAGCCCTGGGACTAAAAAAGATCGATTGTGACCTAGGTCAAGGTCAAGGTCGACCTTGATCAAAAAATGATGACGTCCCATTTTTTCAGTCTGGAGTGTCAGAAATAGGCTGGAAAAAGTGGAAATGGGGCAGAACAGGGGGAAAAATCCAAATCCAAGTTAGGGACCCATTCAAGGCACTTGCCATGACCCAAAACCACTTACTCAGAATGCTAAACTAGTCTACAATGAAATTTCTTCCATTTTCTGACTATACAGAGGGTAATTCTCCCATTATAAGGAGGAGGAATTTAGGATCCATATTTCTATGGGAAACTTGCCCAAATTCAATCCGGTTGGGAGAGAGACTATTCTATTTCCAAGGGAGATTAGAAACTCAATTCCCATCCATGATGTGTTGCATGTGCCAGGATTGGGTATGAATTTGATTTCTATTTCTTCCCTTCAGAATAAAGGATACAATTTACCCTTTAAAGGGGTGCATGTATTAATTAAGCGTAAGGACATAAATTCACTTGTAGCTATTGGATTTAGAAGCGAACGTCTTTACAGGTTGTAGTTTGATACTTATAAGGCATTAATGAGCACCAGTGATCCTATAAAGCAAGGAGATCTATGACATAAGAGGATGATCCATATTCATCATTGGGCACTAAAATTGCTCTATGAGATAGTGACAGGTGTTCCAGAAGTGAGCAGAGAGTGTGATGTTGGTTGCAAGAGATGTCTATTGGGGAATTTTGTGAAAGAAGATTTTTCAAGGAATGAGACCAAATCCAAATGTGTTCTTGATCTAATGCATTCAGATATATGTGGAATAATGTCTACAAAGTGATGCAGTAGTGGCAAGTGTAAGCCTTCAATTAGTGAGCAAATGGTGAGTTTCAATCCTTCAACACCCTAGGTGAAGGGTCAAGTGCTAAATACCTATCATAGGTATGACAAAAGGACTCAAGGAAAGTTATCACAACCCTATAATGCAAGGGAACCCAATCACGAGGTTTTTCCAAAGTCCTAAGCACCAAAGAACAAAAGTTCACAAGAGATCTCCTTAACACAATAAGTACTTAAACCCCCATGAAATGGATACTAAGACCAGGGGTGGCCCAAAATCACTATTCTGGTCTGTTTAGGTCCTATTCTAATAGTTCCAATGGTTATTTCATTCAAAAGCAACCCATAACACTAAAGTGCTTCACAATCTAGGCTTTGGCTTGTATCCTTTTCCAGAGGCAAATTTAGACATAAGTCAAAATGTTTCAAAAGGAGGTGTTAATTTGATTAGGGATTCTAATACCCTTTAAGGCCTTACTAGACATGCCCAAGCACCAAGTAGTGGAGAAAAATAGAGGTCAATGCTGTTACAACTTTTAGACTGGGCTAATAGGCCTAATTAGGGCTCCAAATGCACTACAAGTGCTCTTTCTCCTATGCCAAAACACAAAATAAGAATGGAGGAATGTGTGGACATGTGAAACAACTCAAAATCTAGGATTTGGGCCCTTGGTGAATCCCCAATCAAAATCTATGGTGACTGTCCTAAGCCACAGAATGGTGCACACATGAGATGTACACCTAGGGTCTTGAGGCAAAGCCACTCCTCTGCATCTTCACACTTTTAACCTGTAGAATATGAAATTAAATTGAATAAGGATGAATTACACCAAGAGGCATCAATTTCCCATGGTGGAATCGATCCAAACACTCAAGCCCTAGGTGAATCCTGATTTTTAGCCTCAAACCTAGGCAGTCCCACTAAAAACACGATAACTTGCAATATAGGGAAGATAAACACATGAGACCAGGTGAAAATGGAAGAAGGTTCAAAGCTTCAAATTTTTGGATCACTATTTCATGCCCCCATGACCATACTAGTCTGTACAAGATTGCTGTCCTCTGAAATCTGCAGAAAAATGGTTTATTTTATTGATTTGAAAATGCCAAGTTACATGTTATGCCTTCCACCCACCTGAAAGGGATATTTGAAGGCTTCCCCCATTGGTTCCAACTGATTTTTAAACAACTTGACCATTGGGGGTTTTAGTTACAACCTTTGGCAAAAGTTGTCAAAGTTGCTAAGCAACTTTGACAACATTTTGTGCAATATTTGCAATATTTTCAAGACTAATGACCAAACTTGGTCCTAACTTATTCTAGTGATCCAACATGGATATAAGACCTTAAAAACATGAAAAAGACTAAGATCCTATGATTTTAGGCCTATTGACCACTTTTGACCATAGTAAGCCAGGGGCTTATAATTGTGCCAATCTTGGAACTAGGCCTCACAACTTGGTCTAGGTGCCTAACTAGACTAAACTAGATATGTTTAGGACTCTTAGAGTCATTGTTTGTTGGGTCTAGAGTAGGTGCTCTTGCACCATACTCCCCTTGAGTTTTAAAACTCAAGTTCCTACTTGAGGATAACTGCTCCACTGAAGTGCCATGTTGCTTGATTTGATCTTAGGTCAGCCATGTAGCATCTATGTTGGGGAGTCCCTTCCATTTCACTAGGTACTGCATATACTTCTTGGTTCTGGCCTGCCTTAGTAACTTTGTGTCCAAAATTTCTTCTAACTCCACTAGTTTTCTTTGGGGAAGATTAGTCACATAGTCTTCATTGTTGGTGGTTGTTTCCTCACCTTGTTCATTCATTGCATCTGTTGTAGCTTTATATGGTGTGAGGTCTGCCACATTGAAGATTGGAGATATTTGCAAAGTTGGAGGAAGGGAGATTTCATAGGCATTCTCACCTATTGTGTTAAGTATGCTGCAGGGGCCTACTTTCTTCATTTGTAGTTTGGAGTATCTACCCATAGGTAGTCTCTCCTTCCTTAGGAAAGCCCAAACCCTGTCTCCTACTTGGAAGTGGACCTCTCTCCTTTTGTCAGCATTTTCTTTATACTTCAAAATAGATTTTTGCAATGTTTCTTTTACTTGCTACTGCACCTTTGTGATGAGTTCTGCCAATTCTTGGCCTTGTGCACTGATTTTGAAGTCAGAGGGGAGTTCCATCAGATCCAATGGTCCCTTGGGGTGCAAACCATATACTGCTTGGAATGGAGTTTTA
>MU226629.1:1523844-1541076 GCA_018584345.1 Thuja plicata
CTAGAAGGATGTGTGAAGCATCCATTTCAACCACATCACAAAGGACTTTGTCTTTAAAATATGAAATTGAGAACTCTATCCATGCTTGTTCTGTTACTAGAGTTTGTTGGCCTCTTGTTAACCATGAGACATGATAGGGGAAGGGGTGTGGCATTTTAGAGAGGTTTAATTTCTGAACCATTTCACAAGATACAATATTTTTTCATTTGAACCAGAATCTATAAGTAGATTGCATACCTTTCCATGACACCTGATTTTTGTTCTGAAGAGATTCTTCCGTTGTGGAGGTTCTTGGGCTTGTGGCACTTGAAGGAAGACCTGCCTCATCATCAAGCATACTCGTTCCTTTGGTTCCAAGTCTCCAGCATCAACATTGTCTTGTTTTTTATCTTCATTGACAAGTTGTGCCCTCCTCTCACCTTGGTTGTTGTTGTGTCTCTTCTTAGGGCATCTTCCTGCATGATGTCCCATTTGATTACAATAGTAACATTTCAATGGTCCATTACCTCTTCCTAAATTTTTCCTTCCTCTATTGAAGGGTCTCCTTCCTCTATAGTTTCCTCTTGAATTTGAGTCACTATTTTCTTTGTCTCCTTGGTCAGGGGTCTTGCTATTGCTGCCACTACTTTGTCCCTTGTTCCAAGAGTTTCCTTTCCCTCTAAAGTTCTTCCCACTATCATTACTCTTCCCTTTTCCGAAGTCTTGTTTTCTCTTCCATTTTTCCTCTACCTTGAGAGCCATTTGATAGCACTTATTGACTGTGGTAAGGCAGTGTAGACTTAGCTCTTCTTGAATGGATACTTTCAAGCCATTCATGTACCTTGCTAGCTTTTCTTCCTCATCTTCAGCCATATTGGTCTTCATACATAGTTTTAAGAACTCCTCAGTGTATGAGCCTACATCCATGTCCTTTTGTTTCAGACTTTGCTTCCTCCTATGGAGTTGCACCCCATAGTCCTCAGATACATATGTTTCTTTGATCAATGCTATCATCCTATTCCATGAATTGATCATGTTCTTCCCATTCTTCACCCTCTCTACTTGGATGAAGTTCCACCAAGTTAGGGCTGCTCCCTTTAACTTGGATCTTGCCACCTTTACTCTCTACTTTTTAGGGATGTCTTCACATTCAAATAATGTTGTTAGAGCCTCTATCTAATCCAAGGCTAAATCTATTATTCATCTTGCCATTGAAGACCGACAAATCTATCTTTTCCTCCATGGTTCTCCTTCCCATGGACTTTAAGGCATCTATGAAAGGTATTTGGTCTACAGGGATGTGTTGAACAAGGTCATCCTCCTCCATGTATTCATCTTTCCATTGAAGACCGACAAATCTATCTTTTCCTCCATGGTTCTTTTTCGCTTTCCTCTTCATTTTTAGACTCATCTCCTTTGCTCTTGTCAAGTTTCCTCTCAAGTTCTTGAAGCCTCTTGGTCAAGGCCATGTTTGTAGCCCTTTGCTCTCTCACCATCTTTTCTAACTCACTGTTTGTGACCCTTGCAGGGATCTCTTCTTCTTTAGGAGAAGACATAGCTCTGATGCCACTTGATGCAGCAGTAGTAAGCGGCAGCCTTCAATCAGTGAGCAAATGGTGAGTTTCAATCCTTTAAAACCCTAGGTGAAGGGTTAAGTGCTGAATACCTATCATAGGTATGACAAAAGGACTCAAGGAAGGTTATCACAATCTTACAATGCAATGGAACCCAATCACTAGGTTTTGCCAAAGTCCTAAGCACCAAAGAACAAAAGTTCACAAGAGATCTCCTTAACACAATAAGTACTTAAACCCCCATGAAATGGATAATAGGATTAGGGGTGGCCCAAAGTCACTGTTCTGGCCTTTTTAGGTCCTATTCTAATAGTTGCAATGGTTCTTTCATTCAAAAGCAACCCATAACACTAAAGTGCTTCACAATCTAGGCTTTGGCTTGTAGCCTTTTCCAGAGGCAAATTTAGACATAAGTAAAAATGTTTCCAAAGGAGGTGTTAATTTGATTAGGGATTCTGATACCCTTTAAGGCCTTACTAGACATGCCCAAGCACCAAGTATTGGAGGCAAATAGAGGTCACTGCTGTTACAACTTTTAGACCGGACTAATAGGCCTAATTAGGGCTCCAAATGCACTACAAGTTCTCTTTCTCCTATGCCAAAAAAAAAAGTAAGCATGGAGGCATGTGTGGACATGTGAAAAAACTCAAAATCTAGGATTTGGGCCCTTGATGAATCCCCAATCAAAATCTATGGTGACTGTCCTAAGCCACAGAATGGTGCACACATGAGATGTACACCTAGGGTCTTGTGGCAAAGCCACTCCTCTGCATCTTCACACTTTTAGCCTGTAGAATATGAAATTAAATTAAACAAGGATGAATTCCACCAAGGGGCATCAATTTCCCATGGTGGAATCGATCCAAACACTCAAGCCCTAGGTGAATCCTAATTTTTAGCCTCAAACCCAGGCAGTCCCACTAAAAACCCGATAACTTGCAATCTAGAGCAGATCAACACATGAGACCAGGTGAAAATGGAAGAAGGTTCAAAGCTTCAACTTTTGGGATCATTTTTTCATGCCCCCATGATCATACCAGTCTGTACAAGATTGTTGTCCTCTGAAATCTGCAGAAAAATGGTTTATTTTATATATTTGAAAATGCCAAGTTACATGATATGCCTTCCACCCACCTGAAAGGGCTATTTGAAGGCTTCCCCCATTGGTTCCAACTAATTTTTAAACAATCTAACCATTGGGGGTTTTAGTTACAACTTTTGGCAAAAGTTGTCAAAGTTGCTAAGCAACTTTGACAACATTTTGTGCAATATTTGCAATATTTGCAAG
Source organism: Thuja plicata (assembly GCA_018584345.1). Taxonomy (NCBI): domain Eukaryota; kingdom Viridiplantae; phylum Streptophyta; class Pinopsida; order Cupressales; family Cupressaceae; genus Thuja; species Thuja plicata. Next base: position 1,526,686 of record MU226629.1, read on the forward strand.
ACTAATGACCAAACTTGGTCCTAACTTATTATAGTGATCCAACATGGATCTAAGACCTTAAAAACATGAAAAAGACTAATATCCTATGATTTTAGGCCTATTGACCACTTTTGACCATAGTTAGCCAGGGGCTTATAATTGTGCCAATCCTGGAACTAGGCCTCACAACTTGGTCTAGGTGCCTAACTAGACTAAACTAGATATGTTTAGGACTATTAGAGTCATTGTTTGTTGGGTCTAGAGTAGGTGCTCCTGCACCACAAAGTATCTTAGAGGATATGAGTACTTGGTTAGTTTTTTTGATGATTTTTCAAGGAAGACCTGGATATACTTCTTGAAGAGCAAGGATGATGTCTTTAGTCAGTTCCAAGAGCTCAAAGATCTTGTAGAGAATTTGAAAAGAAAGAAGATAAAGGTTCTTTAGTCAGAAAATGGAGGCAAGTACAAAGAAAAAGAGTTATAGGAGTTCTGTACTAGGGAGGGAATCAAGAGAGAGTGGATAGTTCCTTACAAAATGGGCTTGCTGAGAGGAAGAATCATTCTATATTTGAGGTAGTGAGGGCCATTCTATATGACCAAGATATGCCACATTACTAATGGGAAGAGGCATGTGGTACAATAGTATAATTATAGAATAGGGTTACACATAATTCATTAGGCAAGATGACTACAAAGGAGGCATTTAATGGGAAGAAGCCTGATGTTAGTCATTTTAGGATATTTGGGAGTTTGGCATATTGCCACATTCCAGGGTCTATAAATCTTAAGTTAAATCATTCTATAGAAAGAGGGTACCTTGTTGGGTATAGTGAAACCTCTAAGGAATATTAGATATTTATTCCAGGGACCAAGAGGATTATAGTTAGGTGGGATGTAAAATTCATGGAGGACAAGGCATTTAGAAGGTCCAAATATTTTCCAATAGATTATTAGAGTGAGTAGTCAACAAAAGGTCCAAGGATTGTGCAATCGAATCGAGGGCAGAAAAGCATGAGTACTACTACTAGTATGAGTACAAGGTCAAGTGTTGAGAGTTCTCAGAGTATGGAGCATTGAAAATGCAGGAGATCTAAGAGATACATTAGGAGGAGGTTGATATTTCATCCTTTATAGTTGGTAGAAGGAACCAAGAGGCTCAAAAAACAAAAAAGGATATTTAGGAGTTTGCGGGGGCTCCTAAGACGAGTTATAGACAAAGGAGAAAATTAGCTAGGTCTGATAACTATATGGAATTAGTTAGTCAATTGATACATAGTGATCCTTCTAGTTATCAAGAGAACATACAACATCAAGTGTGGAGAGATGCGATGGTTAAGGAACACACCCCAATAATGCAGAATGATGTATGGGAGGTTGTGACTAGACCAACATACCAAGGTTTTTGAAAAGGGGTTCTCTTAGAAGGAGGGAATAAGCTATGAGGAGACATTTTCTCTAGTGGCTAGGTATACTTCTATACAAGCTATGATATCATTTTCAACACAAATGGGATGGAAAATAATCAAATGGATGTCAAGATGATGCAACGATGAGTTTAAAGAGGAGGTATACATAGAAAAACCAAAAGTTTTTGTAGTACACAACAATGAGACCTACATGTGCACATTGAAGAGAGCCTTGTATGGACTCAAGAAGGCTCTTAGGATGTGGTATGAGTGGATTGATAAATACTTACAGGGTATGTTCTTTGTGAAGAGTGAGGCAAATGCTAACCTCTACTACTTTGTAGTTGGTGGTGAGGTGCTCATTCTTGTTCTATATGTAGATGAATTATTTTTAAAATGTCCACTAGGGATCATAGAAGAGTACAAAAGGGACCTTGTAGCATAATTTGAGATGAGGGATTTGGGACTTATGCACTACTTTCTAGGAATAGAGGTGTGGTAGACAAATGGAGAGATTTTCCTTGGAAAAGGGAAATCCTGCATCAAAATCTTGAGGAGGCTTAGGATGGAGCATTGCAGAACCATGTCTACACCTATGATCATGAATTGGAAGAAGGTAGATACATCTAGGGAGAAGGATCTAGATCCTACCTTATAGAGGCATTTGATTGGTTCTCTCATGTATTTGGTCAACAACAAGGAAGATATATAGCTTTCGTAGTTAACTCTCTTAATCACTTCATGGTTGAGCCAAAGAGAATACATTGGATAGTGGAAAATCATGTGCTACATTATTTGAGTTGTACAATTTAGTATGGGATTAGATATACTTGAGGTGAAGGAATCAAGTTGATAGGCTATATTGACATAGATTGGGCGTGTCGTACAAAGAACAAGAAAAACGTTTTAGGGTATTGTTTCAGTTTGGGATCATGAGTTGTCTCTTGGTTTAGCAGGAAGTGAAAGTCCGTGGCTTTGAGTTCTACAGAAGTAGAATACATAGAAGCTGTCATGGAAATATGTAAAGCTATATAGATTCAAAATTTTCTAGTAGACTTGTTTGGTCAGAGGGTTTGGACTAAGGTGATACACTGCGAAAATTGGAGTTGCATCAAGTTGTCTGAGAATGCAATGTTTCACGACAAGTCTAAGAATATAGACATTAGGTATCACTTCAACAGGGATTGTGTACAATGAAGGGTTTTTCAGATACAGTATATACCTACAGATTAGCAGGTAGCAGACATTTTGACAAAGACATTGGGGAAGACAAAATTCATCTTCTTCATAGATAAGTTGGGTGTTGTGCAGAGCACCTTCCTCGCTAAGAGGGAGTGTTAGATTTAGCAGCTTGGATAGGTACTTCCATATCCTAAATTAGAAATATTTTGATTTCCCTAGTGACTTCTAGAAATTTATAACTTGGAATTTTTCATATATTTGTTAATTATAAATTTCTAGAAAATTTTTAATTAGAAATTTCTAGAAAGATGCTAATTACAAACTTCTAGAAAGTTGTTAATTATAGACTTCTGGAAACTTCTTAATTAATGTCTAGATAATATTAGCCATAGTGGCCATTGGTTACACAATGAGGAGGTTATAAAATGGGATCAAAGGGCATTTGGAAAATATAATTTTGAAAAATATATTTTTAGTGATAGCAAAGGTGAAGAGAGAGCATAGGGTACCACAATAGAGGAGAGGAATTGCAGCAGTAGAAATATAGGGAAGAATTTTTTGGAAATGAAAATATTGTCAAAGATCTACCAGTAAGAGGAAAATATTTAATGTATCTCTTGATTTGTCAAGTTTAATAATATTTCTCTCCTGCTGAATTGGTTTTCCCCTTGGGGTTTTTCTAGGGACAATTTCTCCAAAAATATTGCGTCTACTATTTTAGATATTTTCTTTTCTTTTCCTGTGATTTTAGTAGTGAAATTTTGGCTGTGTTTTTTTAGTATTTGATGTAAATTAATTTTTTCAGCAGTGAAATAATCTATTTGGATAGGAGATTAATAATTAGTAGTTGCAATAGATTTTTTAGAGCTCACACTTGTTATTAAATATGCTCATGACATCTGCATAAACTGAATCTTGGGAAATCCAATTGAGAATAAGATTTTATGAATATGTAAAAAAGGTAAGGATCTTGGCAATGAGTATGAAAATACTTTACTTATTAACGAACCTACTAGACTATCTTACCAGACTTTGTTTTGCAAACTACAATTTGATATGATAAAATTTAAAAAGAGGGCTCTCAATAGACAAAGAAAGAGGATTGGTTTTAGAGAAGTTTTATCAGTTTGTTCAACAAGGAGAAATAGAAACTATGGGTAGGAAAAGAGATGGGAAGGGGAAAACAAAGACTATTGGCATTGACTTCGAAATAAATTATAATCGTGTGGGAGTATGGCGGAGTGACAGAGTTGAATTTTTTTGTTAACAAGCAAGATAACATAACTACTCCTTCTGTGGTTGCTTTACGGCCAACGAGAGACTTTTTTGAGATGCTGCAACATTCTAGATATCTTCTAATCATGTTAACACTGTCTTCGATGTGAAAAGAATTATTGGAAGATGATTTAAGATCTCCCAATTGGAGAAAACCCCATGATAGGCCGGGAAGCAGGGCTAGGTGGTAATCTTCTCTTTCTCTGCCAACCACTTACTTTGTACAAAATCCAAAGCACCGCCCGAATTGCTACTGCGCTGCCTAATATTGATGGAGATTCTACATTTACAACCAATCTAGGCAAAGACATATTGATGAAAACTATGCTAGATTTGATTGTTGAAGCTAAGAGGCTGAAATTCAAAGGTGAAAAATTTGAGAAGCGAAGTTCAAGGGATTATAAGGCATACATGAATAAATTCTTTAAGAGAGGTGAGAAGCTAACAATCGCACCAAATTAAAATGGGTTTAAAATATCCCTTCTCCCTCCTCCTTATGCTCTTGCCTACTATCATGTAATGAAATAATTTACCCTAGAAGTTAGATACATGACCTTCCATGCCTACCATTTCCCTATTTTTAATCACATTAGGAATGCGCAGAAGATTAATATGTTGTTTTTCCTATTTTTTTTGTCTAAGTAGCAGTATAACTAATGAGGCTTCCCCTTCTTCCCACTAAGGGCTAATGTATGTCCTATATCAACATGAATTTTATCTATCCCCTTTTAGGAGTAGGTTTATGTCCTATCTTGAGGCTGAAGCTAATGAGAAAAGTGAACCCCCTCATAGTTCTATCCATATTTAACTCATTAAAAGTGATCCTTTACTAAAAAAACCTAACCCTTAGAAGAAATTTAATGCCACTAAGCCCTTTATCAAAAAACCCCTTGAAGAAAAGCTATTAGATATCACCCCTAAAAAAATGCAGACGTGCTATGAGTAGATTGAGCCTAAATAAGCTGAGGAGAATTGAGAAGGGTACCAAAATGGTGACTTCACTTGTCAAAATTGAAGATAACAATTTAAGAAGACAGATGAAATAAAGACCCAAGGTGATACCGAAAAAATTTATGAGCTGTGGAGAGAGAAGGTCAGCTAGGTTGTTAAAAAGGATCTAAAAGGGAAGAAATCTTTGGAGGAAATATCCCCTGAGATGAACTTTCGAGATGACCCAGAGGAGGAGGAGTCTTTGGATAACTTTGATGATGAAGATTACAAGGGGGGAAGAGTGCTCTGAAGGAGAAAGTAAAGAGAAATCTTTGGACATTAGTATTAATTTTTCTGACTATGAAGAGGTAATGAACATAGCTTGTGCCTCCCCTGCCCACATGAAAATTGATATTAGGTGAGGCTCCCCTATATTCCCAAGGAAAAAGATACTCCTATTAATTTAAATTAACAAATTGAGAGTTTTTTAAAGAGTGATGACCCTAGAAGATAATGCAACTTCCTTAGAGCATAGGAAACAACTATTTGATCAAGCTATTTCCACCCTTTGTAGGATAGAAAATGGAATAATTAAGAAAGTTGTGTTTGTTGTGGTTTTAGGCCAGGGTAGAATTAAGAGAAGAGACAAGGGGAAGAGGAAAGCAGAAGGAAATAGGGAAAAGGAAGAGCACAAGGAGAATGGAGACTAGACCATGAACCTAAAGAATCTCTCACAGAATTGGGAGTTTATATCTAAATAGGATGATTCTAAAGATACTAGTAGTTAAGGCCTTTGGCCTTTGGGTAATGATTTTCAAGGTGTTAGTTTTTTCTATTTTAGGGATGTCTTTGGTTTTTATTGTTAAGAACTATTTATTGTTAATTTTTTATACTTATGGCCCACCAAATGAGACTATCTTGTTAGTGTTAGTGTAGGATTTTATTTACTAGATGGGTTATTTATCTTTTCCTTTATTTCTTGGATTTCCTCCACATGTTTTTTAATCTTGCTTAGGTGTGAATGTAGGTTCCTCCACCTACCAAATATAGTTAGATACATTTACTAAATGTAGTTGGCTGCATTTACTAAATGTAGGTTCCTCCACCTACCAAATGTAGTTGGCCGCATTTACTAAATGTAGGTTCCTCCACCTACCAAATGTAGTTGGCTGCATTTGTTAAATGTAGTTGGCTGCATTTAGTAAATGTAGTTGGCTGCATTTACTAAATGTAGGTTCCTCCACCTCTCCTTTGCCTATATAAATAGACTTCCTTGTATTTGAAAATAGAGAGATTGGAGATATTGTATAGGCTAGGATAATATAGATTTCCCTTGATGCTATTATGCCTTTGAGCATTTAAATCAAGTTTATCTAGTATTGTTATTTTGTTCATTTGATTTCCAGTTATTCATCTAATACTTTCAATTATATTTTGGGTTATATTTGTTTTAACAGATTCTAATAGTTATTTATATGGATAATGGAAAAATATCATAGTCATATATATTTTGATTATGGTTATAACTCTAAAGGTTACAATGACAGAAGTAGGTATGTTAATATGTTGTTTCTTTTGCTGTGTTCTTGGTTTTTGGTTAATTTTCATTGTTGTAGGGTTCTCAGTCACCAGACTGTACTGATTTGAGTCTTGACTATGATGTGATAAATTATATTCTCTTGGATCAGGGCCATTTCCCTACCGACTCAATAAAAAACATATCACAACCTCTCAACATACACACATCCCACTAGCATCCATACTAATTCTTGCCTCTAATAATCCATTAACTAAGAAACAAAAGTAAAGGATACTTATATGTCTCTTCATGTTCTTCAGTTAATCTCCATCTCCATAAGTGAGATTTTCCTTCTTCTCCACCACTACTTCCTCTCCTCCCCTTCAATACATATTCTCTCAAGGGAGAAGTGGGTAATGCCCCCTATTCCAATTTTCCACCACATGTGTAGGGATTTCAACCGAATACACATCCCCGAAATCTTTAAAATCGTCACATTAAAAAATGTGAACTTTTGAAGGGTCTTGTGAAACCTAAAGGAAAATATCACCTATCCTAAAGGTTCCTAACCCCAACCTTTTGACCCTAGGAACCTATTTTTGGACACATCGATAAAATTGACCAAATAACACCTTTTAAAAGACCATAGAAGTACCCATACGAGTATGAACCTCATCCAAGGGTTTCCAAACCTTAACCTCTTATTCACCACATGACTTCAAATTATATACCCTCTGAACACATATAAACTCAACCTTCACTATTAGAACCATTAGTCATGATAATTATATCCCTTCATTCCATTCAAAAGAAACTAAGGTTGCTTTTGTAACTTCTACAAGTGGTATTGGCGAGATATAGTTCTTTCTTCCTCCTCCCCTTTACACACCCTCTTTCCTACATTATACAACCCCAAGGATAGTTAGATCATCATAAAAGTTATATTAGTTTCTATCCATATTTCAATAATTCTATTTGTGAATTATTTATTTATCCATTTTAAGAATACAAAAATGAAGCCATATCCTATATTACATATGTACAATGTGTGATTATTGAGTAATAATTGTCAAATCAACATATTGGAATACTATAAATTACCTATTCTAATTTCATCTTATACATTGGAATACTATAAATTACCTATTCCAATTTTGTCTTATACATGTAAATATAAGAAAACAAAAATGAAATAATGCCATCATCGTTTTAATGCCATTTTAATTTAACTAACTAAAATATGTATACAACAATTAGGGTTGCATCAACATCTATCAGCAAGTGTTTTAACCAGAAAGTCATTCTAATCACCACTGAAGTTTTTTTTTTTTTGATGAATAGAGGCCTTTACTATTAAAATGTATAACAAAGTACATTATTCACAAAAAATCCCGGGGGATAAAAAATCACCCTACAAAGTCACTCGGCATCAAGCCGGAAAAAAAGAGCTATTCATAAAAAAAAAACATTATAAGAAAATCCCTCAAGCTGCGAGAGTAGTAGCAGAAGAGGGCGGAGGATATTTATCTGGCAGATTGCCCCACACATTGGGTCCAGGGGTCTGGTCGAGAGGCGACCACCCATCTTCAATTTCTTTCTCCATCTCTCCTTCCTCCCGCCTAGGAGAAATTGCAAGGGCCAGGCGGGGGATCTTATCAGAAGGGGCGGGAGGCCATAGAAGAACAATGGCTGAAGGCCGAGCAGCAGTAGAGGCAAGCACAAGAGGCCATTCAGAAGCTGAGGCCCTCCTACCAGGAGGAGAGGCAGAGCGGTGACGCCAAGAGCGTAGTGTTCTGGAACACCTTGCAGAGGCACTCCTGCTATGACGCCGACCCCAGGGTGGCGTGTGTTCAGCAGAGAGATAATCTGGCAGCACCCTGGAAATAGTACATGGGGCATTACCCCAATGTTGCAGTAACTCCTGTAAGTGGGCAACCTCGAGGGCCACCTTATCATCTTGAATTTGAATCTGCATCATGACATTAATACATAAACATGCCTTAGCATAGAGAGAACATTGATATCCAAAAAGCTGTGAGAAAAAATAATCGCATTGTGATCTTTCCATAAGGAAAACAAAATATCCATCCTAAAAGCATGCCAAATTTGGGTAAACTGGGAAGGCATTCTGGGAGAGTCACCAAGAAAAGCCATGTGCCAAGAGAAAGGCTCAGGCCGAAAAGGCATAAAAAAACTATGAATCCAATTCCAGTAATTCTGGGCCCGACCACAAAACCAGAAAATATGCATAATGGTTTCATAATGCCCACAAAAAGGGCATTTAGGATTAGGCACACCTAAGTGCCGAAGCCGAGCTCCTAAGGGTAACCCTTGGTAGAGCAGACACCAGGCAAAGTGAGAAATTTTGGGTTCAGTGATAGTATCCCAAATAGTGCGAAAATGCCATCTTCAAGTGCTCTGTGAGGAAGAGAGATGCCAACAATGATTGAGAGACTCAACCATCGGGAAATGAGGCACCAACCACGAGTATCCAAGTTTAGGCTTATAGTTGGTAAATGGTGTATCTGGGTACCATTTCCAATCTTTCCACCAAGGTTTAACTGATTGAATGCCAAGTTTGTGCAGGAGGTGTGGCGGAATAGCTGATACAAGCAAATCAAAAGTCTGACGATCTAGGCGAGTGAGTCGGAACTGAACCCAAAAATCATCCCAAGAGCAGAGACTCATGGTGGCTCTAGAAAACAAATCCTTGGGCATTTGAATTCCTCGTTTGTGAAAATGGAGAGCACTAATCCCCTAAATTTTGGCCAAAGGAAACCCTTGCTGGGCAAAGAGCGGGGACCACCAAATATTTTGCTGATTGAATGAAAGCCCATCATGGAATCCATTACCAACCCAACGAAGCCAGGGTTTAACTGCCTCCCAGGCACGCCAAATACTTTTGGCAACAAAGGTACCTTGGATTTGAACAGGATGTTTCATAACCAAGAGGGTTTGAAAGCCAATTCCTTTCCAAGCCAGTTTGTGCAACGGATACCCAGAAGAAATACAGTGGCGAAGTAAAACTTTCCAGGCCTCGTTGCTAGTGAGGCAACGCACAATCCACTTTGCACAAAGGGCTAAGCCCTGCTTCTGAGTATCAAGTAAACCAAGCCCACCAGAGGCCTTGGGGAGACAACAAAATTCCTAGGCAACTCTGTGAAAGCCTTGGTGATTTGCACCAGAGGCCCAAAGAAAATCCCTCAACAATTTCTCAAGCTTCTTGTACGAGGCCTTGGAAGGAGCCCAATAGGAGGAATAGTAAACATGAGTAGCAGCCAAGACCTTAGAGCAGATCTGAAATTTACCAGTGAGCGAGAGCGGCTTGGTAATCCAATAGGTAAGCTTCTTTTATATTTTAGCTAAAACAACATTCCATAAATTAGTAGAAGTAGCTTGAAAAGGAAAGGGTATACCAAGAAATTGAAATATTTCCCCATGCTGGATCCTGGACCAACCAAACTAGGAAAACTAGGGCGGATAAGGATGGGATGACTGTCTATAGCACAAGGTTTTATGCCACTGAATGACAGAGCCCGAAGCTAAATAGAAAGTGTCTAAACACTACAAGTCTTCCTTGATATTCTCTTAATCCTCAGCAAGAGTGAGAAATGAATCATCAGCAAAATGGCCATTAACCAACTGCTTTGTGGAGTTGGGTAAAGCAATCCCATGAACATGGCCCAAATAAATAGAATGAGCTAATAAGTAGCCAAATCCTTCGGCTACAAGAACATATAAGGCAGGAGCAAGAGGACATCCTTGCCGAATGGATCTGAAAAGCCCAAAGGTGGAAGATTGTCTGCCATTAATGGTGATGCAAGTAGAGGCATCTTGAAAAAGCATTTGCACAGATTGAAGAAATCTGGGGCCAAAACCCAAAGCATGAAGCATAGAAAGAATAAAAGGCCATTCAATACGATCATAAGCTTTAGCAAAATCAATTTTGAGAAAAAGAGATTTTTGTTGAGACTTTCAAGCCCATTCCATACCTTCCCAAACCGCTATGATATTATCAAGAATATATCTTGATTGAATAAAGTCAGTTTGCTCTGACCTAACAATTTGAGGGAGGATGTGGTGAATCTTAAGAGCTAGAGCCTTAGCAATGATCTTATAAGAGACATTAAGCAGGGTAATAGGCCACCAATTGCAAATATCCTCAGGGTCCCCAGCTTTGGGGATAAATTTGATGTTGCCTTTATTGATAATATCGCCTAGAGATTGGGAGTGATAAGCTTCAAGATAAACCTGATGAAGATCAGGACCAATGGCATCCTAGAGAGTTTTATAAAACTCACAGGGAAACCCATTACAACCTGGAGCTTTATCGTCAGCCATGGCAAAGAGAGCTTCCCGGAGATCTTGAAGGGTAAGAAGCTGATCACAGAAAGCAAGCTAGGATGGTGAAACACATTGAGGCACCACAACAATGCAATCTGCACAAGCTTGGTTGTTGGTAGGTGAAGATCCCTGAGTTGAAAAAACCTGTTCATAATGACGAGCAAAGGCTTGCAAGATATCAGGAAGCTCTGTGAGGAGAGACTACCCCTCTTGGATCCTGGTTATACCCACATTGGTTTGATGTGCATGGAGACTAGAAAAAAATTCTTTAGAGGCCTGATCTCTGACTTTTAACCAGTGCAGTCGGGCCTTGATCTGAGCACCTCTGGCAACATAGTTGTCTGCAACTTGTTTTTGCTGACGCAACTAAGCAAGTTGAACTTGCAAGGTTTGATTGAATGGATGAAGGGCTAAGGCCTCTGTGGAAACACAAAGAGCTTTGGTGTTAGCCTCATAGGATCGACGACGGTAAATGGAAAGCTATCAACCATAAATGCATAAAAAGCAAGCTGTACGATGGATGGCATCATTCCACCATTGAATCCAACCAGACAAATGTGGAGGTCTAGGCTTAAGGTTCCAAACCCGATGAATGTGGGCCATCATGGAAGCATGATTGAGAACATAAGTATTAAAGAAGAATTGAGTGGTGGGAGGATGTGCCTTAGCTGTCTTCCATTCAATAATGAATTGAATAGGGAAGTGATCTGACAAGTTCACATCAAGAAGAGGAGTAACCGGCAAGGCTTGTTTTTCAGAAAAAGAGAAAAAGACTGTGTCATAATCATAGCACGATCAAGCCATTTGTGAATTATGTCAGAGGAGGCTCTAAAATTAGACCATGTGTGCCAAACACCATCAGTTCGGTGGCAGCCAAGATTGGGATAAAAAAGGCCCAATTTATTACGCATGTAATACCAGGCCTCCCGTTCACCAGCTGTCCACCGGAATGGCAGAATGCCATCCTTGTCAGAAGCCACTTCAACCATATTGAAGTCACCACAGAAGAGCCAAGTTGCAGGTGGTAGAGAATCAACAAGCCAACACCACAGGTGAGATCTCTCAACAGCATCATTAGGAGCATAAACATTAGCTATGCCAAAAGAATGATTCTCAATAATGAAGGTGGCCCAAACAGATTATTGTATGGGATCTGAACCATGACTGATTAAAAAAGAATGCCAATGAGGAGAAAGGAGAGTAACAACTCCACCTCAATCAGCCTTGTGCTAAGAACAAAGAGCAAGGCTCTTAGGCCAAATAATTTTACAGGCCGCATCAAGCATAAAACTAGAAATTTTAACTTTCTGGAGGCATAAAACATCCATATTACTAACACGATGATGAACATCTCTGACAAAGTACTTTCGGGGCAAGTCTGTCAAACCCCTGACATTCCATGAGATGTACTTCATGAGAAAACAGTGTCGGCCATACCATCATCATCCCCAAGGGATGCAAAACTATTAGAAAAATAAGAGAAATTGTTCCTAGGAAGTTCCATGGAGACATTTCGGCGCTTTTTTTCCATACCCTCCTGTGCGACCTCAGCACACCCGTCAGGGCTGCGAGAGCGGTGGAAGTTGGAAGGAGTGGAAATCACAGAGGCTGCATGAGGTGTGCGAACCCAAGGAGGGTTGGTATCCGAATGCAAAATCTCTTTCCCCTACTGGCCAAGGTTTGAAATGGGAGCAGTCTCAGCATGAGAAGCAACCCGAGGCTCCACAGCAGGAGGTGGTGGTTGCGAAGCAGAAGTCGAAGTGACAGGTTTATCCTGTTTGTTCTTGAGGCCAATTGTTACCCAATCATCTTTTTTGTTTTCTTCTTTTTTACCAGCTTCAATGGGCCGCGAACCATAATCCTTAGGAGGCAGTTTAGGCCGAGGAACTGCCAAAGGGCAATCCTTGATTTTATGCTCTATAGATTGACAACGATAGCAAGTGTTGGGAAGGTTGAGGTAGAGCACCTTCTAAGAGAATATGGTGTCGCCAACCTGAATCTCAACAGATTTTTTAAGATCTCGAGAGAGATCGACTTCAATGCAGAGCCTCTTTTGAGGTAGGGGGTTAAGAAAACAATCATGCTCACTATAGATAACCCTACCTATCTTTTACGCAATGGAATGCATGAAAGGCCAACAGGGTAGAGGAAGACCAAGAAACTCAACCCACACAGGGAATTTTAGCTTCTTGTCATTAGAGACCGAAAAGTCTCGAGACCAGCACTGAAAAACTAAAAGGGAAGCCCTAATATTCCAGGGTCCCTTGGAAAATATAGCATCCACATGAGTGGGATTGGAAAAGTGAAACAAAAAAAAACCCTTGGTGAGACTCTGAATGCCATCCAGGCGGATTCCATGAGGAGTCCAGGCTTTTGCCACCCAATCTTTAATCATATTTTCAGGTGGGTTTCGACCCAGAAAGTAACCAATAAGGGTATGTGTTTCAAGCCAAGAACAGGCATCATCAAACTCATGAATGGGAAAAACAATATCAGGCTGAGACATACCTCATGAAACACCTTGGGAACAAACTTGCAAGGTCTCTTTCTTGGAGGCGCCATTGTTATCCATCATCAGAATAGCATCAGCATCAACTGCTGGGCTAGTGGCGGCCGGGGCCATAAATACTAAGGCAAATCCCGCAGTAAATGCGGTTTGAAAGGACAGGAGGGCTCAGAATAGCAACCCGACTCTAAACCCTAACAGAGCCAAAATCCAAACAATCACCGACAAGGGATATTTCCGCCAACTAAAAAAAATTCCTACACCTTCCACCACTGAAGTTTTACATGTGTCATTCTTTAATAATTGATTATTTCATACGAGATTGCCCATGTTTACGAATCTCATGAAGATCTGGGATGGAATTTTGCGTGTGCGAGCTATCACATCATTTTATATAAGTTTTGTGATTTTAAAGAATTAACAATATATATTTATGGAGCTCCCATAAGAAATTGATTAGTAGGTGGCCCGCAATAATATATTATTAAGAATTTTGTACGTAACCTGTTGGTGTTGCGTTTATATATCATCATAATGTGATTTTAGATATAAGATTTTTTTTTTTTGATGAATAGTGCCTTTTCTATTAATAAATATTAAAGTTACATATCCACAAAAAAGGGGCCGGGGGATATTAAAATCACCCCGCAGAGTTCACACGAAAAAAAGCCAGAATCGAAGACTATTCATAAAAAAAAAATAGGCCATTTAGGCAGCAATAGCAGTAGCAGAAGGCGGAGGATCTTTATCATCAGGTCCCCACGACTTAGTGGGATTGACAGGAGGGTCGGGAAGCGACCACCCATCCTCATCTTCTTTTTCTTTTTCTTTTTCTTCCGCCCGGGGTGGGGAGATAGCAAATGCCAGGCGGGGAAGTTTGGAAGAGGTGGCAGGAGGCCAATTCCAACCCCGGCGAGTATCAGGAGCAGCAGGAGGAGCAGACTGTGCCGGAGCCGGCGCCCACCCAGAATGCCGAGGCGGAGAAGCCGAGCGGCACTGCCATCCGTCCCCACCACCTCTCGGAGAGTGGTGCCGAGGGGCTTGGGACCGAGGAGTGTGCGAGCGGCGTGCTGAAGAACTGCGACCGCGGTGGTGGCCTCTGGGAGGCGTTCCCTCAGCAGAAAGGGCATCCGGAGGCACACGAGCAACCGTACAGGGAGCATTGCCCCAGTGGTTGAGCAGCTCCTGCAGGTGAGCTACTTCAAGAGCCACTTTATTTGCTTGCACCTGAATCTGCATCATAACATTAT
>MU226629.1:1553105-1593966 GCA_018584345.1 Thuja plicata
GAAATAAGAGAAAGGGCATCCATTATATAGAAAATTGAAAGAGAGGTTACATTATGGTGTTCAACCATATTCACCAATATTACAACCATAATATTAAAGACCTACAACTATCAACTACAAACATAAACATACACAACCATATATTTAATATGGGACTCAATAGTCAAGAAAGACAACAAGTATTCTAGAAAGGAGGCCGAAGTCAATAACAACTACCAATGAGAATTAATAGTGCTGTCAAAAATTATGACTAGAATTATTACTTTTGGGTGATGAAGCATTGAATTATATTGTGTATTGACTTCTAAAATCTTCAGAATAATGAGCATGATATATTTTTAACCCACTTAATATCAATGAGGGAAATAAAATTCCTTTAAAATTCCTTTTAGCAATAGATCATATGTCTAGAATACTTGGCGAAGATGAGCTTGCCACTGAGAGAGCAATTACGAGGAAACTTCATTCCACATTCTAAACTTATTAAAAATTTCCTTTGCAGGCTTCCTTTGCTTGCTTCGTTTGAGAGATAAATATATCATGATTCAATTACTCTCACGTATTATATTTTATATATTATTTTATGTAAAGGATTGTTAATTAAAAATAACATATATTTTAATACACTAATACTCTCTAACTTAATAGTTTGTATATAAATTTCTCCATTTTAAATACAAAGTATAATATAATAATAAATACATAAAAAAATTTCTTGCATAAAAAATTCTTCATATTGCTTTGTTTTTAATGGAAAATGAAAATTAGAAACTGCATTCTATAAAAGTAACCTCATTCGTTGATAGACACATATCTGCATACTCAAAGATAATTTACGCAATAAGGTAACTGCCATTAATAGATCATGAGCTCATATGTAGATTTCTGAAACAGTACTACCTCTGAACTAGCTAATTAAATGAACAAGATAGCAGAGAAAACCAAACCAATAAAAACAGTGACTAAATAACAAATCAACTAATTGATCAAACATGAAAAAAAAATTGAACTCTCATATGTAGAATTTCCTATTTTACTACTCAAAATGAAAAATGATACTTAGCGATGTTTATTGTAGCTTACATACCACAAAATAAAGTCTGATTTTTAAAGTATACTTTGCTGTCCAAAAACTACGTAGGAAATAATTAGAGTTCACTGCTACTAACAAGAGTTTTGTTTTTTTACTGTACGTGAATGCACTTTGAATTCTTTGAACAATAAAATGCTGCCAGTTATTACAGGCTGAAGATTACAAAGATAATAACAAGAAAAGTCGTTGCATTATTTGAACTTCTTTACAAACCGGTAAAATATGAAACTAAACTAATGGAAACAATAAATTATTGTTAGAAGAGACTAACTGAAGCTATACCCATCACATTGTAAAATCACATGGAGGATCTCTTGCAACTGGCATATTAAGCATCATTTATCTACACAGCCCCCTTAATAGTGAGAGGGCTCACAATCTCATCATGCTGCAGGAGCACCCAAGAACCATTGAAGAAAAACATGATCGTGTGAGGTCTTTTGAGCCATTAATGTAGTAGGCCATGATAAGTCCATTTAAATATTAAACAAGGTCCTATGGACCAGATGTAACCATGATAAAACATTTGTAAGTCATACAAGTCATTAGTTGTATAGGTATGTTTGTAAGGCTGAATGGGTCAAGGTGGTCAAAATGCTTCAATAGGACTAAAATTGGTGTTTTTGGTCTTTTATGACCTATTTAAACTTGTTTGTAAGGTTGGAATGGAGTTTAGTAGTCTAGTTGAGTGGTTGTGTAAAAGTTCTCAAAGTTGCACAAAAAGTTGCTATTGCTACTTTTCAACTTTTAAGCAAAAAAAAAAAAGATGTAGTTCTTGTTATCAAATGCCCAAAGGTGGTTATAGGAAGTTGGGAAAGGTTATTTATAGGTATATAAATCCTGTTTTGGTCAGGGATAGAACAGAGATTGCAGAGGTTAGATTTTGAAGAATTGATAATAAAATTTGTTCTTTTTACGCAGCCTGTGGACAATTAATTCTATGATTTTTGCCCTTTACATGTTCTTATTGAATTTTTTGATAGAAAAATATACATGGATGGAAAACCCTTTGAGTTTACTTTTGCTTAAATCTGGTTTGGCGTGTTTTCATTAATATTGGAGAAAGTTACACCATTTTAGTGACTGCAGGTCTAGAATTTCTCGGTTGTTTTTCCTGCAAATTTGCTGCTCTTTTGTTTGGTACGGATCCATACTATAACCAAATGGTCGGGAACTTATATTTTTAGAAAGGTGGATGATTCTTCTCTCATTTTCCACTATTTTGGGTTTATTTCATTTAGTATTGACAAAGTTGGAGGTATTTTTCCATAGGTGGATGATTCTTCTCTCATTTTCCACTTGTTTGGGCTCATTTCATTTAGTATTGACAAAGTTGGAGGTATTTTTCCGCAAGTAGGTCTGAAACCCTTGTTTACAGAGGTGTTGACAGAATTTTTCTCATATCTCATAAACTAACCATGGGAAAATTTCAAAAATGGAGGGTTAGGCAGTTTAATGTTTCCTCTTAAATATACAATTTGTTTTAGAACAAAATGTTGAGTTTCAATAGAATTGGATGATGCCGTAGGTGACAAAATGTTGTTTGGAGAAGCAAAGTTGATGGTTTGGAGTGAATATTGTGAGAAGATGGATCAACCTTCATCATGTGAGTATTTGGATAATGTGTGTAGGTCATATGGAAGATGTTTGAATGTTTTTAAATGTTTGGAGAAGAGTTCATGGTTGAGTTCCTTAAAACCTTCTTGTTTTAGGCCTAGAATGAGGGTTTGATAGATTAGGTATTTGGTAAGTGTGTAAGAGCCCAAAATTTGTGGATTCATTCTATTTATAGCCTTTATAGTAGATTAGGATAGAATTTTGGTCTTGGTTTTATGGTTTGGTAGAGTTCCTTTACAAAGGTGGTCTAATAGGCCTAGTTGAGCAGGGAAAAAGATTGGAATTGGGAAGGTTGGTCCAAAACAACCAAACATGATTTTGAGATATGTTTTGTGTCTTGGAAAAGGGCATTTCAGTATGTAATTATTTTTTGGATTTATTTGTGAAGTCTGAAAGTTTGAGCTCCAACATAGTGAGGATAGGGCTAATTTATTGGAACAAAGAGAGTTGTCTTAGAATTGATTTGTCAATCCAAATGGTTGATCAAATCATGAAATTATGAACAAGATAATCTTGTTAGATTCCTTAATAAGGTTGGAAGAAGGCCTTGAGTCATTATCATAGGTTGAAGCCATTGTATACTTGTTGCATTAAAGGAATACTGTGCTTGTTTGGTTGAGCAGTCAAGGCTTGATCAGATAAATTTAGTACAAACTTATTGATCCCCATCTACCTCTCCATCAATTGGTATCAGAGCTACATGATTTAGATTTTTTGAAAGGTGAAAATACATCATGGGTAATAGAGGACCCATGGAAGAAGATATGCTGCAAAGGAATGCCCTTTTATGGACCATATACAAATGCCAAGGTAAGGTATGTATTGTAATGGCGGATTCATTTAGTTTGGATAATTTGGTATCTAAGGAAATGGTGGATAAGTTTTAATTAAACTTTTTTCCTCATGCAGCACCTTACTCTATTTCTTGGTTGAATGATGACCATAATTTGAAGGTGAAGGAACAAACTTGGGTTAAATTTCAAATAGGCTCATGTAAGGACAAGATTTTGTGTGACGTTATGCCTATGAACATATGCCATTTTCTATTGGATTTTCCATGGATGCATGATAGAGAATCTATATGTGATGGGAGATACAATAGTTATAAGATTAATAAAGATGGTATTTGTTTTGATTTGAATTCATTGGTCAAAGAGAGCCTATAAGGCATGAGGAGATTAATTTTAGTGAAGCGGTAACCATTGCCACGTAGAAGAATGCTAGAGTAGTCAATGATGATAGAGATGGAATGATGAAGGTCAAAGTGAAAGATGAAATAGTGATAGGGTCTAAAAATAAAAAGACCAAGAAAGGGTCACTTATAAAGGTCTAGGACAAGTTGGGATAACATGGTGAAGACGAAAGGGGAAAGAAAATTGTTGCAAAAGAAAGAAAAGTAATGTGCAGGGCGGTTGGAAATTGTCAAATCAAAAATGTATAAGTCTGATATAAAGGATGATAATGTAGAGACCCTAATAAAGGAAAGGAGCCAGGTGAAGGAAATAAAATTTCCTAAGGGAAGGTGGGAAGGGCCTAACAAGGTCACAGAAGGAGAATGTTGTCCACTGATTGGGAAAAAGCATGGAGAGCAGCAGATGTATGCTGATAGGGAACATAAAGAATTAGATTAAAAAATGTTTCAAAGGTTGAGATAATGAAGAAGGAAGAAATCTAGGATGGACTTCAAAGATTTGGAGAGGTCATAGTGGGAACACTGAAGTGTCCCTTGAAGGGAAAAGGATATATGGAGTAGAAAATCACTATTAAGACAAAGGTCAATGTGTCTGAAAATACATAGATTAAAAAGGCAGACAATCAAGTGCAATATGACCGACGGAACAAGAAAATAGTAAGGCAAAGGGAATGGAAAGAATTTGTCACCCCAAGAGATAAAAAATATGAGAAGGTGAGGAGTTTGCAGAAGGTCTCAAGGGTGGAAGAGATCAAGGAGGTAAGTGGCCAAGATCAGGCAAAAGTTAGTGTGAAGACTTAAAAGAAAATGGAGAGAAGAGTTAGTTCTATGAATGGGATAGTAGGTTGTCCTGGGTTGCTAAATCTGATAAGGAGCCTATTGAATATTGGTATGACAATGGTTCTTGGCATAAGGAACCCAAAGGTGATGGTGAAGAGAAGGATTCTTAGGTAAAGAGGGATAGAAGTAGCTTGTTGCTTCATTTTTGTGATGATCACGATGGTAGAGGTTAAGCCAAGCATAAAAATGAAAGATAAAGGAGAGAGTGTGGATTATTTAGAGATGGTTGAGATCAAGAGACAAGGTTGAAATAATTGGATGGAGAAGGTAAAGTCAAATAAAGATAGGGAGGTGCAGATCCAAGGTGAACGGTTTAGAGGAATGATTTGTTTGGACAAAGCCAAGAATGAGGTGAATATGAAGACAAGTGCAAGTAGTTATATGCATCATCAGAATGGTGGAGATGAAGTAAAGTTTTAGACCCAACATGGTGCAAAATTTCAAGAGATTTGGAACTATTTTAAGGTCGGGTGTATGGTGCTAGAGCACCCAAGATCCATTGAAGACAAACATGATCCTATGATTTATTCTGAGCCATTATTTTAGAAAGTCCATGGTAATTCAATTTAAATGTTAAAAATTTCCTATGGACCAGATGTAACCATGACAAAATACTTGTAAGTCATACAAGTTATTAGTTTCAAATGTATGCTTGTAAGGCCCTGAATGGGTCAAGGTGCTCAAAATGCTCCAATAAGATTAAAATTGGGTAGAATTAGTATTTTCGGTCTTTTATGAACTATATAATTTTTTTTTAAGGTTGGAATTGAGTTTAGTAGTTTACTTGAGTGGTTGTGCAAAAGTTGTCAAAGTTGTCAAAGTTGCAGAAAATATTGCTATGACAACTTTTCAACTTTTATGCAAAAAGATGCATTTGTTGTTACCCAATGCACAAAGGTGGTTATAGGAAGTTGGGAGAGGTTATTTATAGGTATATAAATCCTCTTTTTGTAGGGGATATAACAAATATTGTATAGGTTTTATTTTGAAGAATTAATAGTAAAATTTGTTCTTTTTATGCAACCTTTAGATAGTTAATTCTACGATTTTTTCCCTTTAAAAATTATTGATGAATTTTTTTGATATATAAATATACATTTATGGAGATATATTTGAGTCTAATTTCATTTAAATCTGGTTTGGTGTGTTTTCATTAATATTGGAGAAAGTTACACCATTTTTATTGACTGCAGGTCTAGAATTTCTAGGTTGTTTTACCTGCAAATTTGCTGCCCTTTTGTTTTGTATGGGTCTGTACTATAATGAAATAGTCCAAAAACTATATTTTTAGAAATTTGGATGAGTCTTCTTTCATTTCCCATTGATTTGGGCTCATTTCATTAAGTATTGACAAAGTTAGAGGCATTTTTCTCAAGTAGGTCTGAAACCCTTGTTTAGAAAGGCGTTGATAGAAATTTGCTCATATATCATAAAATAACCATGGTGTATCATCTTAAAATGGAAGCACTTCCATGTTAATAATGTTTATCCCTCCTTAGGGGGTGTTTTTTACCACCATCACATTGTCCCCTAATTTCTGCATCCTCTCTCACTTCTGTGTCTATTTAGGACCCTGATTGGGCGTCTCCGGGAACCTTCCATCCCATCTGGCATGTTTTCCAGGGGTCTTGACTCCTTGGTTCAAGGTCAACCTAAACCTTGACCTAGGTCAAGGTCATCTTCAACCTTTACCTAGGTCAAGGATGGCCTCGACCTTGACCTAGGTCCCCCTTTCAAATTTGGAAGCCAGTCGGCTGCCGAAGGTCATAAAAAATTCATTTCCTGCTTCCGAGTTGGCTGTTTTGGGTTTCGAAGAAATTATTCTTAAATTATATTTAATATAGGTCCTCTTCTAGGGGCATGGGTTTAATTGGAATTTAATTCTCATATGTCGGCCTCTCAAGAAGATTGTGCCCTAGTTTCATATAAAAGGAAGCTTTCTCATCTCATTTTCTCTAACCATTAAGCACTAAGTCTCTCTAAGCCATGTGAAGTATGAATTATCAAATCAAGCATTAAGAGAAGTTCAAGAATCCATTGTTATACATGTTTTCAAGATTTCAAAGTGTTCAAGTCTTCCTCTCAAGCATTCAAGTTCTCCATTGAAGATCAAGGATTCAAGCTTTCAAGCCTTTGAAGGGATTTGGTTCAAGCATTCAAGATCACCATTCAAACCCTAGATCTATCCATCATGGTGGAGTGATCTTCCTTCAAGATCCTTTGTGCATCATCAAGACTCATTCATTCTCCCTTCAAGGTGGATTCCAAGCATACAATCATGGAGGTTTATGGTTTCTAATTGAGTCCAAGCTTTCATGTTTACATACTTGTTTACATTCAAAATACAATTGCATATTTATTTGAATATCATAGCTTCATTATTATATTTAATTCTACTACTTGCAAGCATTCTTTACTTCAATTATTTATTTCAAGGTTAATTCCTAAACAAGGTAAATCCATCCCCCCAACAAAAAAACCATTTTTCTTGTAGGTACAGGTTCAGAATGGTGGGTCATGAGAGAGATTCGGATACCCTTTTCAGCAAACTTCCAGGATCCAAAAATAGAATTTCAGTCTGAGACTTTTTAGGTCAATTCCACCCTAGGGTGCAATCAAAAATTCTGGCCAATGGTGACATTGACTTGAGGGTACAAATCATAACTGTCTTAGAACAGAAAATGATTTCTGAGTTTTGTCCATCTTTGCATTTCTATTCCAAATCCGGTCTCACATTTTCTAGAAACTCAACACAGGCTTAAGAAAACAACATTCTTCAGATCTGAAATATTTTAAGGTTAGTATATATCGCCTATTCAATTCAATTAATGTTATTAATCTTTCTACAAAATGGGAATTATGGTTTTCCTCTTTATCTCTATCCTTGTTAGGTTGATTTATTTATGCATTGATCTTTTATTTAGGGTTAATAAATTTTGATCTTCCCTTTAAGAAATTTGGGATTAAGAGGACAACCCACCTTCCTCACACATATTTTAAATAACCCTCAATTTCAAATGTAACATAATTAAACACACATTCAATAAACACACACCAATTTTCTTATGTTACACATGGTAAAATTGAAAAAATGGAGGGATAGGTATTTGAATGTTTCCTATTAAATATCTAATTAGTGTTAGAACAAGACGCTAAGTTTCCATAGAATGGGATGATACCCTAGGTGACAGAATGTTGTTTGGAGAAGCAAAGTTGATGGTTTGGAGTGAAGATTGTGAGAAGATGGATCAACCTTCATCATGTGAGAATTTAGATGATGCATTCAAGTCATATGGGATATGTTTGAATTTTTTTTAAGGTTGGGAGAAGAGTGCATGGGTGAGTTCCTTAAAACCCTCTTGTTTTAGGCCTAGAATGAGGTTTTGATAGATTGGATATTTAGTGAGTGTGTAAGAGGCCAAAATTAGTTGTGGATTAATTCTATTTATAGCCTTTCTAAAGGATTAGGATAGAGTTTTGGTGTTGGTTTTTATGGTTGGGGTAGATTTCCTTTACAAAGGTGACCTAATAGGCCTAGTTGAACAACAAAGAAGCCTTGAATTGGGAAGGTTGGTACAAAATAACCACACATGGTTTTGAGATATGTTTTATGTCTTGGGAAATGGTATTTCAGTCTGTAATTGGTTTGGGGATTTATTTGGAAAGTATGAGAGTTTGATCCCAAAAATAGTGAGTATAGGGTTAATTGGCCTAAAAGGGCTAATTTATTGGAAGAGAGAGAGTGTTGTCTTAGAATGGAGTTTCCAATCTAAATGGTTGGTCAAATCATGAAAGTGTGGTCAAGATAATCTTGTTAGATGCCTTATTAAGGTTGGAAGAAGTCCCGGAGTCATTATCATAGGTTGAGGCCATTGTAGACTTGTTGCATTGAAGGAATATTGTGCTAGTTTGGTTGAGAAATCAAGGCTTGATCATATAAAATTAGTAAAAAATTGTTGATCCCTATCTACCTTTGCATCACATCACAAAGTGTCCAAAACTGAACTGTTACAACCACCTTGGTGAAGGATGGTCTTGCGTGTGAATGTGTTTCAATTCCATTTCATTCATTTTCACTAAATCTCTGATGAAATGGTACTTTAGATTAAAATTATTTGTCCTAATATGATGGATTATTTTTTAACTTGATTGCACTCACATTGTCACAAAATATCACTACAGGTTGGATTTTCTTCTATCCAATTTCTTCTAGAAATTTTCTAAGCCAAAGAGCTTATATACCTACTAAAGTGATTGCAACATACTCCACTTATTTTGATGAGAGGGAAATAATTCTTTTCCTTTTTGAGTCCCAAGTATTTAAACTATAACTAAAAAGAAATAATTTCTACATCTACACTCATGATCATCCAAACTACCTCCCTAAAGTGAATTATACTTAATACCAATGTTTAGAGTGCCTTTCACATACCTCAATAGTCTATTGGTTATCTTAATGCATACTTCTGATGGATCCATCATGTACCTTGAAAAAGTGAAATTGAATATGCAATATCATGTCTCATATGTGTTAGAAAGATCAAACTTCCAATAATAATTCTATAAGTTGTCTTAACAACTATTTCGACACCATCATCTCTATACAACACAAATCCATGAACACTTGGAGTGGAGGATGACCTACAATCAACTATATATAAAAAAATTCAACATATCCTTTGCGTACATTGTTTAACAAATGAAAATCTCATCCATACTTTGATAACCTCCATTCCTAGGAAATATTTCATGATACTTAGATCTTTCATCTCAAATTTATTCATCATAGCAATTTTGAACTCATCTTTCATCTTAGAAATACTACTCACATACAAAAAATCATCAATGCATACAAACTTATAATAAGATTTTCATTACCCTCTTGTTTGTAGTAAAGGTTATGTTAAATGTTACTTCTCTTGAAGCCATTCTCCTAATAATATCCATCAGTCCTAGCATACCATTCTCTTTACGCTTGTTTGAGGCCATACAAAGACTTCATCAACTTGTAGATCTAATGTTTATTTCCTTCCACTTAAAAATCTTGTGGTTGTTCCAGATATACTTCTTCTTCTAAGAACCCATTCAAGAAGGCATATTTTTTTTTTCTGTATATGGTGGATACTCCAATTCTTTTGAGATGCTAATGATATCATCAGTCTAATAGTCTTTTGCCTTACTATTGGTGTAAATGTCTCTTCATAATCAATGCCATAATTTTGTGTGAAACATTTGGAAACTAACCTTGCTATATGCCTTTCAAAACTCTCAGCACTATTGTGCTTTTTCTTGTACACTAATTTGGTTCTAATCATTATTTTGTTATTTGGAATCTTTTAAGCTCTCAAGTGTCATTCCAATGAATGGAATCCATCTCTTCTTTCATTGGTTGCATCAAAACCTCATTAGTATATGTCTCTTCAAAACATCATGGTTTAAAATCAGCCTTGGTAAATAAAGAAAAATTAATTGTTTCACCACTTGTATTTTCTTCATGTGCTTGATTTGCACTCCTTTGATAAATATCACTCACCCTTCTCACCTTCCTTGTAGAACACGGAGTTGAAGATATAATTGTACTTGAAATTATGAGGGGTTACTTGGTGGATTTGTAGTACTTGAAATATAGACATTAGTGGGCTACTCATGATTGATATCATCAATAAAAGAATCATTCAAAATATATTTTGGCTTTTCAACATGCCCTTTTTGATAACCATAAACTCCCCCTTGATCATAAAATACATCTCTTGACACAATAAGCTTATTACTAAGAGGATTATACAATCTAAGTCTTTACTTTCCTCACTATAACCCAAAATAATACATGACTCACTTTTTGGATCTAACTTTTATCTGTTCTAATTAGGCACCTAGACATATACTAAACAACTAAAAACTTTGAAATGATTAACATCAGACCTTTCTTATAATAGCCTAGATAGGAAGACATATTGTCAAGTACACTAGTTGAACTTTGATTAAGGATGTTCATTGCTATAGAAACTACATCTCCCCAATAAGAATTTCTCAAACCTAAGTTTGTAACATGTTCCTTGCCATTTCCACCACTATATGATTTTTCCTTTTAGCCACTCCATTCTACTAAGGTGTGTTAGTAGTTGTGTGGTACCTTATTATGCTATTCATATTGCAATAACTCTGAAAATTCATTGAAAAAAATAATCCTCCAGATTTAGTCCTTAAACATTTGATCTTGCACCCCTTTTCAATCTCCATAATGACTTTCAACCTCTTGAATGTATCAAGGGCTTCATTCTTGGCCTTAAAAAATATACCCAAGAGATTCATGAGAAATTATAAATGAAAGATATAAAATATGATGACTTAATATCACTTCCCTCTCTTTGACTGTCTGTTACAATAACATATTTCTTCTAAACAATTATAATTCTTCTGGTGACTAAAAGTTAAGAGCATCTTAACAAACTAATACACAAATGTAATAAGTTATAGTTATTAAATAAATTAAGAAAACTCAAGTCTCCAACCAAAATTTATGAAAGACATGGCATAAAATAACTGAAAAAATAACTACGAGGTCACTAAACTCAAATAGACATGATAGTAAGTGAAATATCCCACACCTAAATTAATTTAGCTACAAAAAAAAAGAAAATAGATTAAAAAAAAAATAGAAAAACTCAATCCAAGTCTTGTTTCCATGTAAGGAGACTTGACATGCATTCAAGCAGACTGCAAGATTTAAAAATATAACAAGGGATAAGATGAAAATAACTTTCCAACATAACCAAAAGGGACTTCCACTCTCCTCTCATATGAAAATGAACTAAAGAAAAAATTATAAAACTTCTCACAAAATGAAAAAATTAAATTTTATAGCTTCTTTCTGACTGACTCATCAATTATGCAATTGAATGGATCTTTACTAGTATATAAGGGAAGGACCATAGGATATTTTGAGTAGAAAATGATTCACTAATATTTTATCGGGGTAAGAGAAATCTGATTTACTTGCAATCTTATTTTGTTGATATGAGAAAGTGAGCCATAGATTGAGATCCTTCACTAGAGAAGAGGAAGAGATCATTTCATAGAGAGTGTAGAAGTCCTTTAATTTATAGACAAGTGATGTGGGTTAACTGTCAAGACGAATTCATCATTAGAAAAAAATAGGTATGTACTAATATGCCACCATGGACTACATAGTTTAATAATATTTGTTCTAAGTTGAATGTAGTTATAGGTGACATCGAACTATTTCTCTTTTCATTGTGAAATATTTATCCATTATATAGATTTATTTCTTAAATAACACCACTCCAACATGAGTCAATAGATATAAATATGATTTTTTTTACCAAGCCAATTAATGGTAATTTGTGTGATAAAAGTAATATTATTTTAAAACATGTGTAAAAAATCACTTGTGACAAACTCATAGGTTTCTTAATCATCAATATTTTATCAAAGTATTGTCTATCATTTTAGAAAAAATATTGGGATATTAAAAATTGAATAATTATATAAAAAAATCACCTATAATTTATTGACCACGTCTTAAGTCATTGTTATCCAACTAGGCTTATGATTTCCCTTTAAAAATTTCATGATGTTGAGGGAACCACTCTCAAACAACACATTTTGAAAGCTTTTAGAAAAGGCCATATGGAGACCATTATAGGGGTTTTCAAAGTTATGTGTCATGTGAAAAATATTTATAAGGTCAATCAAATATGAGAACATATAAAATTTTAACTAATATTCTTAAGAGTGTAGGTTATTTTTTATTTTTTAGAAGGGAACATATAGAAATGGAGAAAAGGAGAAAAACCAACAGGACAAAACTCACCTCCAAAATAGAGAAACAAACAAGATGCATGGATAGAGGACCCAATTAAAATATTGAATTACTACGCGCACTATGTATATTTAATCAAATATCCTCAAATAGGAAGAAATAAAGGAGACAACATAATGCCCCCAAAATGAATAATTTCTTATATAAATGACAAGTGCTCAAAGACAAAAGAAGATATAAATAAAGTACAAATGCGGGACTAATTATCATTCTAGATAGGAATTAGGAAGTGGAATCCAAATATAGAATGATTATGCCTCTAAACTTTCCTCATGTATCACTAAGAACTTGGGAGATGATGCCAAAAACCAACTAGGAACATCCCCAATCATAGTAGAAGGTGACAAACAAGGAACCTATAGAAACTAGTTGAGATCATGATCCAAAGACAAAGATGAAGTGAGAATCATTGTGCTAAAACTATCATCAAATTGGAGAGAGATCACCTCAATTGTGTCTCTCAAATTAGAAATGTGAGATTCCACATATAACAAACCAATATTTGGCAAATAGGAATCCCAATGAGGAAGACAATGATAATCCTACTAATTAGGAGTTTAATATAAGTTTCAAAAGAACTATAAGTGAAGGTGGAGCAACTATCTTTGATGAAAAATTAGGAACCTCTGAAGAAACAACAACCTCTAAAGGATCATAAGCATGGGTTATCTTCCCTAAAGAATGAAGAGACACACCGAAAAGGAAAAAAAAGAGTCATTGAAGATGACAATGTTTCATGATCTCCACATAAATCCAAAATGTAAGACCAAAGAGAATAAGGATAATCAAAGTGAATAAGTGACTCCAAAGTGTCATCATTTAAATTTTCCAAAATAAGTCTTAAAACTTGAGCCCTATAACCTTTCCAAATACTATGCTCACAAGGTGTACCAATAATAGGAACATCATTATACAAATATAGAAGTAATTGAATCTCACTGAAAAAATGAGAATAAAATCACTCTATTGCGTATAATTCCCCTTATCCAATGAAATCCCATTATAAAGATTCCACTAAAAATTACAGAGACAAAGCCATTAAAAATATAGAAACTTCCAAAAAAATAATAAAATCCGATTGCTAAAAAATGTGGCTGTTAAGGGCAACAAATGATATAATGGCAGTTACTGTCAATGAGAAATGCATGAACATAGGATATGCCTTGAACAAGTAACCCCATGTCCCTATGCAACTGTTTAACTGCATTTTTTTCTTAAATTTAAATAGTTGGAGTGTCCCCATGTAAAATTTCAATCATAGGAAAATGGTAATCAATTTTTTTCCCTATTTTAGTGGAGCAACTTAAGTTTAGGAATTAAATTTAAGCTTTAGTAAAAAGTGGAGCAACTACTATATTTTTTAAGGCCAAGGATGAAGCCCTTGATACACTCAAGAGGTTGAAAGTCATTATGGAGAATGAAAAGGGGTGCAAGATAGAATGTTTAAGGACTATTATTCTAGATTTTAGCTTTGAATTTTATTATTAATAATTTCATTCAAACCTAATATTTATGATGGCTGCTAAAAAAATAAGTAGTAAAATATAGTCATCATGGGGCCACTAGCTCCACAATTTACTCCTAAAAAATTTGAACAGCGCATGCTAGTCAAAATAAGTTTAGCAACCACATAGAAACCTACCCTAACTAATTAATTGAACAATAAAGCATTGAAAAATTGAAATAATTTGATCGCTGTCATACAGAATGTAGAGCTGAGTAATGCAGAGAATGATGTGAAACTACAAAGAAGGAAATGGGCATGGGAAATGACCTAGCCAATAAGGTGCAAACAAAGACCTGCAAGTTCTCCAAGAAAATACCACCAAGGTAAAGAGAAACCAAAAATTGACAAGCTAGAGACACAACAGATCTGCCCAAACCAAAGGTATATCGAAGGAAATTAAAGACCGGTTCAAATGAAACTTTTTAGCTACAAGAGAAATTGGGCAAAGAACAACCACCATGAAAAAATGAACCAAAGATCTAATATAAGTTGACAGACATCAAGCACAAAGAATGCCTCTACCAATAGGGGAGTAAAAAACACCAACAAAGAAGATTTGGATGCAAAACAAGATTGAGATTACGACTCTCAAACTATTCCAACCCAACAAAGTTCCCTCTGATAAGATCAGAAAAAAGACGTTGGTTAGGTAGAAATACCTTGTCCAAGAACCAAAGAAAATGGACTAGTCACATGACATGAAAAATTTGAACACCAATAAAAAACTCTATTGTGCAAATGATGACTCTTGGTGACAGTAAACAACCACACAAAGACATGGTGCCGACTAGTGAAGTTGAAGTGCCAAAACAGTTATGAGCTACACGAGCCTTCAATGTCTACCGAAAGTATTTGATCAATAATTTGGTTAGATCAAAATGCGAAGTTAATATCTACAATAAGAACACAAATCTGCAATCAATTAAACCACCACAACTTTGCCTAATAATTATGCAGGATGACCAAACTAGAGTCTACCAACATAGTCAAAGTTAAGCCAAATAACTTTGATAACTTGAATATGAAACTAACAATGCGCCAAACGAAATGACATATTTGCCAATCCAGAACTTAGGACCTCAAACAATGTTGGTAATAATTCTTAGATTTTGAAGGAGTTTTTGGAAGATTGATTTTGATATTATGTTGGAGTATTGATTTATCTCGAAGATCTATAGACATTTATAACCCTTCAGAGGAGAAAATATGATATTTCACTAGAAATAAGGATTGATTTGAGATGATCATCAATGTACAATATTTTTGTTTATAATGGAAAGAACGAGACATAATACACCAATGAGGTGTGTGGGTGATATCCAAGTACCCAACACAAATAACTATTCACTTAGGAAATATTAAATTATGTCAACTAATACTTAAGTGGAATTCAAGCATGATTAAATTATATTTACTCTAATAGTGACAATTATGCCATCTATTTAGAAGAGAGAAAAAACATGACAATAAATTATATAGTTCAATAGTGTAAATGTACAAATATTTTTTGTATGAAAACTTAATTATAGATAAATGACTCTTGACGATAAGTCAAGTGAAAAAATTACAATAAATTAAATTATAAATTTACATTACAAGTTCATAAACTTGATGTGAATCCTACCATGTTAAAATAAAACATGTTTTCAAATGTTCAATGTACAAGTATTCATAATTATCATCAATGATGGTGAAGGGGAAACACATGAGAAGAGGTTGATTACAGAGCCCCATCTCACAACCAACTCCGATTTTACCTCTATAACTTCTCTATAATCACAAATCCAGTTTGTTTAATTGAATTACTTTTAAATGTAAAATATTCTAACAATCAGAAATAATTTCACTTAGTTTGTATTAATTGCAAGAATGTGATTTTGGCATGTCTGTATGTGCAGCGTAGTGGCGAGGAAGGGGGAAAGGAAAGCATTAAAGACAAGACTAGAGAAAAGATTATTGGACATCATGAAAAGGAGGAAGGCGAAGAATATTAAGAGAGTACAGAAGTTTAATGGACGATAATTAATAAAACTTATAGAAGAGAGAGTGTAGAGAGTGATCATGATGTTTTCATGTGTCTGTTTTTGTGATGATAAGTGTGGATTATATTGTTTGTGGATTTCTTGAGCAGTAAATTAATATTGGTATTTATGTTCTTTTGTAAACAACTTTTCTTTACTATCGCTGATCTCTATTGAATGTCTGTACTAATAAAATCAAATTACATTTAGGGAAAAATATTAAATAAAAGAGGGGTGAAAATTTATTCAAGCAGGAAGAACTACAGACAAAAGGTGTCAAACAACCCTATCAAGATCCACTAACTGATCTAACTGAAGAGATAGGCCTGGAGGTAATTGAGCCATATTTACAATGTTCCAAGCAAACATATAATCAGAGGCCCATTTGGCCAAACAATCAACAAAATCATTCCACTCTCTGGGGATATGGGTGAAAGTAACAGAATCCAAAGAAACACACAAATGAATAATCTGGTTAACAATCAAGCCTAACTTCCAGCTAACATCCTCAGAATGCGGTTGATTCAATAGGCGAATCACCACCTCGAGTCAGATTCACAGATAAGCCTTCGCCATCCAAGGTCACAAGCACACTCCACAACATACAAGATAGCTATGGCCTCCATCAGGTTGTTAGTGTGATGACCTTTATAAATTGAAAATATAAACTGAACATCTCCCCTACTATCTCTGCCCAGTCCACCAATACAAGCAGACCTGGATTTCCTTTGGAAGACCCATCTGTATTTATTTTTAGGAAAAAATATTTATTATGCACTGAAAAAATATTTTTTATGCAAGTGCATTCTATATTATAATTTATCTATTTATTTAGTAGACTTGTTTATTTTATGATTATTCTGAGCACTCTCCCATGTGCTAAAATTACTAATACCTCACTATCAATATGCATGATCATAATTCTTTATTCTATTTGTTGATCTTTATCTTCTTGTGTTATGGAAATAATAGATGACAACTTAAATAGGTCTATGTATCAAATATAATCAATAAGTGATTATAAAAAATTGACATCTAAATATATATTTTTCATATTGACATTAAAATTTATTTTTAGAGTGGATCTTATATTTCTCTTAAAATAGAATATCATTTCATAAAGTGTATTTTCTTAAAATCAAGCATTCATTAGAGTAAAACTTGGACCTACAAATCCAACTTAAAACTTTTTGTTAAAGGTTTGTTAAATTTGGCTTCAAATATAATGAAAAATAATTTAATTTTGACATGCACTACAATTTCTTATACACTTCACCTTTTAAATTTTAAAGTTGAATTGTACAAAACACAAATAAAAGTACTTTTAAAAAAATAGTTTTAAAAAAAAGATAAAAATGATAAAAATAAATAAATGGATGAAAGGCATGGGTATTACGTTGAGGGTATGGGTAAGGGTGATCTCACAATAGTGTGTCCCACTTTTCAGGACGAAGGAAATCAGTCTTTCCAAAAAAATGAATTTTAACACCTTCGTTCGAAGTCCCCTCTTTGCACAAAGGGGTTAATTGACTTCGAGTGAAGTACCCTACATGGGGTACTTCACGCAAACTACCCCA
This sequence comes from Thuja plicata, assembly GCA_018584345.1. Taxonomy (NCBI): domain Eukaryota; kingdom Viridiplantae; phylum Streptophyta; class Pinopsida; order Cupressales; family Cupressaceae; genus Thuja; species Thuja plicata. The sequence goes on from MU226629.1 coordinate 1,570,796, forward strand.
TGGAGTAGGGTACTTTGCGTAAACACCCCTTTCGAGTGAAGCCAATTTTGACCAATTTTTTTTATATATATTTACGGCTGCCCATTTCATTTTCACCATTTATTGTTGGAGATTTTGTGGACCCGGGGCTTAGAGCAAACCAATCATGTCCAGCACGACATCAACACATCCCGAGATTTTTTGACTTCTTCTAATTGTTATTAGTATCAGGTACATGATTTTTTCTCATTTTTTATTGTAAATTATATGTTTTAAATTTATTTTAGTTAGTTATTTGTTTTAAATAATTTTTAGTTCGTAGAAATGTTAGAAAATCGTATTAGAATTTTAGAATATTTTAGAAAATTATAATAGTATGTTAGAAAATCATAGTAGAATGTTAGAAAATGTTAGAAAATATTAGAAAATTGTAGTAGAAATGTTAGAATATGTTAGAAAATTGTAGTAGTATGTTAGAAAATGTTAGAAAATCATAGTAGAGTGTTAGAAAATGCTAGAAAACATTAAAAAATCGTAGTAGAAATATTAGAATATGTTAGAAAATGTTAGAAAATTGTAACTTAATATACATTAGAAAATATTAGGAAACCGTACTAGAATGTTAACAAATGTTATAAAATAGTAGTAGTATAATAGAAAATGATAGAAAACCGTACTAGAATGTTAGCAAATGTTAGAAAATATTTAGAAAACATTATAAACCATAGTAGAAATGTTAGAAAAAATTAAGATCTTTTAGAAATTATTAAAAATATTTGTTTTTAAATAGCTTTTAGCTCTCTCTCTCTCTCTCTCTCTCTCTCATGTACATATGTTCTAGAGTTATGTATAAATGTTACTCATGTACAGTTAGATGTAAAAATATTATCCTAGGAGGACCGCCTTAGTACATCCCAGGACCCTTTAAGACACTTAGAGGACCCCTTAGTACACCTTAGGACTCTTTAGGACCCCTATTGTGACATAAAACTCTTTCAGAACCCAAGTAGGACCTTTTAAAACACCTAGGATGACCTATTAGAATTCTTTAAGAATCCCTACGACCCTTAAGACCTAATAAGACCACTTAAGACCTAATAGGAATTAATACGACATATTAAGACCAATTAGTACATCCTAGAACCATTTAGGACTATGAGTACACCTTAGGACCCTTTAGGACCCCTATTGTGACATAAAACTCTTTAAGAACCCAAGTAGAGCCCTTTAAGACACCTAGTATGACCTATTAGAACTCTTTAAGAACCCTTAGGACCCTTAATACCTAATAAGACCACTTACTTGACCTAATAGGACCTATTAATGCCAATTAGTACATCCAAGCACCCTTTAGGACTATTAGTACACCCTAGGCTCCTTTAGGACCCCTATTGTGACATAAAATTCTTTAAGAACCCTTAGGACCCTTAAGACCTAAAATATGACCACTTAAGACCTAATAGGACCCCTTAAGACCTAATTATATTAATAGGACCTAATAATACCAATTAGTACATCCAAGGACCCTTTAGAGCAATTAGTACATCCCAGGACCCTTAGTATACCTTATGACCCTTTAGGATCCCTATTGTGACATAAAAACCCTTAAGAACCCAAGTAGGACCCTTTAAAACACCTAGGATGACCTATTAGAACTCTTTTAAGAATCCCTAGGACCGTTAAGACCTAATAATACCACTTAAGACCAAATAGGGCTAATATGACTTATTAAGACCGATTACTACATCCTAGGACCCTTTAGGACTATGAGTACACCCAAGGACCCTTTAAGACCTCTATTGTGACATAAAATTCTTTAAGAACCCAAGTATAACCCTTTAAGACATGTAGGATGACCTATTAGAACTCTTTAAGAACCCCTAGGACTCTTAAGATCTAATAAGACCACATACTTGACCTAAGAGGACCTATTAATACCAACTAGTACATCCAAGGACCCTTTAGGACTACTAGTACACCCTTAGTCCCTTTAGAACCCCTATTGTGGTATAAAAATCTTTAAGAACCTTTAGGACCCTTAAGACCTAGAATAGGATCACTTAAGACCTAATAGGACCCCTTAAGACCTAATTAGAGTAATAGGACCAATTAATACCTATTAGTACATCCAAGGACCGTTTAGGACAATCCGTACATCCTAGGGCCCTTTAGGACCCTTACTATACCTTAGGACCCTTTAAGGCCCCTATTGTGAAATAAAACTCTTTAAAAACCCAAGTAGGACCCTTTAAAACATCTAGGATGACCTATTAGAACTCTTTAAGAATCCCTAGGACCCTTAAGACCTAATAAGACCACTTAAGACCTAATAGGACTAATATGACCTATTAAGACCCAATAGTACATCCTAGGACCCTTAAGACCTAATAAGACCACTTAATTGACCTAATAGGACCTATTAAAACCAATTAGTACATCCAAGGACCCTTTAGGACTATAAGTACACCCTAGGTCCCTTTAGGGCCCCTATTGTGACATAAAACTCTTTAAGAACCCTTGGGACCCGTAAGACCTAGAATATGACCACTTAAGACCTAATAGGACCCCTTAAGACCTAATTAGAGTAATAGAACCTATTAGTAGCAATTAGTACATCCAAGGACCCTTTAGGACAATTAGTACATCCTAGGACCCTTTAGGACCCTTTATACACCTTAGGACCCTTTAAGACCCCTATTGTGACATAAAAATCTTGAAGAACCCAAGTAGGACTGTTTAAAACACCTAGGATAACCTATTAGAACTCTTTAAGAATCCCTAGGACCTTTAAGACCTAATAAGACCACATAAGACCTAATATGACTAATATGACCTATTAAGAGCAATTAGTACATCCTAGAACCCTTTAGAACTATGAGTACACCCTAGGACCCTTTAGGACCCCTATTGTGACATAAAACTCTTTACGAGCCCAAGTATAACCCTTTAAGACACCTAGGTTGACCTGTTAGAACTCTTTAAGAACCCTTAGGATCCTTAAGACCTAATAAGACCACTTACTTGACCTAATAGGACCTATTAATACTAGTTAGTACATCCAAGGACCCTTTAGGACTATTAGTACACCCTTAGTCCCTTTAGGACCCCTATGGTGACATTCAACTCTTTAAGAACCCTTAGGACCCTTAAATCCTAGAATAGGACCACTTAAGAACCTAAGTAGAACTCAAATAGTATTGTAAATTTAAGTATAATTTTATATATTCAGATATTTATTTACATTTTACATGCAGTTATCACATGTAATCAGGTACTTAATTTTTAACACTTAGCCTTCACATGTCACATCTAGATGGCCACTCAGGATGTACTAGCTCAGGATGTACCTCGCACTCCTGATCTTATGACTATTTTCAGACTTCTCAGGTAGAGATGGATCAACTTACAGAGTCCATCCGTACATCAGAGCCAGACATATACATAGATATTTGTATCACTATATTGAGGATTTTATAGGATATGACTGCCAGATTGAGACCCCACTCTTCCTTCACACCACATGTTATTGATAGTATTTTAGAGAGTTGAGAGCCAAAGTCTCGAGTGATTATTCCTTGGAGATGGTCCAGAGCCATGTCCCTAAGGAAATCATCAAATAAGAGGTTTTCCTGTTTTATGATGGGAAGCCCAAGGTGAGGGTGTATCAAGTTACATGGTGTGAGATTCCTTAGATTGCATGCATGATATACCCCTATTCTCTTGCAACACATGGTCTTTATCCTAATAATGACCAAATTCCATTATATCTTGTCCAACAGTTGTACGCTGAGTTCTATTTGAGACTCAGGGTCAACTTTTTACATCTTCCTAGAGATTACGGTCAGGGGTGCAGTAGAGTTGCAGACCATGATCAGTATTGTAGAGATGATCAAGTCATATTTTCTCATAGACAGTTGGCTGGGCAGAGGACTCTGGCAGTGGCACCAACAATGGCTGCTACTATAGATAGAGTGGTCATTTCTTCCTAGAGGGGAGTAGTTAACAAGATAGGGGAGATTTCTTACCACCTCCATCACCTCTAAAATAGTGGGTATATATATTTTGACTAAACTAAGTAGAGCCAGAAAATATTTTGAGGCTTCATCTAGAACTACTGCAGGAGTCAGTAATGACACATATAGAGCTGTACGTCTTTCTCCACCAGGAGAGATACAAGCACTTTCTAGACATCATAGTCATTTGGATGTGGTGCTTTACTTTTTGGAGGATCTCCAAAAATTATATTCTTCTATTGTAGACATAGATAGGCTCCTAGAGTACAGTGAGTCAGAGATGTCATCAGACTTGCACGGGGTCCTATAGTTCCACCCACACATGACACACCATCTAGTCATGCACAACATAGTTCACAACACTCTATAGAGTGCTCGGCACCCAAATATCATTCTGCAACTACAAAGCTAGGTATACGGGTTAGAGATGTACACATCACAACTGAGGGCCTAGACACATTGTTGGAAGCTACAATTGAAACAATTGTTATATTTACATTGATGTCAAACCTTAATTGGTAAGATAGTTTCTATCTTGTAAAGTTCCATATCAATTAATTGATGAAGAAGATTTGAAAAGAGGAGATAAAAAGAAGACCTAGGGAAACGGTTGAGTTATGTGAAACTACAATGGGTACTTGATGAGATTTCATGTTGGTAAGGTAATATGTTTTTTTTATCTTTAACACTAAGTAAAGTTTAGATGACTTCAAGTTTAGTCTTGACCGAGTAACAAAGCAGAAGATTAAGGAGCTTATGTATGTGTCGAGTGATGCGAGTGTCGACCGAGCACCAGTACATGCCAAGAAAATATAGTGTCCACTGAGAATCAATATTTACTAAGTGTCAATAAAATACCGAGTTATCTAATGATGACTGAGCGAAAGAACATAGTGATGACCGAGTGTCAGTATTTTAACAGTTTGATTAAGATTTGAGATCCCATCAGACATAGTTCATTTGTTGGGATATGTAAAGAATATTCAAGATAAGGATGATCATTGTGGAGAATTAAATGAGAATTTAATATATGTTTAACTATTTTTATGTATGGATTCAAGAGGGAGTTTTAGAATGTATTCTACCTTGTAGATGGAAAATGAAATTTTGGAAGGATTCATTGGATCTGACCAAACCCTAAGATCTACGGTGATGATTAAGCAACAAAAGATCTAGCTACCTGATTAGAGAGGTATAATATTAACCTAGTTGCAAGTTATGTGTATGATGGTAGAGGTTAATTCAGTTGAATGGAAAATATAAGTAGAAGGCAAAGAAGTATGAGAAGAGCAGTACAAGACTGCACAATGGTGACTCCTTGAGTGATTTCCAAGCAGTTCTGAGTGATAGAGATGACAATGAAGTCCAGTCAGTGAATTAGCATTTGAGCGAAAGTGGATCTATATTTTCAAAGTGAGTTGTATGCTTCAAATCACATTATTGTTACTTTCTAACCATTGTATCAGTGCAAAATCCTTTTAAACAAGGTTGACCTAACAATCATATTGTAAATCCTTTAATCAAGGTGACATTCTAATGGAATGGTCTAAGCCCTCTAACAAGGCTCAATTTTAACAGGGTGATTAAATCCTTTAACCAAGTCACATTTTACAGTGTGTATTGTAACCTTTAGCAGGGTTGGCTTCTCACAGAGCTCACTTCAAAAGAGTGAAAAAATGGTGGCATGTTATTGGTGTTTTTTCCCTTATTGGGTTTCCACATTAAATCCTAGTGTCATAGTTGTGTGAATTTTATTTGATGTGTTGTACTATTAAGATTTTTATATTCTGCAAGTTGATTACATTAGGACAATGAACTACAAGTTTATGTTATTGATTATGTGCTATAGAGACCAAGTAGATTACTGAGTGGATTTGAGCTGGTTAAAGTGTTTATACATTCAATTGGTACATATGGACCTAGGATAACTGATTGAACCCCCCCTCAGTTATTCTGAATCTTTCTAACACACATTTGATGAATAGTTGCACTGGTTGAGTCAGGTGGACACTGGCACTGATGTTGGATCATTTATGGACTTGTTATTGCATCCTGGTGGTTCAGACTCTAGAAAACTCCCCTCCCAGCTACACACAACCCTACACTCTTCATTACTAGAGACATTCAAGACTAGAGGTGGTGTGGGTGATGCATTTTCTGTTAATCTCATATGATGGTGCAACGCGCCGATGATCCCCCTGCTCCTAAGACGCAGGTATATCAAGTTTTCTTTTCTCTTTTCTAGGAGTTTTAGTGAACAATTAATTGTAGATGTGTGTATTGATGTTTGTTCAATGTATAATATTTCGTAGGCATAGCTAGCATAGCACATTACCTCGAGTGTGGGCTCGGAGCATCTTCATATGAGAGATTTAGTAGATGTAACACCTACTAGTGGTCAGGTAAGTTTTACATATATGTAAGTTTAAGCATGCATGTGTACACTTGTAACATGTATTTATATATTTCAAGTACTTTACATAATATATACTATGCATGTATATAATTAACTATTGTACTAAATTTGCAAGGGTCAATTGTTGCTTCACAACCAGAGGATGCTTGTGACACTCTAGTAGAGAACATTACCTCTAGTGCGGGCTCATAACATCTTCATAGGAGAGATACAACATATGTGATACCTACTAGTGGTTAGGTAAGTTTTAAATATATGTAAGTTTAAACATGCATTTGTATATTGCAAGTATTTTATATTATATATATATGCATGTATATAACCAACTATTGTATTAAATTCACAGGTGTTAGTTGCTGCTTCACAACCAGAGGATGCTTGTGACAGTTGGTTAGAGGGTCTCTCTATTCGCATGTGCTTGGATAACTCCCTAGTTTAGGAAATTTTGCACAGATCTTTGATTTGAGACTCATTATATATGTCGGTATTATATGTTTGATATTTTCAGTTTATGATTCAAGACATATGTTTATATGCTATCTAGACCTCTAGACATAGATGATTTATGTGTTAAAATTCTATGATTAACAAATCTCTAGATGAATTATGATTTGACATTATATAGATTTATGATGGGGTTCATGATGATTTATACATGTGTGTGTTTATGTTTATGTGTTTAAGATTTGATTTGATTAGATGAGAATACACATAGATGGTTTAATTTGATTAGAGGATTTGATTTGACTAGATGATTTGATTAGATGGTTTCATTTAATTAGATTATTTGATTTGATTTGATTATATGATTTAATTAGATGGTTTTATTTGATTAGATGATTTGATTTGATTAGATGGTTTCATTTGATTAGATGATTTGATTTGATTAGATGCTTTCATTTGATTAAGATCATTTTATTTAATTAGATGATTTGATTTGATTAGATGGTTTCATTTGATTAGATGATTTGATTTGATAATGTGGTCTTAAGGGGATGGTTATACATATATGACTTGATTCTACTTAAACTAATCAAGTAATATATTTCAAGTACATAAAAAGTATACATAAGTAATCTAACTAATGTCATTAGTAATCTAACAAATGTCTTAAGGGGGTTTCTTAAATGGATCTAATTAATATCTTAAAAAATAACAAGTTAATATGTAACTAATGGAATATAAGTAATATAAGTAATATCGTCTGGATATAGTGTTCACTAATGTCATAAGTAATCAAACTAATGTCTTAAGGGGATTATGTATACATGTACATCAAGTAACACATTGTTAATCAAGTAATATATTTCAAGTACACAAAATCATACATATAGATATAATAAAGTAATTGACGATAAGTATTATAACTAATTCTAGAACTAACATGTCATAAGTAATCTAACTAATTTCATCATTTTTTAGTGTTCAAACTAATGTCTTAAGGGGTCTTTAACTAATAAAAAATCTATAAAAATTATTGAGCCATCAAAGAATACATATAAACCATATGTATACAAGAATATATATAAAATCATACATAAACTTGTATATATTAAAACCATTGAACCATCAAATAGGTCCATCATATGTTTAAATATATCAAAATAGTATAGTCCATTAAATCGAGAGATATTAAGTAGGTCCTAACTCATGAAATAGGTATACATATTATACTTTTTATACCAACTCAAGTGGTTCAGACCTTTCATGGAGAACATGTAATATTCTCTCATGATCCTCACTATCTAGTCTCCACTTACAACGTCCACGTTGAGATTTAACTGTATGGAGACAAAGGGAGGTGACAACTAGTAGGTGGCTATATTGAAACACCTTATTGTATGGTTGGTAATAAAAAAAGTGAATACCATGTTGAATTACTTTGATTTTCTTGAAATATGTTCCCTCTAAAACAACTGAACCTGCAGGTCACAAATTTTAACAATATAAATTTAAACAAAATAAATTTGAAATTTGTTTAAAGTTTGAAATTTTAAATTTACAAAATGAGTTCAATATATTGATGTAAAGCATAAAAACCTATGGGGAACAACATTCCATCTCTTATTTCAGGTTCAAGTAACTTCACCCTCTCTGCACTACAACACAATAAATAATAACTAACTCTTACATTTCCACGCTCAACAATCATAGCAAAGACATCTACTGCACAATAAATTTATATACATGTGAGATCTTAAAATTTTCTTAGTTCAATATATAGATCTATCTATCTATCTATACATGCAGCTCAATGGACCATATAATTTGAAATATATATGTACAAATTTTGACCAATCCTGAGATATGATCGTAAGTAGTAGAAATCAGAGGAACATCATCAAATTTTTCATCTTCATCTCTATCAAATGTATCAATAAAAAATAGTGGCACTAGGTTCCATGCACCTACATATCCACATTCCTGATTGATGCATTCCTCATAATTGTCAGCATGTAGTGACAACAAAAGCATGAGTAGTCCCTAGTGTTCAATGTCCAATTGCGACAATTCGTACTCATAACTAAATGCAAAGATTGCGTCTTTTCTATTCTCTTACAGCCATGCATAATTTTTCTATCCACACATGAAAACATGCGTATATAATATTCTATAAATACAATTTAAATAAAGAATGTAAAATTTAAACACTTGAATAAATATATATATATCGTGCACACATGAATAATTTAAAAATACGTGCATACCTTTTATCTCCCAAAATTATCTATGTGGTATCACATGAGTCATTCTTGATGACGTGTCATTCTCATTTGGTGTGAAAAGTGTCCTACACCATTCAAAAACATCATGTGCATTTTTACAGGAACTCCCTTTAATTCCTTTGATACTTTCATAGAGCATGTTTGATGCAAGCTCCAGCACCATCATGTTCACCTTTTCCATTTCCACTCTCAAAGAAACTCTAGACATGTGGTATGTTTTCATTACGTAGTGCATAAAATGGTCTGGATGATTTGAATTGTGCAGCACATCCATCTGACCAAACATAATGTTTATCAAATTTTATGCCTCTCTCTTTCAAAATTGCAAAAAACATCTTGAAGCAGTGTTCTACATAATGAATGTCATGCTTTATCATCACTTATATAAAATGATATTCCTTCTTGATGACCCATGCTTCAAATGTGCTCTGAATACCATCCAAATCTAATTGTGCATGTCGATAACACACATGTACCATAATAGTAATTTCCTCTGAAAATTAGTATTCTGATTGAATTGCCTTTTGATGAACAAACGAATAGTTTTCTTCCAAATAAACAACTGAAACAATAGTTACAAATGGGAAATTGTCTCTTAGTGTTTGGAATTGGTGTGCTTGCCACTTTGCAAAAAAAACATGATGAATGTAGGGTTGAATAATTTTTTTAAATTTTTCCATAAATACTCCAACATTTATCTCCTCTTCAACATATTCTAACCTTTTGGATTCTTTCCCAAATTTTGTTTCATTCTTTAAATATTTGTAACTATTTCAATTTACCATCTTTGTTACATCAATGTTTTCATTTTTCAAAGAAAAAAGAGTCAAATAAGCACATGTTTCATATATTCCTTTTATGCAATTTATTTGACTAGCTACATCATCTCTTTTGTCACATAAAATGGACGAGATGAACTCACTTCATCTAGTAGGAGGAGAATTTTAAAAACCATAAGTGTCTTCTGATGAAGTACAACTGATACATATGTTTGAAGTCATTCACTTGATGATCAATCGAGTTACTAATGTGATGATAGACATTAATCAATTAATGTATTGTCATTGATGTCAACTTGTTTTGATTATCATCATGGTTAAAAACATCTATTATAAATTGAAGATTTGGAATAAAATTTTTTTATACGGTTGATAATTGAAGAATTTTATATACACTGAGTCAGAACATTGGACACCGAGAAAACACAATGTATACCGAGTTTTGTGTTAACCAAGCTAGGTATCACCGATGCATCAAGGTATTGACTAAGTAATATAAACTGAAGGCTGACTAAAATGATGAGCTCACATATTATTTATGATTTCAAGATAATTGATAAGGTTTGTTATGTTGATCAAAAGACTATAAAAATTCAAGATGATCTGATGAAGTAGATTGAAACATGTTTTTGACACAACTGCCAAGGAAGGTTGAAGCAGAAAAATCAATAATGGAGATTAAGAAGAAAAATATAATGACAGAGATTAAATGATTTATGATGTCTATATAAGAGACAAGAGATTAATTATGAAAAAGGATGTGCACACATGCATATTGATGAAGAGATTAACTTCATGCATGATTGATCAAACTGGTTGAAGACAGAACCGAGCATTTCTGCAGACATCACCGAGCGGCAGAGAAAGAGAATTTACAAGCAGAACAGAGTATGAAGAATCAGAGGAACTGAAGTGAATATTGAACAGAGGTATTAATATGCTTAGCATAGATCTGAAAATATGCAAATAGAGTTTTATTTGAATAAGATCATTAGTGTATTAGTTTAAATCTCTTAACCAAGTGGGACTTAACAATATTTTTTTTTCTTATGACATTCAATGAATGTTGATTGTTTTCTTGTTGAACCCATAGTGACTGATTGGTCAAGGGAGAATTGTTAGTGATAAATCCTCTAAGCAAGTCACACCTAACCATGTGCATTGTAACATTTAACAGGGTTGGCTCTTAACTGAGCTCACTTCAGAAGAGTGAATTATTTTTGGTTACCAGTCCTATGTGGTTTTTCCCTTAGCAAGGTTTCCATATAAAAAATCTACATGTTAATGTGTATGGATGTTTTGGATTGTTATTTTTATTTACACATTAATTTATCTATATTAATCGGTAATCACAGTATTTGTTTTACTGCTACTCGATAGATTGAGTTTGATATCACAGTTTATACTTCACCAAGTTGATTTATATGTTTGAAATTGTTGTTATATACATCTGGGAGTATTTGGGACTGTAGGATAAGTGGAACTAACTGATTCACCCCCCCTCTCAGTTATCTAACAATTGGTATTAGAGAATACAATGCTTAGAAGAAAAGTTTTAAAGGACTTAAGCTAAAGATCACAAGATGTGTAAGAAAGATGTGCCTAAGAAGAACAAGGACAAATTTTCAACATGGAAGAGAAGAATGAGATTGTATCTGTTAGGGATTGGAAATGATGTAACACAATAATTGGATACTGAGTTTACCTTACCTATTGGACCTTTTAATTTTCATCAACTGAGAGAAAGAAATGAACACAATACTTAGATGATAGAGCTTTCTTCTTCACTATCTAATGCTAAATTTGAGGATATCAAAACATGTACATCAACCAAGCAGATGTGGGAGACACTTATACTAGTTCATGGAGGAGATATAAATATGAAAAGAGCTAAAGATAAAAGTCTTAAAGGAAAGTTTGATGACATGAGAATGAAAGAAGGAGAAAACATATCATAGTACAATAACCGAATCAAGGAGATTGTGAATGCTATTCGTTGAGTAGGTGGAGTTATTAATGAAGACACTATTGTAAGTAAGATTCTCAGAACTTTATTGCCTATTTATGCTATTAGAGTCTTTGTAATACATGAAATGAGAGAAAAACCTGGAAATAATATTACAATTGATAGTCTAGTCGGTATACTGATTTCATTTGAGTTGAACAATTTTGACAATAGTGTTGTTCTTACTGTTGAATCTGCATTTATGTCGTTTCTAAAAATTAGTAAATTGGGTAACAAACACATGATAAGAAATGATAGTGACAGTGACAGTGATGAGAGAGAACTTGATGAACTTGAAGCATTAATGGCTAGGATATTGCACAAAGGAAAAGGAAGATATAAAGGTAAACTACCTTTGGTATACTTTAATTGTAAATAAATTGGACACTTTTCTGCCAGATACCCAAACAGGAAAAATGATGAAAGAAACAATGAAAGATATAATGAGGGAAAGTATGATAGAGAGGACGATAGAGAATATAGAAGAAACTGATAGTATGATAGAAGGAGTAACCGAGATTAGAAATACAAAGGAAAGAAGGCATGTTACCTTGTTGAAAATAAAGATGAAGACACCGACACTAACACTAATGAAGATATTGAGACAATGTTTGTAACTTTGAAGGAAGATTCAGAAGAAGATGAAAGGTATGTTGAAACATCACTTATTTCTAAAGCTAGCAAGAATGATATTTGGGTTATTAATAGTGGTTGTACTCATCATATGACTGGAGATAAATTAGAAAAATTTAAATTTCTTGAGAATTATAATGGTGGATCTGTTAGAATGGGAAAGGATACACCATGTCTAGTGAAAGGAAAAGGGACTATATTGCTGAAAAATATGATCAAATGTGAGAATACATATTGGGTGAAAGGACTTAATTATAATATGTTGAGTGTTTCATAGTTAAATAAAATAGGTCATCGAGTTGCATTTGAGAACATAAAAGATAAAATCTCTGATGAAACAATAAATTCGATCGACACTGGATAACAATCAAAAGGCAATCTATTCTATCTTGACACTGCTGAAACTTCTTGTTTAATTACTAGAAATGAAGATGTGTGGTTGTGGCATAAGAGGTTATGTCATGTGAATTTTTACAACATAGTTAAGATTAGTAAGAAAAGAAAAGTAAGAGGCTTACCGAGCATATCGAAACTTGACCCTGTGTCATGCACAAAAATTGTCAAATGGGGAAAATGTCAAAATCTAGTTTTAAGAGAAAAACATTTTCATCTAATGTTATTTTGGAATTGGTTCACATAGAATTATGTAGACCTATGAGAACAGAGAGTTATTATGGTGACAAATACTTTATTTTATTTGTTGATGACTATTCTAGAATGGTGACTGTCATGTTCTTAAAAGAAAAATCTGAAGCATTTAAGATGTTCAAATGGTACAAAGCTAAAGTGGTAAAGAAATAAAATGTTTAAGATCAGACAAAGGAGGAGAATTCATTTATGATGATTTCACAAAATTTTTTAATGAGCATGAAATTAAGAAATAGGTTTCTACACCGAGGACACCACAACATAAAGGGATTGTTGAAAGGAGAAATAGATCCATTGTGGATTGTGCTAGAATGCTAATGATTGAAAAGAGTGTTACAAAAGTATACTAGAGGGAAGTTGTTAGTAGTGTTATATACACATTGAACCAAGTACAATTGAAGAAAGATTCAAACAAGACAACTTATGTGTTATTGTATGGTTACACACCTAATATGAGTTACTTAGAATATTTGGAAGTCGGTGCTATATTCTGAAAGATGATAGAAATGGAAAATTTGATTCAAAAGGTGACGAAGGAATATTTTTAGGATATTCTACTATGAGAAAAGCTTATAAATATTTGAACAAGTCTTCTAACAAGATCATTGAAAGTGCAAATGTAAGAGTTGATGAATTTTATAACAAGAATGATGCTAAAAGAAAAAGAGATCCAAAAGACTATAGTAGATTTTTTTACATTGAAGATCCTAACACTTTGGCCGAGCAACTACCTAACATTACTGAGAAAGAGGGCAATGTTACCGAGCATCAGGATGCACCAACCAAGAATCATGAAGATGTTGCAACTGGAGATCATAATCATACACCAAATGGAGAACACAATGAAGAACAAACAACTGAACATGTACTTGCACAATATGTAAGAAGACATCATTTAAAACATTAGATTATTCAAGACAAGAGAGTTGGCATGATGACATGAAGTAATTTGAATGATAATACATGTTTGATTTGTGAATTTGAACCTAAAAAATGTTAGAGATGCACTTGCAAATGATGAATGGATTAAGGCAATTAATTAATAAATTGAGCAGATACAGAAGAAAAAAACATGGACATTGGTACCAATGCCGAGTGATAAGAATGTAATTGGCACAAAATGGATATTTAGAAACATATTGAATGAGAATGGAGATGTTACACAAAATAAGGTGAAACTAGTATTCAAAGGGAATGCAAAAGTAGAAGGTATTGACTATGGAGAAACTTTTGCACCCATTGCTAGACTTGAAGGAGTTAGAATATTTCTTGCTTATGCTGCTTACAAAGGATTTAAAGTATAGTAGATGGATGTTAAATCTGCATTTCTGAATGGGATATTGGAAGAAGAAGTATACATTGAACAACCTTTTGTTGATCCTAATCAGACAAATGTGGTATGTAAGTTACAAAAAACTTTGTATGGACTAAAAAAAGCACTGAGAGCATGGTATGAAAGACTATACTCCTATCTTATTAGTATTGGATTTGTTAGAACAAGTGATAACATCAACTTGTACTTGAAAGGAGGAACTGATGATATGATTCTTATTGCTCAAATTTTTATTGATGATATTATATTTGGAGGTAATGATAACTTATGAAAATCATTCACTGATGAAATGAGAAAAGAATTTGAAATGTCAATGTTTGTAGAGATCAAAATTTTTCTTGGCTTGCAAATATTACAATAGGATGAAGGCATATATATTAATCAATCAAAGTATATGAAGGAAGTACTGAAGACATTGAAAATGGAAGATTCAAAACCAGTCGGTACACCTATGGTCATATGATGCAAATTGACAAAACATGATCAGACAACTGAGGTGAATTAGAACTTGTACAGATCAATGATTAGAAAATTGATGTATGTTTTACACACAAGACCAGATATTACAAACACAATTGGAATTGTAGAAAGATTCTATGCTAATCCAAAAGAACCACATATGACTGATGTAAAGATAAGTTTTAGATACTTGAAGAACACTGAAGATTATGGATTGTGGTACAAAAAAGAAGGCAAGTTTGAACTGAAAGTTTACACAAATGTTGATTGGGGTGGGAACATTGATGATAGAAAGAGAAATACTAATGGAGCATTCTTTGTGGGAGAATTATTAGTTTCTTGGATCAGTAAGAAGCAAGGATGCATATCTCAGTCAACTGCATAAGAAGAATATGTTGTTGCTACTGCACACTATTTGAACATTGCATGGATAAATCAACTTTTGAAAGGAATGAATGACAAGATCACTGACCCAGTGATAATTTATTGTGATAATACTAGTGCAATTAAAATTTCTATGAACTGTGTGATGCATGCAAAAAAATCATATATCTATAAAGTCTCGTTACTTGAGGGAACAAGTACAAGAAAAATAAGTGACATTGGAATATGTACAATCAAAAGAAAAACTAGCTGACATATTCACTAAACCCTTACCAAAGGATACATTTGAGTACTTGAGGAATAGACTAGGGGTCCTTCCCTTGTATATCAACCACTACGTTGACCAGGAGGTTGCATAAACCTACATTTTATCAGAATATCAATCATGTTGACGCAAACTAAGAACTAGACCAACATTGCATATCAGTACATTCAAGGTACCTGATCTGAACCACAAATCAAAGATATTATTGGCTACTGAAGAGCTGCATATTTTATTTTTTGCATTGTTGTCAAAGGGAGAGAATATTCAATGAAATATCTATCCACTACAAGAGAGAAAAGGAGAAAAGAGAAAGGGAGAAAAATGAAAATATCTATCCATTAAAGGGAGAAAAGATTCTACAGATAATGAGAGAGAAGAACAATGACATATCTATCTACAAAGAGAGCAAAGATTCAAGAATACAAGAGTACAATCTGTAGGGAGAGTCTGCATGGTGAGTTTTAATGTTGTGTAGTGATTAAAAATATTATATGTACAAGCTAGGGAGAGCTACACCATTTTGCATACAGTTGTAGAACTAAAGTTTGGTATTCTATGACATTTTCATATTGCATATTTTATATAGTGTTGCCATCAATGCCAAAGGGAGAGATTGATGAACTATAACTGATTGTATGTTTGAAGTCATTGAGTTGATGATCAACCAAGTTACTAATGTGATGATAGACATTAATCAGTTAATGTATTGTCATTGAAGTTAACTTGTTTTGATTATCATCGTGGTTACAAACATCTATTATGGATTGAAGATCTGGAATAAAAAATGTTTATGCAGATGGTGTATGCACCCTAAAATGGTCACCTAGACTTTGGGCCCCATTTATTATTTTATCAATTTATCAAATTTCTGAATCAATGCTTTGGAACATTTTCAATTCAAATAAATTTCCTTGATCAAATTGTGATTAATTCAATTATTTCAATATTTCCTAACGTTTGATCATTTTTACCTAATTAAAAGATTTAATTTTCCTTTTAATTAAATAAAATTTATCTTATTTAATTAAAGTAAATTTCTCCCTTTTAATTAAATAAAATTCCTCTTATTTAATTAAATTCAATTTCCCCCATTTAATTAAATAAAATTCTTCTAATTTATTTAATTATAAAGGAAACCCCTCTTTTAATTAAATAAATAAAAATCCCCACTTAAAGCACTTTATTTGTTGAAAAAGGCAATAAATTAAATAAAAAATTAAATAAAAATCCATTTTTCATCACATCTTCCTAAGTGGTGGGTTTTTGCCTCTTAATCTCAATCGTTCACTTTCATTTAAAAGGAGACCTCTCCTTCTCATTTTCATATTAGGTTTTCATAGTATTGTTATGCTGCAGGTTTGGAGAGAAATTTTAGAGGAGGATTTGAGCACTTGAGCTTGGATATTACAATTTCTCTCTTCTTGTCTTCTTCTTCTTGCATCCATGGCTACTCATGTAGATTAGATTCATGTTTATTTTCATAGATTAAACTTGCATTTGTATTTCTTTCATAGATTAATCATGCATTGTTATCATTTAGATTAATTTTCTTTTATGCATTGCAATCATATAGAGTAGATCTCATTTTCATGCATTTGAATCTCTCGTTTCATGGTGTACTTTCATAGGCGCTAACTAGGTCAATCTGAGGGCCTCCATTTCACACCTTTGCACTCCATGAATAGAGAGCTATGGATCGATATTTGAGGCCTCATTCTTGAGCAACCTTAGATGGAATGATTCATAGAAGTGTGTCAACATTTTGGCACACATTTTTTGCGCCCACCGTGGGGCATGATGCTCCTGATTTTCCTTCATTTTATCAGATTTTTAGATTTTCTAACCTTTACATAGTTATTTTATTGAAGTTTTTCAAGCCTAACCCTTGTGCAAATTTGCTTGGAGATGAAAACCCTAGATTTTCAAAGATTTGATCATATCTCTCAAACGGCTCGGAGTTTCAGTTTGAAACTTTTTTTGTAGGTGTAACATATGAAATGGAATGGCACTAAAATGTAAGGTAAGAAAGTGGGGTCTTAATGTCTTTCTTACCTAGGATGTAAAGGGAGGTTTGAAATGGAGATGTGTTTATTGTCCTTTGAGTTGCCTAGGTTGTATTAACCTTAATTGAATTGTAATGATTGATTGTATATTGTGATTAGGGAGAAAATAAGATGTTCCTCTTTTGTTCCCAAAAGCACAAATGGAAGATCCAAACTAATCCACCCCAAGGAAGGCCAAATGCACAAATGAATCAACTATTTGGAAAGGAGAATAACAAGCGAGATACCTTAAATTCTGTTAATTATATGTATAGAAATGATTTATGATAGTAATTGAAGAGGTAGGAGAAATGCACTAACCTTGAAATATTGTAGATCAAAGAATGCTATTTTCTAAGGTTTGTAGACTATTTCTGGAAAAAATGACAGTTGATCTCGAACCAGAATGCAGAGACGAACAAAACACATAAATATTTTTCCGTTCTAATGTTCTCTTATGAAAAAGGTCGACCTTGACCCACAAATGTCAACCCTGACCCAATAATGTTGACCCTGACCTACACAGGTCTGACAGAAAATTTGTTCGCGTCGTCCAAAATAAATTTGAAAAAGGTATCCAGATCTGGTCTCAAATCAACTGTTCTAAACCTGTACCTGCAAGAAAAAGGAGATTGTTTGTTTTAAGGGAGGGGTTTTCCTTGGTCAAACCCTGATTTTGGAATTAACCTCAAATATATGTAATTGAAATTGCAGAAATGGACAAAGTAAATGCATAAATTCACCTTTCTTGAAAAATTCCTTGTGGTGGATTCAAATCCTTGAATCCACAAGTATGCTTAAAAGTGTGGAATGTAGAAAGGTAGGATGTCTTCAATCTCTTGCTTGTATATCTCCAACACCAAGTCTTGAATGGGTTCTTGAATTTGGAATAGGCTTGGAAGAAGGTGGATGGAGAGATCACCAAAAGGGCACTATGTAGCTTCAATCCTTCAATGGCCTCCAATGGATCTCCTTCATGAAAATGAATAATTGAATGAATGAATGCTTGCTTGAAATATTGCTTTATTTCTTGCTTGAATCAAACTTGATAATGCTTGATCTCAATTAGGAATGCTTGATTAGAAGACTTCCTTTGCTTGATGATAGTTATACTTTTAGACTTAGAGAAAATGAGAGAGAAAGCTTCCCTTTTATATAAAATTAGGGCACAATATTCTAAGGAGGCCTATGTAGGAACATTAAATTCCCATTAAAACCTTTACCCCTAGGAGAGGACCTATTTTAAATATAATTTAAGAATCAATGCTTCAGAACCTGAAACAACCGACCTGGAAGCGGGAAAAACTTTTTGCAAAGGCCGACCTCCAAAAACTGTAAGACCCCAGGATCTGAACACTGGGGCAAGGTCAAGGTCAACCTTGACCTAGGTAAAGGTTGAGGTTGACCCTAACCTAGGTCAGGGTTGAGGTCAACATAGACCTAAAAGGTCGACCCTGACCCTGAAGCGCAGAATCACCAGTCTGCAGTTTAGAATGCAGAAATCAAGCTAAACAGGAGTGGAAAGAGGGACAGAACAGGGGAGAAGCCATGTCAAGATCACGAACCCATTCAAGGTACTTGGCATGACCCCAAAACACTTAATCGAAAGGGTAAACATGTCTTTAATGGAAGTGATTCAATTTTTTGACTATACATTTAGGCCCCACTTTAGCAAGAGTATGAGCTCAACACAAACTCTTGGTAAAGGAGAATATACAGAAAAGATAATCTTATTGAAATCAAAAGGGATAAAGAAACCCTCAAGCCCCTAAGGGACTTAAGTCTTTATCAACCCTAAGATCACTATAAGAGAGATGTCACTTAGTTAAGTAGAGAGAGCAAAGGGTGTGATTGTCTCACCCAATGAGAACTTATGTCTCATTGTGAACCACACAAAAGGCGTAATTGGAAAGATGGAATTGAACTGCCTAGTGAATGTGGCTACTCACTAGTCAACCCATCAGGGAGATTTTTTCTTAAAGGTATCAAATCATTGTAAATTAAAAAATGGCGGGATCAAGAGATATGTGTAAATTTAAACTAGAGGGATCAAGAGATCCTAAAAAAAGTAAAAATGTGACCATGCTTTAAGGATTAGTTTCTTTTAATCCATAAAGGGAAAAGGTTTTATATCTTGAAAAATATTTTGAATGTGCGTGTGTGCAAAAAGTGAGTAGAGTGTATGCCCCTACGTTAAAGTCATTGCTAACACTTTAATAGGAGCAATGGTTTTAATGGAAACATCAACAACTCTACGGATTACATTTTGACTGTGAGATGCCCCCAAAGGAAGACAAATCAAGGGAAATAAAACATAAACATACATAAGAACACAAAAGGGATCTACCTAATGTGGGGTCACTATGATCACAAGATAACATGTACATAGAAATATAATTTTATTGCAAATGAATTGACATCATTCCGCAAAGAAAGTAGAACTACAATCACAAAGGAGGAAAGAAACTTAAGAATTTACAAAGAGGAATCTTTTCAGACCACAACATGGAGACCAAAAAGAATTAGTGCTACCATGTCGCAGATCCTAGAAGATTGTACAAGGAACATAGTTACAAACAATAACATAAGTACAACATAACATGAAGAAACATATAGAAGAATGTAGATACATATAGAGGAATTGAACAACAGTTTTGATTCTTTCATCACCTTCTACCAACAAAGTAACAAGGGTCGTATAAAAGAATCTAACAAACATTTAGAAACACATTGCGGGAGAAGAAAATTAAAAAATACAAACACAAAAAGGGCAACCATAAAGGATGAGCCAATCAAGCATATTGTCAACCCTCCCCATCTTGGTTTATGTTATTTAGGGAAGGTGGGAAACTCGCAAGAGGGACTATTTCCAATATAGTAGGAATGATAGCCAGTTCCAAACAAGGATCCTCTTGAGAATCACAATGCTCATTACTAGGTGTAATTATTAATTGAGTTGAAAGAATATGAGGTAAATAATTATCAAGATCAACGGTCTCATATTCATCACTAAGATCAATAGGATCATCGAGAGTGTCCTCCTCATCAAGGTTGATTGAAATAGGATCCAAGATGCGAATATGATCATCATAATCATTTGTCTTAACATCATGAATATTAACATCCAATGCATCGGGAATAGGTTGATCAAAGGTAGGTAATGAGTTTCAAATCATAGAAGCAAGGGCTCTAGCATTAGCTCTACGCTTCTTATGACGTTCATTAGCAGATTTTTTACGTTTAACTTTATTTGGCACATGTTGAAAACTAGGAGGAATAACAATGGGTTCCTTCACAGGTTCTATAGGAGGATTCTTGATAGGTTGTGATGGAAGAGTAGGAGTTCGATAAATTTTATTAGCAACAATGGATAAAGGAGGTATTGCAGGAGTAAGTAAAAGACCACGGTTGGAAGCAATTCGAGGCATACTTAACTCTGCAATTTTGTGATGTTTGTAAGCTTGATAGGTGCGAAAGAGATGGTCAGGGTGAGAAGGACATGAATTAGGTAATGAAGGCCAAAGAAAATCGAGAGTAGCACAATCTTTAGGCCTAGAAGGTTGAAACAAACTATGATTAATTCTTTTGACTTCTCCATTATGAGTGAACTTAAGACATTTATGAATGGGAGAAGCAATAGCATGCATAGCAGTTATCCAAGGTAGACCAAGTTTGATTTGAAATTGATCAGAAGTAGGAATAATGATGAAGGTAGTATCTATAACCTTACCACAAATTTCAACCGGTAAGTTAATAGAACCAAGTGCAGGATAAAGAAAGCCATTACAAGTTTGGATCCATGCATCAGATGAGTCATAAAAATCACATTGTAAGCCTTTCATAAAAATATTTTCCTCAGTAATGACATTGATTAAATATGTGGGATCAACTAGAAAACCATGAGTAGGTATCTTAGCAATCCTAGCATAGATATAAAGGGGACCATCGGGAGCCTTAATTGTTTTAGGATTATCAAAGGTAATTAAAAGTTCCCTAGGTCGCTTATCCTTAGTTTGTTTTTGAGTTTTAGGTAGAATTGGAAGTTGAAGTGGAGGTGAAGGATCTTGAACAATAAGTTGAGATGGTGCAACACTTTCCACAAGATTAACAATGTTATTAAGATCATCCATCTTTGAATCAAAAATAATGTCCACCGAAGATAGTTGAGCTATAATATTAGTATCATGTGTAGGTAAAGGATTGGTATAGATTTGAAGGCTTTGATTAGGAGAAGAAAAAAATTTATTCCCATTACCAACAAAATTATCAATAGATAAATCTTGAGAATCATTAAGTCTTGAATCTTATGCTTTAGAGAATAGCATTTTTTAGTGTCGTGGTAATTCTGGCGATGGCATTGGCAGAAAGATTTAGAATCAAAGGATTGTGAAGCTATCATAAGAAGAGGTCGAATAGGAGGCAAAGTAATCATACTAGCACTTAACAACCTACTCATTATAGAATGCAAAGTTTTAGAGAGACGAGTAAACGTACGATTCATACGGAAAGTAGTGGATGTAGGAGCATTATTAGATGTAGCCACAACTTGATCAGCAAAAGTATTTTTCTATTTATTAATCTTGACATAGTTGTTAAGTTTCTAAAACTTATTAGGATTAGGAGCATTGTCACCCTTATCAACTGGGACATGAGCCATTGGAGTGTTTCTCTCAAACTGACTCACTTGTAATTGATAATGGTGAAGTGCTGCACACAATTGTTGAAAGGAGGTAAATTCAGTAAGCAAAATTTTATCCCTAATATCTTTTTGTAAAATTGAAATAAACATATGTTGAATATCAATATAAGGAACAGGATAAGAAATCTGAGCATGCAAATGCTTAAATCTACCAATAAAATCAGTCAATTTTTCCTTAGTGTTTTGTTTACAATGCATTAAATCAGATAAGGACACTTGTGGTCCAATGTTATTTTGAAATTGTTAAATGAAGGAATTAGCAAGTTTAGGAAAAGAATCAATGGAATAGGGAGGTAAGGAACAATACCATTGTAAATCCTTATCTCAAAAGGTTCTAGCAAACAACTTAGCTAAAATCCTATGGTCGTGAACATAATCACTACAAAGGATTTGAAATGTTTTAACATGAGTAACAGGATCACCTTTGCCATTATGATTCTCAAGACAAGGCATATCGGCTTGCTGAGGGACAGTAGCACGAATGATGTCTAGAGATAAAGGACTACCCATATAACATGTAGGAATACTAAATTTAGATTGAGTTAAGGACGCAAGTTGTTGTTGTAAAGATGACACAGTTTGAGCCAAACTAATAATTGTAGCATCATTAGAGGAAATAGGTGGCATAGAAATATTAGGAACACTAGGAAAAGTGAAAGAAGAAGTAGGAATAGAAGACACAACTAGTGGAACATTAGGAACCACAGTTGGAAGAGGATTAGTATAAGTAAAAGGCACACTATGATATGAAGGTTGTGAGGTAGGTAAAGATACCGGTGGAGCACTCACA